>JAYESA010000005.1:130607118-131099618 GCA_036927795.1 Iris macrosiphon
TTATTTCTATTTGTTGTTGTTATATTTTTAACTACATAGTTATGTTAGACTTCTGTGATATCTTCTCGTGCCATAGATTTGTGGTTGAGTATTGTGTTGCATTAAGTTTATTACTCTCTTCTTGGAGTTGAGATATTATTGGAGGATTATGCATTATTGTGAGATAATTAGATAGTATAGTTGACCAAGACAGCGTTCTACCGTCGATACTGCGGCGTAGGCTGGACGTTGTTCCCGACTTGCATCCCTACACCAGGTACGGGTCGTGACAAGGATTACAATAAAGATTATTTATAATGACGTTACGAGGATTACGAATATTGTATGACTTATGAAAGTTAGGTGGCAATTAATTCCATCTCAAAGTTCAAGGCTCAAAGAAAGAATCAGAAGGTTAGTTTAAGAAAATAAATTATACAACTTCTGAGATGAATGATAAGGATGCATATATTATGCAATATTGTGATAACAAGGTAATAATTTGTAGTACCATAGATTATTTTGTGACTCATGATTAAGATTTTGTTAAAAGACTCTCGATAACCAAATAAGCAATAAAATAGCAAGGGATAAGAGTCGAGATAAAAAATTTGATATTGGAATATAAGAATAAAATGGAAGTGAGGTATCATTAAATACCGAGGAATGAGTTGCAAGTTGTGGATAGGAAATATGTTGGAAATAAGGTTGAATTATAATGGAATGTGATACAAATCATATCAAATGCTAAAATTTTGAGTATTAGTTCTGGTTAAGGACCTTGGTAAATGTCATCCTCAATATTTTAGCAAAATGTTATTGGGAGCTATTCTTGAGGAAACTAGGATTGCAGAATGGAATAACCTTGTAGAAATAATATAGAAATAAAATTTTAGAATATGATATAATAATAAAATAGAGATAAAGTATTCGTAAATAGATTGAGGAATCATATCTATGGGTTAAGTTACGAAGGGTGGAAAAAATATTGGAAATGAAGTTGCTTATAAATAAAGAAAGGCAAGAAGTTAAAGACTATGCTGAAATTTTCCAAGAATCAAGGTTGGTTAGAGATTTGGGTAGGTTAGAAACCTGGATAAGTTATTATTCCAGTAATATAATCCTATGTGGTTGGAAGCGACGCTTGGGAAATCCAGGTCACAAGAGCAAGTGAATTCGTTGGAGTTAAGATAAAGGAATCTTAAGGTGATATACGATTGATTATAGCTTTGAGTTTGTTATTTATATTTCTTTTTGAGTTTGTTAGTTATATTTCTTTTTGAATCAGAGGTTATTCTAGGAAACCAGAATAGATGGACCATATACAAGTATGAGTAGATGTACAATTTCTTCAGTCTGTTGATCATTCAAAATCTAGGATTGTTCTAGTAATCTGAAGTTGTAATTCACCATCGACCATTCCACTACCTTTTTGTATTGAGATTACTTGTCATATGTCACAATTGCAGTCTCATGATTTTACCGTAGCTAATCATCCTAACTATGCAATTGAGTAGATCTTTATTTCTTCTCTAGTCATGTTATCTTTTGGAAATCAACCCTTTGATTGGAACCTCTACTCGTATTTAATGTCGATATTACTATAGATTTATTCTATTCTATTTTCCTTGACCTAGTCACTTCGAATTAATTCTCCATATGTCCATTAAATCGTGCCTTACATTCGAATCCAATTCCATGAAAATACTTTATGATCTTTCATTATTCTCTTATCTTAGGATAAAAAAATTTATTTTCGTAATTTTCTCGATCCTGTCTCATCGGCATCCATGATATGCGATGATCGTAATCCTCTGTACCACCTCATCTTAGTTATATCAGATAAATATATTATTTTATTAAAGACTTGACCTATATAGTAGTAGTGTCGAATTGATAATACTTTCCCTCATAGACTTATTGACCAATGGCACTAGGGTAGTATCTAGGCTTATTAAGGAGTCCTTGACTAAGTTCAAAAGTACCTAAAATTCTTATATTTTCCTTAGAATTAGGCATTTTCTAGAAATCTTGTAAACATGATCATGACGAGAGTTACTACTGCCAACTTATTTCTTATAATTTGGGTAGAGCCTTGGACTATGAGTAACCTTGATCGTAGAATATGACATAAAACTAGGATCTCGTTGGAAGCTGTATCCCTTATCTTTCAAGATATAAGGTATGACCTTGCATACTTAATTCTCTCTACCGCTTTGTATTCTTTAGACCGCGTCTTTTTGAGAAATTCGATATGACAAGCCGTATGAATCTTTATCCCACGGTGAATTCTCTTATTATTTTCTACCATACTTATTTTAATTTCAAGGATAAAATTTTCTAAGTTGGAAAGAATGTAAACCCCCTCCCTACAAACTCATTATTTTTATATTTTTTTATTTTAAAGTATAAGTGTATATATATATATATATATATATATATATATATATATATACACACACACACATACACTAAATATTGTGTTAAGAAAGAAAAGAAAGAAAGAAAACAAAACCCTTAATATCTTCCCCAGACACAAGTTTCCCTTACCCCAACATTTTAATTCATTGAAATTTTGTATTAAAATCTCTTCAAATGAAATTTAAACACATACCATATTATCCTCCATTAAACCTATTCAATACTTTCCTAAACTAATCAGTTCCTATTTTGTTTCTTTCCTCATGAAAGGAAACCAAACCCTAAACCTATTTTCAGCAGGCGAACCCCTCCCCCTCCTCCTCATCTCTCCTTATTCACCCTCGTATTTACCCTCCAAGCGACCCCCTCCCCCCTGGCCGGACTTTCACCGTCGTCTCTGCCGGTCGCAGCAGCGCACGGCAGCAGCAGCAACAACAGTCGCGCGATAGCTGGCGCACCCGACCCCCATCTTTCAGGTGAGATTACTCTCTCCTTGCTCATTATTTTCATGAACTGATTTTTGTGTTGTGTTCACAACATAACCATCTTTAAATCCTGACTTGTACTAATCTTTTTAACTGATTAAATCATCTGTAAATTTAATTCAAAGTTGGATAAAAATTGGTTAAAAATTGTCACTACCACATTTTCAGATAAGGGCATTTGTGTAATTTTACTAGTCTGAATAATTATGTATTAAATTAATCTGCTGAGTTTTTATAAACTATTTATATATTGTTAGTTGTGTTTGGTTTAGGTCAAACCCTAAAACTCATTAGGACTAACCTAATGACTAAACCCTAGTTTAAAAACCAAATTCTAGAGAAACCCTAGAATTCCAATTTTAGGTTTGAACCTCAAACCCTAGAATGACTAAACCTTAGTTGATTAGGTTCTTCATGACCTAACCTGGGGGATTAACCTAATCCTATGCATTTAAAACCCTAACCTAGTTTTAATATAAAAGGGAGCCACCCTCAAACCTTTTCTCCTTCATGAAGAAAGAAACCCTAGCCTCCATCAGAAAAAGTCATTTCCCTCACCCCAAATTCGGAATCTAACCCTAGGGATTCCATTTTCTTCCTCTAAAGCAAAGGGAAGCAAGAAGCTTGGGTCAAGGAACCTTGGAGAAGAAGAACCTTCATAGGAAAACCATCTCCCTATAGGTAAAATCCAAATTTCCATCCATTTTAATTCTATTTTTCTTGTTGTTGGCCATTAGAAAACCTACCTTGTTGTATGGATCTCGATTTCGTAGGTCCTACATGAAGACCTAGGTAATTCTAGGGTTTAGGTGTCCCAACATTGGTTTTCCCAATTTTTGTGAACCCTAACCCTAGGGGTTTACATGTAGGCAGATTTTATCATAAACATATAAAGTTGATCTTGATTTTTAGGGTTTTAAGTTGGATTCATGAGTAACTAGGCGAAATTCAATTTCCATATACTAGGTGTTTGTCGTTATGCCAAGAAGGATGAATATTTTTCCTAGTTCTTAGGGACCTATATATATTTACATGTATGTATAATTATACCTTCGGTTTTGTATGTGTGTATTGGGGAGAATTTAGTGCTGTGTATTTGGGAAATTTCACTGTGAGTAGCTGTGCACAGTTGGGGAATTCTGTGCAGTATGTTTTGTGCATATGAGTTATTTGGCTGTAGGTATGAGCAGTGAATGGGGGTTTCAATGGCAGTGTGTATCAGTTTTAGCAAGTAGTGTGTAAGTGTCCCTGTGCTAAACATCAGAACCTAATGTATCAGTTCATGTGTCAGTATGTATACCTGTATATGTGTCCATGTGTCGAGTATCAGAAATCTTATGCGTGAGTTTTAGTGTACTGTGTATAAATAACTTGGGGTTGTGTCCGTGAGTTTCCTGTGTCTTAGTTAGAAATATAACTGTGTGTATTAGTTAGAACTTGTGTGTAAAATACCTACATTAAATCAGTGAGATCTGGGGGTTAGATGACCTGTATCTACCTGTGTCACTAATTTGAGTGTGTGTGTGTAGTGTGAGTTCTCTAGTGTATCAGTTTAGTCAAGATCAGGGAGGGTATATTTTTGCCTGTGTGTGTTGATGTGTCTGTGAGCAGTGTCTCCCTGTGTGTGAACCTGTATCCAGAGATCAGTGTGTAGGTATATGTGTGTGCAGATTTCAGTGTGTACTAGTATGTTTACCTGTGTCTCAGTCAGTTTTAGGTACCTGTGTGTATTAGCTAGATGAGATATGGTTACCTGGGTGTGTATGAGTTGAGAATTAGTGTATCAGTAACTAGTGTTTACCTGTGCGTTGAGGTGCAGTTCAGCGTGTTTCAGTGTGTAGTCTAGTGTGTGTTATTATCTGTGTGTGCAGGTGTGTAGTGTGTGTGTGTTAGCTATGTGAAACTAGTGAGTGAGAATTCTGTGAGAAGAGAGAGAGCAGTGAATATCAGGGAATGCATATGTGTGCTGTGTGTGTGTGCAGTGAATTGGAAGTTGAGATCTGAGAGTGAGTGTGTGAGCCTAGCTAAGATCAGTAAGTGTGTGTCTTAGTTCAGTTGGGGAGTTTTTTTAATGTATCAGTAACTAGTATTACCTGTGTGTGCTGTGTACCTACTGGGAGAACTAGTGTATCAGTAGGTAGTGTTTATTAGTGTGTGCAGTGAGGTATTGTGTGCAGTGAGGAACCAGTATGCCTGTGTGGATGGGTGTCAGTGTATCAGGCAGTGTGTGAGAATGCTCTGAGTGTGTGTGCAACTTGTGTGACTGTGTGTAGGTATAGTCTGAACAACTTCAGACGGTGTAACTGTGAGTGGTTCACTATATCAGTTATCATTCTGTGAATTTGTGTAGTAAGTGTCAGTTCTAGACTAGTGTATTTTGTTATCAGAAATATAGTGCAGGGCAATGCAACAGGGTATGGGGGTAGACATGAGGCAGTGTGGTAGAGCAGGGTCTCAGGAATTTGGGTTGGTTGGTCTAGTTGTTTACTAAATTAGCTAGTTGTATATTGTTAGGAGTACTGGTTTATGAGATATGTATATATACATGTGTAAGTTATATGTATTGGTAGTATCTAGTATAGCTCCATATTAACCTAGTTAGTAGTAATAACTAGTACTGTCTTGTATTGTATAGATTGGCCAGATAAGCCCTAGTAAACCTAGTATAGCCAGAGCCATGACCTAGAAGTCTCATATTTAAATTAGTTAAACATATTTATTTCCTTAATTCAGTATCTAACATTTATACTCCACAAATAGGTCATTGTGATCCCACTTTGGACATCGATCCTCACACCTTCCTCAGGACTACAGGCGAGTACATTCTCTGACAGTTTTCATTTTTGTTGATTACTTCTATAATCTAGTTGTATTACATACTTGATTTCGATACTGGATACACGAGTTAGCACCCTAGATCCCTATCATGAGGAGTCGTAATTGGAATCCATCGTGCTAGCTGGGGGATGGGGAACTATTAGTAGATTATGTGATCATATCCAAATATTTATATGCATCATAACTCACCCCACTTCTCACGTCGGGTGCGGCCTGACCATTTACATGCATCATAGCTGTTATATATGATTAGCCTGACCACTACATGCATCATAGCTAACCATATGGTTGGCCTGACCTACAAGAATGATAGCTAATCATATATAACCAGCCTGATCTAGTCCCAAGCCGATCACATAATAAACTGATAATTCAAACACTTAGCTACATGTCTATTCTTTATTCAGATTCACTTGTTCTAGCATTCATTGTTTATTGTTCATTGCTAGATGCTCTATTGCCTATTTCATTTCTCCAGTACTTTATATTCCAGCATTTATTCTCATCTTGTATTTCTTACACTGTTTATAGCTTTTGTCAACTTAATAAAACTGCTGTTAGTGCTTGTGCTTCGCTCCAATCCTGACTGGATAACATTTTTCAGAGGACCTGGAAAACTTGTGCCCCACTCATTACGGCCCAGGATTAGAGGGAGATTTCACTCCAAAAATCCCAGAGGAGTTGCCTATCCTAGAGGAGATCTTACCTGCCTGTACTTAGATTACTTTTTCTGTACTTATTGTTTTAGACTGAGACTGAGTTATATTTATTATTTTGTGACTTGTGAGGTCATCTAGACCCAGGACTTGTGTTGCACTTTTATGATTGGTTTATATAGAACTCTTTTCCATTCTCTTCGTGCCATTATTTTTTATAGCTTGTGATTGAGTATATTTATAGAACTGTGGATTATTATCATTGTACTCCGTACAGAGTTGAGACTATTGACAGGATATATATATTATGTTGAGACCTAGACAACGTTCTACCGCCGATGCTGCGGCGTAGGCTGGACGTACCCACGACTCATGCCCAAATTTCGGGTGCGGGTCGTGACAAAAATAGTGCCCTAAAATTAATCCAAACTCCCATGTTTCAAGCCCATTTTCTTCCATATCATTTATCAATTTAAAAATATATTTGAATAGTTTTATGGCTAATATGTCCAGCATACTTTTTCTTCAAATACTTTTATTTAATTAGTTTTTAATATAAACTTTTTTTGTTTCCTATATCAAGAAAAATCATGTTACGAAAACCCAAAATCTTGCGATACGGGGTCAGTCCCGACAAAATGGGCCACCTCGTTGCGTGTCACTTGCATCGAAAGGTGCGTACAGTAAATGCGCACATGTGGGATTCGACGAGACTCGATTCAGTCGTGCGTGTACGACGAAATCAACCTGTATCGGCCCTTTTTAAAACTTTTCCATATCTTCTTGCACACTAGATGTGTCACAACTAAACTTGCAGCATCGGACTCACAGTGTTACGCTTGTTCTGTGACCCAAGTTTTTTCCAATTCAGAGGACATTAACCAAAATATCATTTTGCGGGCCTCACTGTCTGACTTAACAGGCAATTTTATAATCGGCACATCAGAATCAAATTTTGGACATTGTATTGGGTTTGTATTATCGTTCCAGATTCTTTAGAAACTAAGTTTGCTAAATTTGGGGAACTTTCACCCTAGCACGTCGTTTGATGCAAAATGGGCCACAAGTAGATTCTACTTTGATCCGAAACTTCCATTTTTGCTTTTGTGTCAAAATTAGACTTATGGGTTGTTAATCCTAGCTATTTTTCATATTTTGGTAATGTTGGTGATATTATTTTCAACATCTGGAGACATTCGTAAAGATTTCCCCTTTTCGGGCACTATTGATCTATCGAGCTCGCTACATGGACTTCGTCATACCACCACTCAGGATCCAGACAAATATACCTTGCCTTGATGTATAACCATTCCTGCTTGTTATATATATTATATTATTTATCTCTTATGTGTAGTATTGTTACCCTAGGATATATAGTCGATACTTAGCGTCCGAGTCAGATTCTGGTGCCGACGTCCTTCGGTGGAGTCGTGTATCGATATATAGAGTTGACATCACGATGCCATAGACGTGCTTATATTTGTACGTCCGACCTTAGGATACTTCGACACGATATTTTATGTGACAGATTCTGTAATCGATATTTTCTTAGCGACCAAAATCTGTGTTTGGTGTTAGTACTCCTGAGTTATTATACTACACTATTATTAATTATTATGACACGATGCACTAGTTAAAGGTCCTGTCTAGCGTATCATGGACATGAAACATGTGGTCACATGGGAGGGGAGAGCATACATTGTGCGTTTTGGCTACTTTCCTCATAGTTGTCATTGCCTCATTTCCAGAGCTTCGGGTTTCCATAGTTGCAGCAGCATTCCTGATGAGGGCTATAGGTTTTTCATAGTTTCTAGAATATCTATCAAGATCTCCAGGTTTACACCATTGCAGCCTAGCATACGAGTATTTTTCTCAAGTGAATATCACTTAGTCGGTTAATTTAGATTTACCCCACTAAGTACACTTGTACTTATTATATTATTTTACTACTGGAATATTTTTATGTACCTTGTGCCCCTTTGAGGACCTAATTTCTTTCCAGTTTTGAAGCATAGACTATCGTTTACTCTTTCTAGAGCTGCAGATGCGTATCATTTTGTTACTCAGGTATTGGGCCTAGATTTACCCTTTCATAGTTTTATTTACTTGTTCTTGTTGGTTACTCATCTGCTACTATAGCCTAGTTTTGTACACTCTATTTCTTTCTCGAGTCTATTCGAGCTAGTGTGTTACTGGGCGGCCAACTTTACCACATCTAGTTTATTGTTGATATTTTGTGTCCATGTGGATTAAGACGTAGTTATATTTTTGTAGTGATATTTAGATAGTACAGCTTATACGTATTTAGGTTGGACTGGAGTCTACTTGATACGTAGCTGGCCATTGCCACGTGACCTAGTCCCGTATATTTTGGGACTGGGGTGTGGCCAAATTATGATAATAAACAGTGATATAGAATAAAACATGAAAGACTGTATCTAACTATATGTTTTGAAGTACTATTTTCTATAAAAGCATAAAAGTATGCATAATAATGGCATACTAGCTCTCAACATCCACATAGTGAAAAAATGGTGCACTTCATATATTTTGCCACAACAGGGTATAATGCCACAATTCGTTCAAGGCAATACGGTGATATGGAATAAAATAGGAAAGACTATATCTAAATATATATTTTGAAGTACTTTTTTTCTATAGAAGCATAAAAAGTATGCAGAACAATGGCGTACTAGCCCTCAACATCCAAACAGTAAAAAAATGACGCACTTCATATGATTTGCCTCAACAGCGTACAATGCCATAATTTATCCAAGGCAATATGGTAGCATACAATGATCGAGTTTTCTCCCCAAACATGAAATATGATGAATCTGACAGTTGACAGTCTGACACAGAAGTCAAGGAGATCAAGTCATTAAATACAGAGGATCTCTAAAGCACACAGAACCAGGTTGTTGTTTAGCGACTAAGTGATATTGCAGTTTCATTTTAGGATGCAAACCTTCCCACAGTACGCCAAGTTGGTTGTTGTACCTCAGTACGCCTACTTGCTATCTTTGGTATAGTGCGCCAATATTTCTACGTCAAAAGCTACCACCTCAGACTGATACAACATTCGAGGAGATTGAGTCCTTAATGTAGAGATTTTCTTGGCCCGTCGACCCAGGTTATCGTTTTATGACCAATTTGGTCATCTCAGTCCAAGTACTCCACCATTTGCTGCTTGGCTATAGTACGCTAATAGTTCTACTTCAAATAGAGTACACCATTGATGCTATCTCTTCCTGAGTACGTCGATATTGATACTTTAGCAGCAGTACGCCAATGGTCCAACCTCTCCTTGAGTACACCACCATTGATATCTTAGTTAGAGTACGCTGTTGTTGCTATCTCTTATTAGGTATGCCAACAATTATATATGACCTAAATACGCTAGTGCTAATGGGTCTATTTCTTCAATGGCAGTACGCCAACATACAATTACACTTCAAAGCACGCCAATAACTCACAATAAGCAGTTACAATGATATATACTTCGTACCATAATTTTCGTGAAGCGTGTACAGCTAATTTTAACCATGACCTGGGCCTTAGTCGTATAGGAAGTTACGTGTCAAGCTGGCAGTGAATTATGCATCCAGTTTGTAGAACGTGGGTGGCAAAACCTTCAAATGAATAAGCAAAAATAAGTTAACTTATTGCATATTTCTTATTTATACGCACGCCCTAATAACCATTTCAATACTAAGATGCTATAAATAGTGGATTAGTGAATCCTACTACCGAGAGAAGGACAGACGGGCGGACAAAGAGAGTCCGAAAGAAGCTTCTTGTGCTTTTATTGCCAAAGTCTTCTTGCCTTCAAGTTCTCTAGTTCTCGTCTTCTGGCAATTCTTCACTGTTGAGTGGTCCAAGGAGTAAAGTGATCGACCGCAGATCAAATCTCCATAGCTATACTTTCATAAAATCATTGTACTTTACATTCTTGTATATAATTTATTGTACCCCCTTTTTCTTTTCTCTCAAGTTTGTAAAATAAATTTCATTCAACATTTTGTTTATGGCAAACAATATGGTGACTCTGTTGCAGCCTTCTCCTCTGACGAGAAGGTTGTAGATCAACATGACACTGCGTTGTTAGGAACAACAGATAAGATGTTGTATGTACAGTTCGACCAGCAAGCTTATGAAGAAATGCTCGTTGGGTTTGTCCTAGCACCTCCCTCATCTACATCAACAACCAAGTCAAAGAAGGCTCGCAAGACTTGGCTACCCAAGTGTGAGCACCCTGATTTTTATATAGGGTTATTTTGTTAATTAGCAATTAATTTTTATTTATTTATTTAGTTTAAATATTTATTTGATAATTTATTGAACTATAAACACTTTTTGTCATGGTATTGAGAGTTTAGTACAACACTCGCCCTTACCTTCCGACCAAATTTGCATACTAGACTTAGGCGAGCCAAATTAGGTTCATGGATTGAATGTTAGTCATAAATTCGTATCGCTATGCTTCGTTTTTGTTACACAACTTTTACGACGTAAAATCTAGATATTGACAATTTAACATTTTGTCGTTGCGTACGATTTTAATGTGTAACATCAACCATTTTTATCTAACCAACTTCACATCCATGAACCTAACTAAACCTAATATGTTCATATTAAGGGTGTCCTATTCATTTAAATTCCTACATACTTCATAAATATCACATGGTTCAAATCCTAGTTTAAATATCCAGTTTTTTATTTTAGGAAATCGCATCTTGCATATCTTTTGTGCACTTTATTTAAATTAAAATAATTAATTATATAATAGGCAAAGGATCATTAGAAGCCTAACAAACCTTCATTTACCTTTAAACACAAGTTTCTTTTGGGTCCAACACAACTCCAAGCAACCAACACCTAAAAGCCCAACCAACAAGTATATATAAACATGCAACCATCACCTCTACCTAACCCTAGCTGCCTCTCCTCTCTTACGAATGACCACAATAGCAGTCCCATCCCTTTTTAACATCTCCTCTTCCTCCTCTCCCTTCCCCACACCTTCACGCACCCCCACGAGCACCCCAAGACCGACCTAAAGGCTAATCCTTCAGCCGAATACCCCCAAATTAGGTCAGATGCTACTGCTTATTATTGCTTCTATAAACAGCGAACAAAACCCCTCCAAAATATTATTTTCTATATCTATTTGAAGTCCCCTAGAACCCCGTCAAGTGGTGCAAAGTTTGGACTATGTTTGGTACTCCATTTGGCCGTAGTGGTGAAGAAGATCCCCATAGTAATCACGTACGAGTAAGTTTCCCAACTTCAAATATCCTTCCTATTTTTATGAAATAAAACTCATGTAGAACACTATTAATATTAGGTAGTGATTAGAAATATTTGAATACATGTGAAACCTTATTTTTAAGTATAAAACTATCCCTAGTTGTTGAACAATCTAGACACAAACACAGTGCATCAACACTAGTTGCAGTTCTTAGAAATTTGCCTAATTTTGACTATGTAAATAAATTCTAAAATTTAATATATTATAATTACAAAATATTTAATGTATTATTTTATTATTTATTGATTTTTTTATGCAAATAGGGTAGTTGCATGCATAAACTACGTAGCATAGTTGCTAGAATCATAGTTGTCGCCCGTAGAGATTTTTTGCATGCAATGATATTGGGTTGGTTATTTTTATATAATTATAAATAATTTAGAATTAATATTTTTTAATAATTAATGATTTAAAAATGGTTTTGAAAATGTTTAATGACTAGAAATATTATGGTGTGTATCTATTTTGCATGTACAATCAATGTAGAATTAATAACTAGATAATAACCTAGAAAATTTGAGTCTAATTAGTGTAATAATTAATTAGTAGGTATTCAAGACGTTTCTGTGGAGAGCTCCGGACCGAACTAGCTGTTCTCGCAGTTTGGCTCGGAAGGTAAGTATACCTTGCTTAATTATATTGTTCAGTTAAATTATGCATAGTTGTTATTTATTAGTTGTGTACAAGCGTCTTAGAGTAGTAGACTTACCTGATATATTGTGAAGGTACGTGCTATCTTCTGACCTGACAATTATTTAACACATTCACTGAGTGAGACATAGTGCATGGACTAGCGTGTTGACTGGCCGTTGATACGTGAGTTCGCGTCTTGTGTTAGTAGTTGATGTTAGTTTAGTTCCTAAATTTTGTTATCGTTATTGCATTATGCCTGTACCGCATATACGGTTCGGATAATACATTGGGAGGGAAGAATCTACTAGTGAGCGTATGGGATTTTTGTTTCTTACTGTGTAAATAGTATAAATGGTGTACCCCCAAGTTCTATTGAACGCCTGGTGGGATGACAGGTTCTTCTATTTCTCCCCCCTCATGCGCCACTAGAGATGTCTCAAGTACATATCACATAGATGGTTTAGTTACCCTATTTATTATTTATTGCTTTACTTTTATGCATGTCATTTTCTTGTGTACTTGTTATGTCCATCTGAGTACTTGGCACATTTTCCAGATCCAGACGAGCACTTGTATCTACAGAATACGGAGTTAGAGGTTTTGTTGACGAGGACCATGAGGTGGAGCCACAGGAGTTTCCTTGAGCATTATGGATGATAAATGCTTAGTGTCTTGGGTGTCCTTATCTAGTTAGCTGACGCCCGAACTATTTTATTATTGTCTAGTTGTACTTCTTTCAGTATTCTTTTATACTTATATTTTTTGGATTGTTCTCCACTAGACTTTATTTTGAAGTGGATTCAGAGACTTTATCTATTCATTATGTTTCCTATTCTGTGATATTTGTTGATGAGACTAGATTATTACCTGCCTAAGATGTTGTGTCTTAGTTATATTCTACAACGTACTACGAATGGTTAGATCCATTAAATTGGATTCCTATACTTGTTCGTACAGCTGGCATGAGTACGTATACTTGGTCCTACGTATTTTGGGACTGTGGCATGACACATATTTATTGTTGGCCCATGCAGGTCGAGAGTATATTGTTTTGGTTACGTTACTGTACCGAGCAAGTCTGCAACTAGGATTAAAATATAGGATCCCATATAACTTTCTTGATTTTGTTCCAAATTCTTTGAACTCGATTGCCTTCCTTGGCCTTCGAAATTGTATTCTCTTAATTTACTTGATGTCACTATAACCATTTCCTCACCTCTCCCTATTTTGGAGGGATAAATATACTCCTTTAATAGTTTCTTGAGTATAGGATTCTGCCAGAATATGGGAATCCTTGTTTTTAGGTTTAGAAGATAATTATGATAGCATACCTACTAAGAAAATAAACTAGAATATTGATAGCTCCCAAAAGTTTAGTATACCTAAATAATCCCTAACATCCAACACATGTAAGTTGATTGACCATTATTACTTATTATATTTAGGTATGCTTGAGCGTAGTATAAACTACTAAGGTTAGATAAAAATTTGACCATATTGTTTGACCCAAGTATTGAAGAACCAATAAAAATTTATTGTTGGATATTAGGACTAAAACTAACTTCCATAGTGAGATAATATATAAAAATTATAAATTTAGATTTATGTCTTGGTATTAGCAGAGCAGTATCTTAGAAAACCAAGAGGAATGAACCAATACATTAGTAGGATCAAGGGTACCCTATCTTCAGCCTAGAAGATTCCCTAGAATCTATGATTATTGCTGATTCATATTTGAGTATTCCTAAGTCACCGATAGTGCCATATCATCCAACCTTAGGTAACTATCTTTTCTTTATTATAGCTTCCTTGTTGTTACTTTAAAACATCTAACCATTGCAAGGATTTGACTCTATTTTCAAATTGTGCCAACCTAGGAGACTATCATATCCTCACGAATAACATCTCCTCTTAGGAAATATGTTATCATCAAACTATTTATATGCTTTCCTATCTTTAGTTAACCATCCACCAATTATAGATCAATTGTCATAGCTCTTTAAATAATTGAACATAGTAAATGATTAGAACCTTTTTTCCTTGACCATACCCTGAACACGAAGACTAGGATATCACCTTCTTTTAAGACACCATGATATCTACCTATGTTACTTATCCCTTCTATCTATCATAGATCCCTTGTCATGCTATCTAATCATTTGTACCAAGGAAATAATTGAAATCCTTCCTTTATCATACCCCGACCTCGATAACTTGCATACCATCTTCTCTTAATAAACCACGTTATCATCAATGGCCTTATTTACTTTTATATCTTGTTTTCTCATAACCTTAACTTTGATGTTCATTATTTTGTGCGATGACTATAATTTTCTTTCCATCTTTTAAATCGTGACATCTTACCCCTCTAATTTTAGGCCAAGTAATTTCTTTTGTGATAGGATTATAGTTTGATAGGATTATGGTTTGATTAATCTTAAATTCTAATTTTGTTGATAATTCTTAGAACTTGATAGGTTGAGTTGTTTATTTAGGATATAATATAATTTTGTAATTATCCTTCAGTTCCAAATCATATAACCTTCATCAATATATCTCAATACAGATTAAATTCTCCCTCACGTTGCGAGCCAGCAACTTCTCCATTCTCAATATTAACACATTTTGTTCTATAAGCATTTATTATAAGTAAGAGTTATGGATGATGTCACGACCCGCACCCAAAAATCGGGTATGAGTCGTGGGTACGTCCAGCCTACGCCGCAGAATCGGCGGTAGAACGCTGTAAAGGTCCGTTCTAGGTCAACCAACTATCTATATATCTCACAGAAAAATCTGCCATGACCTCTCCAAAAAGGAGGGCAACCACGCAATATATATATGAATAATCCTTTCCAAAAGAAGGGCAACCACACAATATATATATGAACTCTCAATCACAAAATCTAGGGGAAGAATAAAAGCACGATATGATATCAAAAAGGAAACCAAACCAAAGAGAGCAAGACAATATCCAAAAATACAGTCAAAGGCCATAATAGCTACAACATCTCACAGCAATAAAAGAATAAGTACAATCATGCAGAAATAAACCACTGGGAACAACCCAGGAAACCCACCTAGCTAACGAGGGCGCTAACGGCGTCTCCTCGGCGCACTCCTCCTCGATCTCGGGGTCACAACCCTCGTCAACACCCGGCCCGTAGAATATCGGGCAATAATTCTCAGGATCCTCTGCAAAAGATATGCCCAATCAGGACTGGAGCGAAGTACATAACTCTAAAAGCAACTCTAAATATATGGTAAGGTGTATATGACGAGCAATAGAAAAGTATACAAGATGCACAGGAAATAAATATATGCTGGAGCACAATAAGTAGCTGCAATATAAACTGGAGAACAATACAAGTAGTGAAAAAGTAACTACAGGTGAGAAACATGAATACTAGCTAAGTTCCTTGAGCACAAGTTCGTTATGTGATCGGCTTAGGTTGCACATAAAAAATACTACGATAACTCCGTTATGCGTGAGTTGCATAACCGACATACACATTAATACTGTTTGGCTTTGATCGCATAACCAACTCCTACTCCCCCACTAATACCATTGGATCCAACCACAATACGCTACGTACATGATAATAGCTCGCGCACACGAAAGCGAGAGCACAAGAAGCACATGATAGCACATGAGAATCAATACCCGAAGTACATGATGAAATACACGTGATAGAGTACCTGCTGAACACGGTAAGGGGGATAGCATCTCATGACGGGATCCACTAGTACCAGCTCATGTAACAATATGTCAGAATCAAGTATCACAGTTCTAGAACAGGTGATATAAATGCTATCATGAAATGGAAACTATCAGAGGTAGGTACTCGCCTGATGTCCTGAGCAACTGATGAGGATCGAGATCCGGATCGATGTCGCAAGAACCTAATGCAAAAAGTAGAATTAAACAGGATTCTATGGATTTAAACTGATATAAAATAATTAAAAAAGGCTTCTAGGGCTATTCTAGGTCGAACGGGTCAAACCGGTAAAATTTGGATCAAAAAGTCAACCCGAGGTCCAAAATATCAACTCTAGGTCAAAACTAGGTCAAATGTTGACTTTTACGGTCAACGGGGACAATTATGGTCAAAGCTAGGTCAATATAGGGTGCCCCTGAAATTCTAGGTCAAACCGAGCTCATTAAGCTAGAAAACTCACAAACTCGCCTAATTGAGATACCGGGAAATCCTCGATATCCGATACCTCTCCCTAGGCCACGCACCCCGCCTAAACCCGCTAAAACCTATGCTAGTACGCGTAAATATATACACATAAGCATATAAAAATCACTCTAATACATCTCCTAGGCTATTGCTCAAATACCCCGTTCGAAACCCAATACCTTGGATATCTCAAGGTATTGAGATACCTCGGTATCTCAAGGTATTGAGATACCGCTCTCAAACCCCTCTAACTAGCTATTAGGCTAATAAATATATACCTAGTTATTAATCTAGGCTATAAAATATATATATATCTATCATATATTTACATATCTAAGTACCTATGTACATATATATATATATATATATATCCACACACATATACACATACCCATATACCTTACCTATACATATATATATAACTATAGGTATATAGATATCTATAACTTAGATAGATATATATCTAATACCTAGCTATCTATCTACCCATCTAACTATCTATCTACCTATCTAGGTAACTATCTATCTATTTAATCTATCTAACTAATAGCTATCTATCTAACTATCTATCTAACTACCTATTTATCTAACTAGCTATCAATCTAACTATCTAACTATTTATTTAACCACCTATCTATACCCAAACCTCGTCACGCTCCTCGCTGCATGCTTGCTTGAACTGCTGCTGCTGCCCTTGGCTTGAAATGTTGCTGCTACTCGCTGTTTTTGCTGCTGTGCTGCTGCTACAACATGTACTGCTACTGCTGTTGTGCCTTTTGCTGTTGCTGCTGCTGGTAGCTTGGCAGCAAGCTGCTGCTACTTGCTGCTGCTGTATGCTGGCTGTTCCCCCCTCCTTCTTACAAACACACACACGCACCTATATACATATATATAAATCACTATATATATATATATATAAACATACATATATCTCTATCTATCTATATATATATATATATATATATATATATATATATATATATATACAGCTAGATATATATATACACACACTTATATATATATACATATACACACACACACGCACACTTATATATATATACATATACACACACACACGCACACTTATACATATAGATATATATATACATAGACATATACATACACAAGCACATAGATATAAATACACACATATATATATAAATATATATACATAAACACACATACAAATATATATATATATATATATATATATATATATATATATATAGACACTTATACCCAAACACCACACAACGCACACAACACACAAACAACACGCCCCACTGACGCCCAACTATCCCGACACTCACAAACACCTATAAATATATAAAATATAACTCGCGAACTCTAGCACACACTCCCCGATGATAACCCAACGCGCACACAAGCCCAAAACTAGGAAACCAAGTCGAAATGGCCGTTCGGTCATTTCGACGAACACGCGGTGTGCGGTTCGGAAAACCTCCAGAAACGTACACCAAACGAACTCAGAATTGGCCCAAAATTTACCCATGGGTTCTAAACGATGCGTAGATCCTAGAAAAAATACTACCGCATCGATTCTAGACCCGTGGCGGAAACGCGCACGCACTTAGAATCGGCGACGACGAAAACCCCAAATTCGCCCGAAACGCCCGTTTCTCCGCGACACGGCTTCCCGTGTCCAAACGGAGACACGCTCTCACCCTCTAAACACCCGACAACATCTACCTAGGTCCGTCTAACCTAGGGCATCACCCAAAATTGTGCCAAATTTTGATTTTACCCGAAATTGACACAAAACTTAATGTCAAAGTCTCTAAACTCAACCAAACTAGTTCCAACTTCCTCCCACGGGTAGGCTTAGGGTCTATGAAGGTTCTAAAATACTAATTATACTACATAAAAGTAATTAGCAAGGGAAAAGTTAGGTTTTACCTCTTGGGAGTTGAAATCCCAAGGCCAAAGTCTCCGATCTACATGGAATCACCTCCCTCAAGCTCCAAGCCACCAAATCTAGCCTCCACACTAAATCTAGGCTCCACACACCTAGGTTAGGGAAAATGCAAGGTTAGGGTTAGCATAAAGAAGAAGGAATGGAAGAAAGAAGGAAAAAAAAGGAAGGAGAACTTACTTGGAAGAAGAAAGAAGAAGTGGAGAAGAAGAAGAAGTAAAGAAGAAGAAGAATAACAAAGGGGGGTTGTTGCTGTGATTACACGGTCGGGTGTGGGTAGGTAGGGGCCGGCCAAGTGAATTAAAGGGGTTTACAAAGTCCAAAAGTCCAAAATGCCCTCCTCCTACTTGGGTTTGGGTTCCGGGTTCCAAAATCACTCAAACTAACTCCAAATCTCTCCAACTAACCCACTAAAAATATAATAAATATTTTTAAGCCCCAAAATAATCCTCACAAGGGTGTTGGTCGGGTCGTACATGGGTCCACTAGGGTCTGACATGGGTCCAGGCTAGCCAAAACCCTAAAATAATTATTAAAAAAATAATACAATCACTATTTAAATATAAATATAATTAATTAAATACAATACACAATTTATCAAATAAAAATAAAAAAATAACCCTATTTTCTAGAATTGGGTAGTGACAAGCCTACCCTCCTTAAAATAATTTCGTCCTCGAAATTAAAAGACGAAACTAGGACAGGAATGCAAAGAAAAGAACCATACCTCAGGGCTCGAAGAGATAGGGGTATCGCTCGCGCATTTCATCCTCCCTCTCCCAGGTCGACTCACATGGAGAGTGATGCCTCCACGCGACGCGAACCAAGGGAATAGTCTGGTTCCTCAACACCTTCTCCCGCCGATCCAGAATCTCCATCGGCTGCTCTGGATAGCAAAGAGTAGGGCCCACCACGATCTCCGAGTGATCCAATACGTGACTGGGATCCGCCACGTACCGTCTCAACTGTGACACATGGAACACATCATGAACTCCCTCTAGCATAGGCTGTAACTCAAGCCTATACGCCACGGCGCTGACCCTCTCAAGGATACGGAAGGGTCCGAAGAAATGTGGGCTAAGCTTCCCGCCTCTACCGAAGCGAATAGTGTCCCACGTCGGAGAAATCCTCAGGAACACTAGATCTCCAACCTAGCACAAATAAGGTCTCTGCACTTAGTCTAAAACAAGTAATCACAAGCAAACACAAGAACAAAATCTAGATTCTAAGCTATACCTCGAACTCCAAAGGTCTCCGGTGGCTATCGGCCCAATGCCGCTGCCTGTCCTGCGCCACCTGAAGTATATCTCTAATAAGCTTGACCTTCTCCGCTGCATCAACCACCATCTCTGGGCCAAGCAAAGCTCTCTCGCCTATATCATCCCATGATAACGGAGTGAGACACCTCCGTTCATACAACGCCTCGAAAGGTGACATCTCGATACTGGCTTGGTAGCTGTTGTTGTAAGCAAACTCTACCAAGTGCAAGTGATCCTCCCAAGAGCCTCTAAAATCCAAAACACAAGTGCGATGCATGTCCTCAAGTGTCTGAATGGTCCTCTCTGACTGACCATCTGTCTGTGGGTGATACGCACTACTAAACATGAGCTGGGTGCCCAAGCTAGCCTGCAGACTCCTCCAGAAATATGAAGTAAAGTGACTGTCCCGATCTGATACTATGCTCACTGGAACTCCATGCAGTCTGACTATCTGGCGCACATACATCTCTGCTAGTCTCTCTGTAGACGTACCCACTTTGAATGGTAGAAAGTGGGCCGATTTGGTTAACCTGTCCACGATGACCCAAATCGTATCCTTCCCGCCTGGAGAACGGGAAAGTCCAGAAACAAAATCCATGGTCACATGCTCCCATTTCCACTCCGGAATGGGTAACGGCTGGAGGAAACCTCCTGGCCTCTGCCTCTCCGCCTTCACCTGTTGGCACACTAAGCATCGGGATACGAAGCGTGCTACCTCTCGCTTCATCCCGTACCACCATACATGCTCTCTCAGATCTCTATACATCTTGTTGGCACCTGGATGCATAGAATACTGGGATCGATGCGCCTCCTGAAGAACCATCTCGCGCAACGACCCACTCGGCACACACAACCTGGTACCGTGCCGCAATGAACCATCATCAGCAATGGTGAAGTCATCTGACAATCCCATCTGAACCTGCGCCCTGATGCTCCTCAGGGACTCATCCTCAAACTGTGTAGCCCTGATCCGGTCTACCAACTCTGACTGAATCTGCAGTCCCCATATCTGCATCTCAACTCCAGGCACTATCACCTCAATACGCAAGCTCTCTAGATCTGCCAGAAGATAATGATCTGTAGTCAGGCACATAGCTACCGGATACCTGCTCAACGCATCCGCAACTACGTTCGCCTACCCTGGATGATACTGCAACGATATGTCAAAGTCTTTCATCAACTCCAACCATCTTCTCTGCCTCATGTTCAGCTTTTTTTTGGGTAAACACATACTTCAAGCTCTTGTGGTCTGTGAAGATCTCCACACGCTCTCCGTATAAATAGTGTTCTACAACTTCAGATCAAAGATGACCGCTGCCAACTCCAAATCGTGGGTAGGGTAGTTCTTATCATGAGGTCATAATTGCCTGGAAGCATAGGCAATCACCCTCCCATTCTGCTGCAACACATAACCCAGTCCCTTCCCCGATGCATCACTATAGATAGTGAAACCTCCAGAACCCATTGGCAACGTCAATACTAGAGCTGTCGTCAACCTCCACTTCAGCTCATCAAAGGCGATCTGACACTCCTCTGACCAAACAAACTCCACGTCCTTCTGAATCAGCCTGGACAACGGCTCTGCAATCCGGGAAAAATCCTGAACAAATCTCCTGTAATAACCTGCTAGCCCCAGGAAACTCCTGACCTCGGCTACTGAACTCGGAGCACTCCATGCCTCAACTGCCATGATCTTCCTCGGATCCACCGAGATACCCTCTCCAGTCACCACATGACCAAGGAATTCAACCTTGTCAAGGAAGAACTCACACTTCAAAAGCTTTCCATAAAGCTTCTCCTTCCTGAGAGTCTCCAGCACTATCCTCAGATGCTCCTCGTGCTCCTCTGGGGTCTTCGAATACACCAAGATGTCATCTATAAATACTACCACAAACTTGTCCAGATGCTGATGGAACACCTTGTTCATCAGATTCATGAACACTGCAGGGGCATTAGTCAACCCAAACGATATCACCAAGAACTCATACTGTCCATATCTGGTCCGAAAAGCTGTCTTCGGAATATCCTCCTTCCTGACCTTCACCTGGTGGTAGCCTGTCCTCAGATCAATCCTGGAAAATACCCTCGCTCCGCTCAACTGGTCAAAAAGATCATCAATACGCAGCAGCGGATACTTGTTCTTGATTGTGAGGTTGTTAAGAGCCCTGTAGTCGATACACATCCGTATCAACCATCCTTCTTTGACACAAAAAGTACCGGAGCACCCTACGGAGAAGAACTAGATCTGATAAATCCCTTGTCCTGAAGCTCATCCACCTGCTTTTTCAACTCTATCAGCTCAGTGTTGCTGACTCTATAGACGTGCTGGGATATCGGCTCCGCGCCTGGCACCAAGTCTATAGAGAACTCCACATCTCTGTCCGGAGGTAACCCTGGCAACTCCTTCGGAAAGACATCCATATACTCCTCTATCAGTAGATGTAGCAACCTCGGCTCTACCACCAGGGCTCCGCAGAAGACTCCCTCGCTCTTCTATGCTACTCCTCTGGCAAACTGAAACTCTGGCTCACCCAGCGGACTAAACAAAACTCTGCCTCCACGACAATCTATACTAGCACAATGCGTACTCAACCAATCCATCCCGAGTACAATATCGTAGCCCGGAAGTGGCATTACGAGTAGGCACACACTCAACTCCCGGCCTCCCAAGGTAACTCTTTGGTCTCTGCAGATATCACTGACTAGGATGATACCACCCCCGGTCGTGATCTTGCAGAGTCTAGCTAAAGGTTCAGCAACAAAATGGTGTCTAACAGCAAAAGATACAGACACAAAGCTATGGGAAGCACCGGAATTAAATAAAGCAAGTTCTGGAATGGAATCAAGAAGAACAGAACCTGAGATCACATCACCAACGGGCTCGGCCTCGTCTACGGTCAGGGCAAAAGCTCGCCCCTGCTGTCCTCCTCGGTGCTGTTGCTGGTGCTGAGCGAACCTCGGCTGCTGAGTCTGCAAAGGTTGTCCTCTCTGCTGCGCTGCAGGTGCTCTGGCTGGTGCCCTCTGAGCGGCTCCTCCGCCCTGAGCTGTACGGGCAAGCGCTGAAGGACAATCCTTCAGCTGGTGATCTGCTGCGCCACACAATAAATATCTGTCCAGCCTCTTTCTGTATATGTCCCATCCGTGCCCTAGCTTCCTACAGAAAGGGCAAACGATGGGCTGCCTCTGGCCCTGCTGCTGACCCTGCCTCTGCTGCTGGGGCGCCTGCCGGAAGGGCGCAGGACCCTGACCCTGATGCTGCTGGGTCTGCTGGAATGGCCTCTTGGCTGGGCCTGCACTGCTGCCTGCTCCTGAAGCATCTCTGCCCCTCTTTGTCTTCAGCTCTAAGTCATCCTCAGCCCTCTGAGCGTCGCTGACAATCTGCTCGAAGGTCGCCTCGCGGTCGCTCCTAGTCAAGGACTTGGCCGCCATGACCAAGCTCTTGCGGAACTTCTGCGCCTTCGCTGCCTCAGACAACCCCTTAACAAATCTGCCCAGACTGCAGAACTCTGCTGCATACTCGTCCACTAGCATGGTCCCCTGGACGAGCGCCTCGAACTGACTCTCTAAAGCACTGAGAGCCACATCCGGGAAGAACTTCTCCTTGAAAAGCTTCTTGAAAGCCTCCCAAGTCAATCCCGGAACTGCTATCTGCGTATCCGTGCGGTACCAAGTAAGGGCAAGGTCGAACATCTGGCTGCCCGCTGCCTCGATCTGCATGCTGGCTGGGATCATCGCCAGCCTGAAGATGCCCTCGATATGCTCGATCCAGTCGTTGGCGTACAGGATCCCCTCTGTACCGCGGAACTCTTTGGGCCGCATCCTCTGGAAGTCGATAATAGTGCCCGGCCTAGGATACTGAGCCTGCTCTGGCTGTGGCTGAATCTGAGCCACTCTGTCAACCGCTGTCATGGTCACCTGATAAGCATTCTCAATATCCATCCTCATAACATCCACCTGGCGGTGCTGCGCGTCCATCATCTCTCGGAAGAACGCGAACAACTGCATGGCATCCACTGGTGCAGGCGGTGGTGGAGGAGGTACCACCGGAACAACTGGGGTGACTCTCGGATCAATGGGAGTAAGAGGATCTCCGAGAGAAACAAATGCTCCCTCAACCGCAGGAGTGGCGAGTGGAGCTGTAGCGACTGCCAGAAGTCGGGCAGGACGAGAGGTGGCAGACCTCTCGGTAGCAGCTGCTGGGACGGTGCGCTAAGATCTGGTCTTCGGAGGCATCCTGAACACAGATTAAAAGAAGTCAATACAGTGCAAGAAACGATATCATCAAAGAAGGAGAGTAATATTGCAAAAGAAAACAATTTCAGGAAAATTAAGATAGCAAAAGAAATCAGGAAGGGTCCTAGTTGTGATTGAGCACACTCTCTCTCAGCCTATATCCTATATCCTATTGCAGGTAAACCTAAAAACTAGACATGCATGGGCCGCCACCAAAAACGTGTCACGAATCGCACCCAAAAATCAGGCATGAGTCATGGGTACGTCCAGCCTACGCCACAGAATCGGCGGTAGAACGCTATAAAGGTCCATTCTAGGTCAACCAACTATCTATATATCTCACAGAAAAATCTGCCATGACCTCTCCAAAAAGGAGG
The DNA here is from genome assembly GCA_036927795.1 of Iris macrosiphon. Lineage (NCBI taxonomy): Eukaryota > Viridiplantae > Streptophyta > Magnoliopsida > Asparagales > Iridaceae > Iris > Iris macrosiphon. The sequence continues at coordinate 130,631,425 of JAYESA010000005.1, forward strand.
GCAACCACGCAATATATATATGAATAATCCTCTCCAAAAGGAGGGCAACCACGCAATATATATATGAAGTCTCAATCACAAAATCTAGGGGAAGAATAAAAGCACGATATGATATCAAAAAGGATACCAAACCAAAGAGAGCAAGACAATATCCAAAAATACAGTCAAAGGCCATAATAGCTACAATATCTTACAACAATAAAAGAATAAGTACAATCATCCAGAAATAAACCACTGGGAACAACCCAGGAAACCCACCTAGCTAACTAGGGCGCTAACGGCGTCTCCTCGGTGCACTCATCCTCGATCTCGGGGTCACAACCCTCGTCAACACCCGGCCCGTAGAACGTCGGGCAATAATCCTCAGGATCCTCTGGAAAAAATATGCCCAGTCAGGAATGGAGCAAAGTACATAACTCTGAAAGCAACTCCAAATACATGGTAAGGTGTATATGACGAGCAATAGAAAAGTATACAAGTTGCACAGAAAATAAATATATGCTGGAGCACAATAAGTAGCTGTAATGTAAACTGGAGAACAATACAAGTAGTGAAAAAGTAACTGCAGGTGAGAAACATGAATACTAGCTAAGTGCCTTGAGCACAAGTTCGTTATGTGATCGGCTTAGGTTGCACATGAAAAATACTACGATAACTCCGTTATGCGTGAGTTGCATAACCGACATACACATGAATACTGTTTGGCTTTGATCACATAACCAACTCCTACTGCCCTCCCGCACTAATACCATTAGATCCAACCACAACACACTACGTACATGATAATAGCTCGCACACAAGAAAGCGAGAGCACAAGAAGCACACGATAGCACAAGAGAATCAATACCCGAAGCACATGATGAAATACACGTGATAGAGTACCCGCTGAACACGGTAAAGCGGATAGCATCTCATGACGGGATCCACTAGTACCAGCTCGTGTAACAATGTGTCAGAATCAAGTATCACAGTTCTAGAACAGGTGATATAAACGCTATCATGAAATAGAAACTATCAGAGGTAGGTACTCGCCTGATGTCCTGAGCAACTGATGAGGATCGAGATCCGGACCGGTGTCGTAAGAACCTAATGCAAAAAGCAGAATTAAACAGGTTTCTATGGATTTAAACTGATATAAAATAATTAAAAATAGGCTTCTAGGGCTATTCTAGGTCGAACGGGTCAAACCGGTGAAATTCGGATCAAAAAGTCAACCCGGGGTCCAAAAAGTCAACTCTAGATCAAAACTAGGTCAAATGTTGACTTTTATGGTCAACGGGGACAATTATGGTCAAAGCTAGGTCAAACTAAGGTGTCCCTGAAATTCTAGGTCAAACCGAGCTCATTAAGCTAGAAAACTCACAAACTCGCCTAATCGAGATACCGGGATACCCTCGGTATCCGATACTTCGCCCTAGGCCACGCACCCCGCCTAAACCCGCTAAAACCTATGCTAGCACGCATAAATATATACACATAAGCATATAAAAATCACTCCAATACATCTCCTAGGCTATTGCTCAAATACCCCGCTCGAAACTCAATACCTTGGATATCTCAAGGTATTGAGATACCTCGGTATCTCAAGGTATTGAGATACCGCTCTCAAACCCCTCTAACTAGCTATTAGGCTAATAAATATATACCTAGTTATTAATTTAGGCTAGAATATATATATATCTATCATATATTTACATATCTAAGTACCTATGTACATATATATATAGATATCCACACACATATACACATACCCATATACCTTACTTATACATATATATATAACTATAGGTATATAGATATCTATATCTTAGACAGATATATATCTAATACCTAGCTATCTATCTACCCATCTAACTATCTATCTACCTATCTAGGTAACTATCTATCTATTTAATCTATCTAACTAATAGCTATCTATCTAACTATCTATCTAACTACCTATTTATCTAACTAGCTATCAATATAACTATCTAACTATTTATTTAACCACCTATCTATACCCAAACCTCGCCACGCTCCTCGCTGCATGCTTGCTTGAACTGCTGCTGCTGCCCTTGGCTTAAAATGCTGCTGCTGCTCGCTGTTATTGCTGTTGTGCTGCTGCTGCAGCATGTACTGCTACTGTTATTATGCCTTTTGCTGCTGCTGCAGCTGGTAGCTTGGCAGCAAGCTGCTGCTACTTGCTGCTGATGTATGCTGGCTGTTGTAGAAGCATGAAAAATATGCCGGATGACTATACGCAGCATATCGGTGTAGAGCAGCATAGGCAGAGGCCTTAAGAGTCATCAAGCGTGCAACAGAGCCCTTTCTGCTAGAATAGAGCATAAAACATAAAAGCTCAAAGGACCATCCGCGTAAGGCAGTATGTCCAAGCCGCTTCAGCGTAAAACAGGGTGCTTCATCGCCTCCAGGGCGTAAAACTCCTCCCCTTTCATACGCAGCGTTGAGGTGTACAAGAGACGCTTCGTAGTGAACCTGTCAGATCTTGCAATGAACCTGTCAGAGCCTGCAATGAACCTGACGTCTGGACTTCTGGCAAAGGGATACGGCTCGACTACCCAAGCGACGGCTATAATGATGGCACTGCACTGCCACCCAGGCTGTCAAATACCGCCATCCCCTTCCCGTAAACAGCTTCTTCAAGCACAAAGGGATACGCTGCCTTGTTTTACACAGGCAAAATACGAGCTGTTTACGTTCTGCAGTAGACAAACCGCCTGCTACGCCAAAAGCTGTACTCCGTATGGGGTTCGATGCACGTCTCTTCACCTAATGCACAGAGCGGTGACAGTTTCTCGAGGCACGTCTCTGCGACTGATGCACAGAAAGGGTTGCAGACCGTCAAAGAACACGCCTCCACATTTAATGCACAGGATGGTGGCAAATCTCGACATTTAATGCAAGAGATTTGATTATATCTTCAAAAGCCGTATTCCGGCTAAGACGTCCACATCAGCACTGTGGCACGGTACGTAGCGGCTTCTACGCCCATCCAGCGTTTGTGCTCATTCGGCTTCTACGCCTGCTCGGCCTCTGTGCCCCTTCGGCTTCTACGCCTGCTCGGCCTCTATGCACCTTCGGCTTCTACGCCTGCTCGGCCTCTATGCCCCTTCGGCTTCTATGCTTGTTCGGCCTCTACGACCACTCGACTTCTATGCCTGATCGGCCTCTACGACCACTCGGCTTCTACGCCTGTTCGGCTTCTATGCCGGTTTAATAACTATTTGGCTTCTATGCCATGGTGACAGACATTTGGCTTCTATGCCAACCTCTTCTACACAATGGATACCTACCTACGTGGCTTTTACGCCATGATCTTCGTAGCAATTGTACGCGTTGTGTCCCTTAGTTGGACCCGCATCACACGCTCATTCAAAAGATTATCTATACGCAGGCATTGGTTACTTTAACCGTTGTGTAAAAGGGTGCTATACTTTCCACTTCTCGGCTGTTACACCGACGGAGTGGTCACTGTCACTAAAACTCTATAAATAGAGACCTCTATCAATGAGGAACAAGGTCGAAAAACTTCAAACTTGAAGATTGAACCAGGTCGACAAAAATTGGAAGATCGAACCCGAGAGAGAGAGAGAGAGAGAGAGAGAGAGAGAGAGAGAGAGAGAGCACCCGGAGCTCAGGCAAAGAGTAGGGATCGACGACTTTAGCATCATGCATCCACCCTCTCCTGCAACCTTCGAAGCTGCTTCCTGTCTTCTACGGTACTTCTTCAACATCGTGTGGTCCAAGGGCTAAAGTGATCGACTGCAGATCAGACACCTATAGTAATATTTACCCAGATTAAATAAATTGTACTCCTATATTCTCTTATAGGATCAAATTGTACAAGTTTGTTTGTAAACCAAAGAAGGCGGGTTCTGTATAAACCCCATATTGAATACATCTTCATTCTTTCGTTTAATACCACAAACAAGATGGCGACTCTGCTGGAGACATCTTTCTCTTCTGACGAGGAAGCAATTGCTCAACACGATGCGGTATCTATAGGAACCGTGAAGAAGACACTGGTCGTCCATTTTGACCAGTCTGCCTACGAAGACATGCTTCGAACCGAGGGTAGCTCTCACTCTCTCTCCGTCCAAGACAACAGGAAGCTGTGCAAGGTCTGGATGCCCAAGATATCCTCTACCGTTCCTGTGGACTCTCCGATCTCTCCGACCTCTCCGACTAATGAGGTTGTAGCACTGCTCCCTCCGTACCCTGCACGTAAAACTCAGTCTCCCGCTACGCGCGGTACAGACGAAACTTCGGGCAAAGCCTCAGCGCTGACCCAGAAGTATTCACTGCGCTCTACGCATAGGAACCAGTCTTCCGCTATGCACGGTACAGACAAAACTTCGGGAAAAGCCTCAGCGCTAACCCATAAGTATCCACTGCGCTCTACGTGTAGAAACCAGTCTCCCGCTACGCGCGGTACAGACCAAACTTCTGGTAATGCCTCAGCGCCAGGCCAGAAGTACAAATTATGCTCCAGGCGCAAGACAACATCTGACCTCTACGAGGAACCAGATGAGCGTCGTGATTTCCGCGAGGGGAAGCAAGCAGCAGAATACTCGACTTTTTGACCTTTACGCCAGCAAGAGAACAATCTGCCTACCCTCCGGATTACGCAAGAAGTCGATGGCCGACTGAGGGCCTCTCCAGCTTTACGCCAGACTGAGCGAATCTTCAATTTACGCCAGGCACAGTCCCTCGGCGTAAAACAAGCTCAGATTGCGGAAAGGCATCCCTCCAGGGGATTATCCGCCACCCAGATGGCCAATCTGTTGTACACAGGTGGCACAGGGAAAACCGGGGTGCCCAATATTCGCACGCCCGCTGATGGAAGACACAAGCCTTCGTCTTCTTCCTCTACTCCTCCTGACCTGCGGGATTACCTAATCCAGAAACGCAAGAACGAGAGTCATAAACGGACTTCGGTTCCCCTGACAGTCAAACACGGGGAAATCATATGGGAAGATACGTCAACATCTGATGTCGTCATAACAGGTGGACCACAGGAAGACTCCATCTTTATCATTCCACCAACCCATGACAATCAGCGTCCGATAATCTTCGGCAGCAGGCAGAACGCCCCAATCATGCAAGAGGAATCACGCGAGTCTGAATCTGGAAGATTACAAACCCACAGATACAGCCCACAAGCATTAAATATTATGCAAAATATGGGTTACGACTTAAAACTAAAGCAAGGTCTCAACTATGGGAAAGGTAGGCGAACGCCGGTGCGTAGTAATTCTCACTATCGAGAAGCTTGTTTCGGGTTGGGATATACTGCGTCTCTCAAGAGACCCGAAATTCCGAAGTCCAGTCCTGTACAACCAGAGGCAGTTCTTGATGAATCAGTTTCTGTGGCCAGAGACCACGGCATGTCCAGAGGTAACTTACCTCGACAGAACAAGGGGACGTCTAGGGCCGGGGGTAGAATCCCCTCAAGATCCGAAAGTGATGCAACAGCAACGATCTCCCTGCAAGACCATAAAATTCAGGCATCAAGAGCCCGAAGACAAAAAGGGACTTTTTCCTTCAACTAAGACGACATCGTTGAGATCTTTGATATATTAATGAAAGAGCGCAAGCTCCAGCTACCCAACATCAGACATCCTGAGAGGGCTGACGACGTGGATCACCCAGATTAATGTCTCTTCCACCGATACGCTCATCACCCCACAAAGGCGTGCTATGTGATAAAAAGGAAAATTCAGGAGTCGATTGATGCCAAGGTCATCACTTTGAATCTGTGAACAAAGGGACGGTCTGTACCGATTGGATTTCTATTCTTTTCTTACATAACGATTTGCTCCTTTCAAAGTTTGTCATGTTCATATTACCTCTGAATAAACTTTCGACCGTCAGTTGTCATGTCCATATTACCTCTGATATCGATTGTCGTCTACACTTGACATCCGTACTTAACTCTAAGTACGCCAGTGGTGTTAAGTCCACAAAAACTGCCATGTCCATATCACCTCTGAGCAGATGTATGCCTCCATCCTCGATGGAAGTCACAATCACAAAGTTTGTCATGTTCATATTACCTCTGAATAAACTTCCGACCGTCAGTTGTCATGTCCATATTACCTCTTATATCGATTGTCGTCTACACTTGACATCCGTACTTAACTCTAAGTACGCCAGTGGTATTAAGTCCACAAAAACTGCCATGTCCATATCACCTCTGAGCAGAAGTGTGCCTCCATCCCCGATGGAAGTCATAATCACAAAGTTTGTCATGTTCATATTACCTCTGAAAAAACTTTCGACCGTCAGTTATCATGTCCATCTTACCTCTGATATCGATTGCCGTCTACACTTGACATCCGTACTTAACTCTAAGTACGCCAGTGGTGTTAAGTCCACAAAAATTGCCATGTCCATATCACCTCTGAGCAAATATGTACCACTCTCCGTGACGAGGTAGAACCCATAGCACAAAAATTCTTGGAAGCTATAAACCCCTACCGTCCGTATGTCTGGGAAGTAGCGTCATCATCCAACGTCATCACAACGTATGGACCCTATGAGGATTCTATCTTCATTGTCCCGCCTACCTACAGTAGTCAGCGTTCAATATTCTTCGGCCGCATGCGCAATCAACCAGCTATCCAGGAAGATTCTTTCAATGACGATACTGGGAAAATGCAAGTTCACCGATACAGCCCGCAAGCGCTGAAGATCATGCAGAACATGGGCTACGACTTGAAGCGGAAGCCAGGCCTCAACTACGGAAGAGGCAGACGAACACCGCTGTACGGCGACCCCCGCTATCAGCAAACCCATTTCAGGTTAGGATATGCCACCTTCCTTACGACTTCTAAGTCAGACGAGGGCATCCTTTTCTCCTCCCAGGATGGCCCGTCGCCCCCCGACTTACCTGATGCTCTCGAACAAACACTATCAGTAAATATGGTGGTGACAGATCCCTCAGGAGCAGATAAACAGGATTCTGAGCTGTTTGAGAATGACTCTTGGGCTTAACAAATGGATACGCAGTGGGAATTCTGCTTCGAGCAAAGAGAACCTCCCACCAAAGACGAAATTATCCAAATCGATGTTGGGGGTAAACTTTCGCCAAAGCCGATATTTATCAGTGATAATCTTCCCCCAGCTGAAAGGGAAGAAATCATACAGCAGATAAAGGAATACGTCGACATCTTTGCATGGGATTATGGGGATATGCCGGGCCTTGACCCGAAGGTGGCTACTCATAAGCTCAATATATTGACCGACTCGAAGCCTATGAAGCAGCACCAACGTCAGTTCCGCCCGGACATGATGGACGCCATCGAAGCTGAAGTCAAGAAGTTGATAACCTGCGGTTTCATCCGGGAAGAACAATATCCCGACTGGGTCGCCAACGTTGTCCCAGTTATGAAGAAAAATGGGAAAATATGTATCTGCATCGATTACCGAGATCTGAATGCAGCATGCACCAAGGATGAGTTCCCTCTTCCCATCATGGACATCATGATCGACAACACCTGCGATTTTGAACGCATATCTTTCATGGACGGATTCTCCGGATACAATCAGATCAAGATGCATCCTGAAGACGAGAAGCACACTGCCTTCCGTACCCGTTGGGAGTATATTGCTATACGGTCATGCCCTTCGGATTGAAGAACGCCGGGGCTACATACCAACGGGCTATGAGTGGCATATTCCATGAACATTTACGTAAAACAGTAGAATGTTACGTGGACGACATAGCCGTCAAGAGCCGCCTCAAGGATGATCACATTTAAGACTTGAGGACGGTATTCGAGTTAATACGCCAACATCAACTCAAAATAAACCCTACGAAGTCCTTCCTGGGTGTATCTAGTGGCAAATTCCTGGGGTTTGTCATTACCGCTAAAGGCATCCAGGTGGACCCTGACAAAGTCCAGGCCATCGTAGAAATACGACCGCCCCGCAATCTGAGGGAACTCCGGGGATTTCAAGGCCGTCTGGCTTATATCCGGAGGTTCATATCCATCCTCTCGGGAAGATGTCAGCCCTTTTCGCATCGCATGAAGAAAGGTGTATCCTTCGTATGGGACGAAACCTGTCAGCAAGCATTCGGGGATATCAAACGCTACCTCACCAGTCCGCCAGTTCTGGTGCCTCCCATCATGGGAAGACCATTCTTGCTGTACGTCCGAGCAATGGATCATTCGCTAGGAGCTCTTCTCGTGCAGAAGAACGATGTGGGGCATGAACAGGCTATCTACTACCTCAGCAGGATGATGGTCGGAGCCGAACATCGGTACAACCCAGTGGAGAAAGAATGCTTGGCTCTGATGTTCGCTATCCAAAAGACACGGCACTACGTCACCGGTCAGACTATCCACATCATCTCCAGGATCAACCCTCTTCGAGTACTGATGAGCAAGCCGAGTGTTCTTAATTCCTGACTCGCAACTTAGGAGATGCTGTTAACACCATATGACATGGTATACGTACCGCAGAAGTCCATCAAAGGCCAAGCGCTGGCCGACTTCCTAGCTGCTCATCCGATCCCGGAGGCCTCCAAATTATACGAAGACATTCCCGATGAAGTTGCAGAATGTAATTCTAAAATGGAAGGTGACGCATGGCAACTGTTCTTTGACAGCGCCTCCAGGACTGGTCCCCAGGGAAACGTGGTTTCAGGGGTAGGAATCGTCCTAGTCACTCCTGATAAACTCGTCATCTATCGGGCATATTCTCTTAACGAACCATGCTCCAACAATGTGGCAGAATACAACGCCCTGTTAATTGGACTCCAAGTCGCTAAAGAGCTGGGGGTCGAGTCCTTGGAAGCTTTCGGTGATTCTCTGCTTATCGTCAATCAAGTCAGGGGAATATATGAAGTCCGGAATCCAGACCGCATCCTCTATCACCAAGCAACGGTCGAGATAGCCATGACATTCAAAGGGTTCTTCCTAGAGCATGTACCTCGATCTCAGAATCTGGAAGCTGATGCCCTAGCCAGTCTAGCTGCGGATTTAGCCACTCCTATAAAAAGGCAGGATTCGGTAATCCTTCGTAACAGAGATTTATTCTGCGTGAAGAACAACTTTCACATAGAACGCAGCTACGCTGTGAACACGGATCCCCCTAGAAGAGACTGGAGAAGTTCTTTTATAGATTTCGTCGCATACAGAATCTTGCCGGAGGACCCCAAAGAAGCAGTATCCGTCAAAAGACGTTCATTAAGCTTCTACTTCGATGCATCTTCACAATACCTATATCGTCGAACTTACGACGGACTGCTATTAAGATATCTCTCAGGCGACGAAGCACAGCAGATTATCCGGAAAGCTCACGACGGCGTATGCGGAGCGCATCAGCCCGGTCCTAAGCTACAGGATCGTATCAGGAGAATGGGCTATTACTAGCCCACTATGATCACAGATGCGATCAGCTATGCAAGACAATGCAGAGCCTGTCAGGTTCATGCAGACTTCATACATCAACTGTCTAAATATCTATATCCTACGGTTGCATCCTGGCCCTTCGAAGCATGGGGTATGGATATCATAGGTCCTATTCACCCGTCTTCTTCCAGAGGCCACCGGTTCATACTGGCCATTACGGATTACTTCTCCAAATGGGCAGAGGCGATCCCTCTGGCTGAGGTAAAGGCGTCTGACGTAATCATCTTCATCAACCATCACGTTATTTATCGCTTTGGGATTCCCTGAAGGATAATCCATGACAATGGGCCTCAGTTCATCAGCCAAGCGTTTCATCGATTTTGCGATAAAAATCGAATACATAATATTGTCTCTACGGCATATTATCCAGCTGCTAATGGTTTGGCGGAAGCTTTCAACAAAACCATTATCAAACTCCTGAAGAAGTTCGTCTCTTCGAACAAAAGAGACTGGAACGAGAAGCTGGGCAAATGTCTCTGGGCATACCGCACAACGGTACGGACACCGACAGGTTGTACCCCCTTTTTACTGGTCTAGGGAGCGAAGCAGTTCTTTCCATCGAAATCCAGATCCCGTCGCTCAGGATAGCCGTGACTAATGAGCTGACCCAAGAATAGAATGACCTGTTAAGGCTTCAGGAGCTCGATGGATTAGACGAGAAATGCCTCCAAGCTCAACAGCGCATCGCGCTCTACCAAGCACGTATTTCCAGAGCTTTCAATCATAAAGTAAAGGAAAGAGTGTTCAAGGTCGGCGAGCTAGTCTTAGCCGTAAGAAGGCCGATGATTCTCACTCACAGGAGTAAAGGGAAATTTTAGCCCAAGTGGGAAGGCCCTTATGTGATCGAGACAACGTTCTCGAATGGCGCTTACAGGTTAGCCCAGCCTAATGGAGACCTATTAATGGCTCCTATCAACGATAAATTCCTGAATAGGTACTATGCTTAACCTCCTCTACCCCAGGGTGGAATATAGCTGGAATCCTAATTCTGACAAAACTACTTCCACAACAAAGCTAGTTAGGTCATATTCTATCATGTCCGTATGACCTCTGAATAGGTATGTCATGCTAGAAGTTTATCGAGAGTTTATCACGTCCATACTACCTCTGATATCACTCTTACCTAAACCTATCATTTATATTCCGAAATGATGGGTCCACAAAGTCAAAAAAGATTTGCTTTATTTCCAAAAAGAGCAGAATTACATTAGGGAAGCTAAAAGCAAGAAAGGGTACATCATTGCGGGGGAGCAGTCAGATCACGAATCAGCTTCGCCAGTGCAGCTACCATCTCGCCCCTGGAAACCAAGGCATCAGTGCGGGCCCGTTCCAACCGTGCCTCAGGATTGTTCGTAAAGGACAGTTCGGCCCTTGCCCGAAGAGAGCCAGCTCGAGCAGCTTCTGCATGCTCCAGGTCCCATCGTGCGGTGCTCAGTCGACCAGACGCTATGCCTAGACCTGCCAGCGACTGAGAAGCCTACTCCTCTGCCCGGGCGAGTTTTTCCTTCAACTTGCGGACCCTCGCTGCGTTCCCTTCCTGCTCGGATTGGCACTTCGTCTCGAGAGCAAGAGCCTCCTCCACGACGGCCTTTCTTTTATCCGTCTCCAGCTTACGGGCTTTGATGGAATTATCTAAGCTCTCCAGCTATTTGGTAAGCCGCGCAGTCATGGAGTCGTATCTGGCCTGGACTTCGGCTTCAAAACTGCCCCGAGTCAGCTGCAAGTATTCGTTAATGGGTTGCTCCAACTCATTTACCATCGCCTCCAGGGCGTCAGCTTCCCCGGAATCGCCGAACTCTCTAACGGCTCCAATCGAAAACTGGGAAGCCTTCTTCAGGCTCTCAAAATCCAGATTCTTCGCCAACACCATTGTTATCAGCGTATTCAAATTGGCGTAGAAGGTGCCGGTATACAGCTCGATCAGCGCAACCAGATCTGGTTGAACGCCAGGAGTGGCCGCGATATTGGTGAGGTTCCCTCCAAGGATGATTGCAGATGAGGTGGCCACGGCCGCCGCCTCGACAGGTGGTACGACCGAAGAAGGTGCGGCAACGACGGTCGAAGTCATCGCCATACTCACAAGAGGCGAGGTCACGATGACGGGTTCGTCCTCCTCTTGAGATGACGAAACTACTCCGGGCGAGCTGGCCCCCAAAGCCATTTTCTCCTCGAAGTGGAACGCCTCCGTATCATCGTCAGGAGCCCGAGCAGAGCCAGAAGGCGTTTCAACGCTATACTCCCCGTGGGCACCATCCCCTGATAAGAGGACAAGAAAGTTGACATCAATATGATAGTAATCTTTCTAAGAGGAGACATAAAGATGACCTTTACCCGTAGCCAACGGTATATATGCCGCGTCTGCAGCCGATGTAGCTATGTCACGCCTTAATGACGCAATATGAACTGTCATACCTGGAGAAGGAGGTGGGCCAACCGACATCGCCAGGAGCTCCACCAAGCCTCCGCCGAGACGTGTTCGAGGTTCCTCAGTTGGAACCTCGCTGGTCGTGCTCACGGACGCAGCAGGAGTTTCCTCTGCTACTGGTCTAGAGGAAGATTCTCCCATTTGCCTCGGCCACACGGGAGATTTCATTCTACTACCGGAGGCAGTGGCAGCAACGGCAGCCTCAAGCAGGAGTTCTCCGACACCGCCAGCCGAAACTGAGGGTCCCTCTCCGAGAGACGGGGAACCTCCAATCAAAGGGACATCCCCAACAGGAGAGGCAGTAGGTTCCTCTCTAGGAGCCTCAATGCCAGGAATCCGGAGAGGGCGATCAGCCGTCTTCTTCTTCCTCTTGCGAGGGGAAGTCTGCTTCGAGACAGAAGCCCTTCGTTTCCCTGAGATCGCCAAAGCCCCCGCAGGCGGAGGCACTTCACACCTCGGCACCGACACCAGAGGCTCATCCGGAATGGCGGACTCCTCGCCCTCGTCAGATGAAATCGAGGGGACTTCGATTCTTCCCCCAGGCTTGGAGGAAGGCACCCTGAAGCTTCCAAGCATGTCAAAGTCGCGATAGAGGAAGTTGATCGCCACGTCGAACTGAGCATACGAATGGAGGATGCGCAGCTCCGTGGAGAGGGTGGCGACCGGCACAATAAAGATTGCTCCCGTATAGCCCATGATGAAGTACCGCCACCCCCTAGCTCCATCAATGAGTCCGCTCTGGGACCTGAAGCTGGTGATGGCATTGCCCACGTGCAGCTGATCGTCCCCAAACTGCCTCACGAACTGACTGGGCAAGTAAGGCTCGAAGAAGCAATGATCCTCGCTTCTGTACAGCAAATGGAAGGGTCTGATGCAGACCAACCAATTAAAGGCTTCCGGAGAAATATTGGTCTTTTCTCCGCCTAAATCCTCGAGCCTAATCCCCGACTGATTACGATGTACAGAAGGGACGGTGCAGAGGAGCTTCCAACAATGACCAAGGCTCAGCGCCAGCCGACAGTCCACGACTGTGGTCACGTTCCAGAGGGAGCCCTTGTAGTTCAGCAAGAAACTACCCCCCGCGCTGCTACCAGGACCGGGAGACATCACCCGGGGGTTGTGAAGAATTAACCATCCCATCAAGTACAGGTATGGTAACTCCACCCGGGAAAAACTCTCACGCCGAGCTTTATCGAGGAGCAACCCGTCAGTCATAGCTCGCAGTCCAGCCTGTATACGGTACACCATGGCAGGAAGCAAGCCTAGCCTTGCCCCGAACACCAGACAGACGGCAGGCCACAGGATGTTCCGATGAATCCGGTCTACGGACGCGGTGCCAGGCACCACTACTCGACGCAGCCATAGGAAGAGAAAGCCGGCCAGCTTGGCTTCCTCAGACAAAGGCCTGCGGCAGCGCCTCAAGTAACTATAGGCCTTAGTGCCTTCAGGGTACTTTCCTACCCCGTCACTGAGAAACTGATCTGGAGCGTTGGCCTCCTCCATAAGGTACTCCACGACCTCGGCACTGAGCACGGCCAAACAGTTTACGGGCTCATGCTTATCCCCCGAAACCTTCACCGACTTGACGGCCCTGGCCCGGTGGAAGAAGAGGTAGGACATCCACTTAGTGGTGTGAGCCAAGTCAGAAGGCTCATTATAAAAGGCAGTGCACGCGAGGTAGTGGCATATCAGCTCCTGATACACCTCCACAACCCGAGGATCCGAGTCCTCCAACTCCCGGTTGGTAGGAACATACTCTTTATACGGGGTATCCTCCATTGGCAGTCTCGAGATCGATGCCATTTAGTAGAGGGCCAACCCCAACTCCCCCAGTGGAGTGGCGAAGGTCCCGGTGAGCGAAATGTATCGCTCTATCAGCGCCAGAAAGAGGTTAGGGTTTAGAGGCAACCCAACACTCGTCACGCTCACGGCGGCATACAGTTCGATAATTTCCAGCTCTATCCGAAAATGCTTCAAAGCCCAGTCATCTAGGCAGGACCATCGGAGATTTGTTGGGGTGATCCACCCATTGCACCGAGGATTCTCCTTGGGGTATACCCCCCCTCGCACCATGAAGTCATTACAGAAAGTCAGTAATTGCACCGGCTGGATCACTGAACTATCTTCACTCGGGACGCTGCCCGGGCACAGTCCCCTGAACAACGTCACGACGTCAGGGGGGCGGCTGACGAACGACCCCCGGTCGGCTCCTTTCAGATGAAAGATCTTTCCCGGCTTCCCGTGAAGATCAGGAGTCAGCGTCCACGACATCCTCCTGCGATGTGTGGCATAGAAGAAAGCCGAGATCGGATAATCTCTCGACATCATGGGCAGATACAAGACCACGCTCTCGGCAGGGAAAACCCAAGGTTCTCTCTTGGGCTTCGTCTGGGACTGCTTGTCTATCATGTCCCCAAAGAGGAAGGCCGGCTTGATGTACTGCTCCCCATCTACGTACGTTAGGGGCTCCCCGTTGATCATGCTCAGCAGCATTCGCTCGCCCTGAGCCGATATCAAGATCCCCCTCCCTTCGGGATATTGGGGTCCGGAGATAGGAAATGTCACGTGCGACAGATCCTCCAAGTAGTTCGAGTGCAGCATCCCAGCAGCGGATCCCATCACCTCGGCCAGTGGAGACTCAAGCAAGTCGACTGAAAAAATACAAGGAAAATACGTCATTACGAACCTTGCAACATAAAGACCAAGAAGCGACAGTCGGTGCTTTACGCCAAGACTATACAAAATTTGGTCATCCTACGCCAGGAGTCATATCCCGAAAGCGTAATTGGCGGTATACGGTCCGTGCTTTACGCCAGACTGCTAAAATTCTAGTTATTACGTCAGAGGTCCCATCCAAAGCGTAAAACTAAAATTTTACAGTATACACCAAGTCTTCGGCAGCCAGAGCTTTAACGCTCATAACTACGAAGACATGGAGTTTTTACGCTGACACATTAGAAATGTGGGCGTAAAAGATGAAAATGTCTCCATGCGTCATCTTTCTCAAAGAGGCTATCAGCACAGAAGATGACCTAGCGCGGTCACATTCAACGTGTGCGAAGGATTTTTCGTCGTTCTTTGTCATTTTCGATGGCTATACCTCTAAGACCGGGTGCGCTACTCGTCGGCAGGATCCTTCGTTCAGAAGGAAGTTCGCATTGCCCGACCGAAGACTCTCTCGCCAGGGCAGAAGCACGAAAAGAAGAGCCTATGCTCTTTCCCTTGGTGGAGAGGGTTTGCTTCGGCGCCATTACTGGAAACCTGGAGTGCTCGGAGAAAGTACGAAGGGAAAAAACTTAAACAATCAAAGCTCTCTCTCACAGAAGACGGATAAAAAGTTTCTCTCTCCAGAAGCTTGGGATATATATAGAGTTCGGGTTGACTCCTCGAATCCTCAGGCGGCTCCTCGAAACCCCAACCGAATCTCACAAATTAAATATTTGGTTATGATTGGGTACTACGTCAGCCCGCTACTCTCGAAAGACGGACAGTCAGCAAATTCGAAGAGTTTTTCGTGCAAAAGCAGGTCAGCGGTTCCTATGCTAAGGAGCTTTCTACGCTCGACAGCAACAGATCTACGATTTTACGCTCGCAAGCTACAAGTCTATGGTTTTTACGCCCGGATGCCTTTGTGCTCGATAGCTTTTATGCTCGAGAGGCTACAAACCTACGACTTTTTACGCTCAGCAGGTACCAAATCAAAGATCTCACGCTCGGTGGCACTTAGTTTACTCTCGGAGGCAACAGATCCGCAACCTCTATGCTCGAAAGATTTTTTTCATTTATAGGCTACAAATCTACACTTCTACGCTAAGGAGCTTTCTACGCCCGACAACAACAGATCTACGGTTCTATGCTCGCAAGCTATCAGTCTATGGTTTTATGCCCGGATGCATTTGTGCTCGGTAGCTTTTACGCTCAAGAGGCTACAAACCTACGACTTTACGCTCAGCAGATCCAAATCGATGATCTCACGCTCAGTGGCTTTCTACGCTCAACAGGCCTACGAACTCAAGATTTTCAGCTCATCTACGCTACGGATATCTGACTTTTCGCATATCCGAACTCAAGGCGGTCGATTACAGGAGTTCACACAGAAGATACTCCTTCTTGACCTCAACATATCCCAAGTACCCGAAGCATACAAGAGTTCAAACATTGAGAAATTACTCTTCTCGGGTCAATTGGAGGTTCATCCAGACTCCAGTCTGAATTTCTATGCCCATCCAGCGTTTGTGCTCATTCGGCTTCTACGCCTGCTCGGCCTCTGTGCCCCTTCGGCTTCTACGCCTGCTCGGCCTCTGTGCCCCTTCAGCTTCTATGCCTGCTCGGCCTCTGTGCCCCTTCGGCTTCTATGCCTGTTCGGCCTCTACGACCACTCGGCTTCTATGCCTGATCGGCCTCTACGACCACTCGGCTTCTACGCCTGTTCGGCTTCTACGCCTGTTCGGCTTCTATGCCGGTTTGATAACTATTTGGCTTCTATGCCATGGTGACAGACATTTGGCTTCTATGCCAACCTCTTCTACACAATGGATATCTACCTACGTGGCTTTTATGCCGTGATCTTCGTAGCAATTGTACGCGTTGTGTCCCTTAGTTGGACTCGCGTCACACGCTCATTCAAAAGATCATCTATACGCAGGCATTGGTTACTTTAACCGTTGTGTAAAAGGATGCTGTACTTTCCACTCCTCGGTTGTTACACCGACAGAGTGGTCACTGTCACTAAAACTCTATAAATAGAGACCTCTATCAATGAGGAACAAGGTCAAAAAACTTTAAACTTGAAGATCGAACCAGGTCGACAAAAATTGGAAGATCGAACCCGAGAGAGAGAGAGAGAGAGAGAGAGAGAGAGCACCCGAAGCTCAGGCAAAGAGTAGGGATCGACGACTTTGGCATCGTGCATACACCCTCTCCTGCAACCTTCGAAGCTGCTTCCTGTCTTCTATGGCACTTCTTCAACATCGTGTGGTCCAAGGGCTTAAGTGATCGACTGCAGATCAGACACCTATAGCAATATTTACCCAGATTAAATAAATTGTACTACCATATCCTCGTATAGGATCAAATTATACAAGTTTGTTTGTAAACCAAAGAAGGCGGGTTCTGTGTAAACCCCATATTGAATACATCTTCATTATTTCGTTTAATACCATAAACAGCTATTCCCCCCCCTCCTTCTCACAAACACAAACACACACACACGCACCTATATACATATATATATATATATATATATATATATATATATATATATATATATATATATATATATATATATATACATATATCTCTATATATATATATACAGCTAGATATATATATACACACACTTATATATATATATATATATATATATATATATATATATATATATATATACATATACACACACACTCAAAGATATATATATATATATATATATATATATATATATATATATATATATATATATACATACACATATATACATATATATACATATATACACACATACACACACACACTTATACATATACATATATATATACATAGACATATATATACACAAGCACATAGATATAAATACACACATATATATAAAAATATATATACATAAACACACATACAAATATATATATATATATATATATATATATATATATATATATATATAGACACTTATACCCAAACACCACACAACACACAAACAACACGCCCCACTCACGCTCAACGACCCCGACACTCACAAACACCTATAAATATATAAAATATAACTCGAGAACTCTATCACACACTCCCCGATGCTAACCCAATGCGCACACAAGCCCGAAACTAGGAAACCAAGTCAAAATGGTCGTTCGGTCATTTCGACGAACATGTGGTGCGGTTCGAAAAATCTCCTGAAACGCACACCAAACGAACTCAAAATTGGCCCAAAATTTACCCACGGGTTCTAAACGATGCGTAGATCCTAGAAAAAATACTACCGCGTTGATTCTAGACCCGTGGCAGAAACGCACACGCACTTAGAATCGGCGATGACGAAAACCCTAAATTCGCCCGAAATGCCCGTTTCTCCGCGACACGGCTTCCCGTGTCCAAATGGAGACACGCACTCACCCTCTAGACACCCGACAACATGTACCTAGGTCCGTCTAACCTAGGGCATCGCCCAAAATTGGGCCAAATTCGGATTCCACCCAAAATTGACACAAAACCTAATGTCAAAGTCTCTAAACTCAACCAAACTAGTTCCAACTTCCTCCCACGGATAGGCTTAGGGTCTAGAAAGGTTCTAAAATACTAATTACACTACATAAAAGTAATTAGCAAGGGAAAATTTAGGTTTTACCTCTTGGGAGTTAAAATTCCAAGGCCAAAGTCTCCGATCTACTTGGAATTACCTCCCTCAAGCTCCAAGCCACCAAATCTAGCCTCCACACTAAATCTAGGCTCCACACACCTAGGTTAGGGAAAATGCAAGGTTAGGGTTAGCATAAAGAAGAAGGAATGGAAGAAAGAAGGAAGAAAAAGGAAGGGGAACTTGGAAGAAGAAAGAAGAAGTGGAGAAGAAGAAGAAGTGAAGAAGAAGAAGAATAACAAAGGGGGGGCTGTTGCTGTGATTACACGGTCGGGTGTGGGTAGGTAGGGGCCGGCCAAGTGAATTAAAGGGGGTTTACAAAGTCCAAAAGTCCAAAATGTCCTCCTCCCATTTGGGTTTGGGTTCCGGGTTCCAAAATCACTCAAACTAACGCCAAATCTCTCCAACTAACCCACTAAAAATATATTAAATATTTCTAAGCCCCAAAATAATCCTCACAAGGGTGTTGGTCTGGTCGGACATGGGTCCACTAGGGTCTGACATGGGTCCAGGCTAGCCAAAATCCTAAAACAATCATTAAAAAAATAATACAATCACTATTTAAATATAAATATAATTAATTAAATACAATACACAATTTATCAAATAAAAATAAAAAAATAACCCTATTTTCTAGAATTGGGTAGTGACAGATGACCATCACCTTAAAAAGTTTTATAATGTACTAGGATACCCTAATAGTACCAAGATCTTTTCCTTATATACGTTAATAAGAGTTTCTACTCTATTTACAAGAATAAGGCTATTTTGTAGAATCTCCATAAAGCAATTACAATACTAGTTAAATCTTTGTAATTTGGGTAGCGTGTCCTAGAATTTCATATTTATTAAGATACACTAATAAGGTATAATTGAACGACACCAAAATATAATCTAGCATAAGGAGAAGGTGTTTGCCAAGACATCAGAATCCTAGTTGTCTGAACCCTAATTGGTCAACCATAGACTTAGACATGAAGTTAGTATGACAACTGTGAAGACACAAATATCGGACGAGTCTTAGATTCTTGATAAATTTGAACTATTTGTACTTTCATTCATCATAATGCCACGTACTTATATTTTGGACTATCTTGACTTATGCAGCCTAGTTTTGTAAGTTTATTCTTTTATCGAGTTTGTTCATGACATATGTGTTATTGGGGATGCCCACTAATACATTGTCTAATTACAATCGATATATTATGGTCTGATCAACTTAGTGCACTTGGTTCGCTCTTCGTATGGCTATTTTGCGTGGATTGAGAAATAGTTTACTTAGCTTATTAGACAAATATACTTGCCCTCATGACAGGTCAGAGCATAACGTATTGGTTACATAACCATACTCATACGAGCCTGCGAATAAGAATATACCATGATAGAAACTCAATCCACAACTAATTTAATAATTTTTTTATTGGATTCGATTATCTTCCTTGGCCTCCGCAATTGTAATCTTTATTTCCCTTGACATCACTATCATTGTTTTTTGTCTCCCCTTATTTCAGAGAGATGAACACTCGTGCTTGGCATAAGTTATAAAATGGTTAGAAATAAATATACCTTAGATATATTGCATTATTAGTTGCTTTTTATAGTTTTAATATACTTTTGAAGATAGGGATGAGTATATGGATATGCTAAAATAAACTACAGGTGCATAGTTGGATTAAAAGTTTTCGAGAATAACTGATATTAGAGGAACTTATAAAAATTCTTTTGGAAGATAAAAAAATCTTTTGGAAACTTAAATTTTTGATATAGTATTATGTTCTAAGGTGGATAGAAGTTGGAGAAATTATAAATGTCAAATTCAAATTATAGTAAATTTTTTTATATTGCAGGTGAAACTCTTAGATGGTGGCTAAGAAGGCAATTCAGAATAATATGATAGAGAGATTTGAGTGCTTTTTCCTTTAAGTTTATTTTTTAAAGAAAATTTAGAATTTCTTTGAGATTATGTGAAGAAAAAAAACGTAAAGATATAGATTGACTATGAGGATAAGCGTATGGGGATTAAATTTAAATTTTTATAGGATGGATTTAGAAGAAAAAAATGAAGATTCGAGTTAAGGTTAGAATTTAAGAAATAATTATTAATTTAGATTTTGAGAATAAAATTTTAGTTTAAAATTTGAAGACTATGAAGTTCAAAATATTTTTTAAATTTTGGAATAAAATTAGATTGAATGAGCTTTGGTTATTTAAATTTTTGAGGAGATAATGATAGATCGAATTTAGATTTAAATTTAGTTATTTAAATTTTAAGATGATTATGATGTATTGAGTTTAAATTTAAATTTGAAATATTTGATGAATTAAAAAAATTTTGTTTTTGGGAGTTTAGATTTCTAGGATAAACATGAATTTAAATAAAGAGTTGAGAATTTAAGATTATGATATGCTTGGAATTGTGTTTAAATTTTAAGGAGATTATGATGACAGATTAAAATTTAGATTTGAAGTAGCTTAAAATATTTAAATTTTGTGACATTGAAAATTTGCAGATTTTGATAATATTTGACTTGAAATTTAAATTTAAGAATTTTAAGAAAATTTGAACAAGTAGAATAATAACAATTTTAAAAGTGAGAATTTGTTCTAAGTAAAATTTGAAGAGTTTAAATCTTGAAGTGGGAAAATTTTGAAGATTTAATTTTAAATTTTTAAGTTTTGAGAATAAAAAGTTAATTTTGAGGATCATGTGAAGTCATAATCAATTATTTGACCCCATGATTATATTTTTTTTTTTAGTTCAAAGTTGATAAAAAATTGTTATTAAAGATATTAAATTTTGAGAAAAAAATTATTTTAAGGTGGGTATATTGTGGGCACCCAGATTTTTTATATAGGATTATTTTGGTAATTAGAAATTAATTTTTTTATCTATTTAATTTAAATATTTATTTGACAATTTATTGAATTATAGACACTTTTTGCCATGGTCTTGAGATTTTAGTGCAACACTAGCCCTTATCTTCCGACCAACTTTGCATACTAGAATCAGATGAGCCAAATTAGGTTCATGGATTGAATTTCACTCATAAATTTGCATCGCTATGCTTCGTTTTTGTCGCACAACTCTCACGGCGTAAAATCTAGATATTGACAATTTAGCACTTTGTCGTTGCATACGATTTTTATGTGCAATATCAACCCTTTTCGTCTAACTAACTTCACATCCATGAGCCTAACTAGAACTAAAATATTCATATTAAGGCTATCCCATTCATTTAAATTCCTATATGGTTCATAAATATCACATGGTACAAATCCTAGTTTAAATACCAAGTTTTCCATTTTAGGAAACCACATTTTCCATATCTTTTGTGCACTTTATTTAAATTAAAATAATTAATTATATAATAGTCCAATGATCATTAGAAGCCTAAAAAACCCTCATGTACCCTTAAATAAAAGTTCTTTTTGGGCCCAGCACAACTCCAAGTAACCAACACCCAAAAGCCCAACCAACAAGTATATATAAACATGCAACCCTCTCCTCTATCTAGCCCTAGCCGCCTCTCCTCTCTTATTAACGAACAAAATAGTATCCCCCCCTATATTAACATCTCCTCTCCCTTCTCCATACCTTTACGTACCCCCACGAGCAACCCAAGGCTTACCCCAAGGCCAATCCTTCACCCGGATACCCTCATATTAGGTCGGCTGCTACATCTGCTTATTGCTTCTATAAACAGTAACCAAAACCCCTCCATAACTCTATTTTCTTTATCTATTTGAAGTTCCCTAGAACTTTGTCAATTGGTGCGAAGTTTGGAGTCTGTTTGGTACTCCGTTTGGCCGTAGTGGCGAAGAAGGTCCCCGCCGTAATCGCGTACGTGTAAGTTTTCCAACTTCAAATCTCCTTCCTATTTTTCATGAAATAAAATTTATGTAAAAACATGTTAAGTTAGTTATTGATTAAAAATATTTTAATGCATGTAAAATTATATTTTTATGTACAAAACTACCCCTAGTGGTTGAACAATTTAGACACGATCACAGTGCATCAATACTAGTTGTAGTTCTTCGAAAGTTGCCATATTTTAACTATGTAAATAAATTCTAAAATTTAATATATTATAATTAAAGAATATTTAATGTAATATTTTATTATTTATTGATTTTTTTGATGCAAATATGGTAGTTGCATGAATAAACTATGTAGCGTATTTGCTAGGAATCACTAGTTGTCGTCCGTAGAGACATTTTGCATGCAATGATATTGGGTTGGTTATTTTCATATAAATAATTTCATAAATAATATTTTATAATAATTAATGATTTAAAAATGGTTTTGAAAATATTTAATGACTAGTAATATTCTGGTGTGTAGCTATTTGCATGTGCAACAAATGTAGAGTTAATAACTAGATAATAACCTAGAAAATTAGAGTCTAATTAGTGTAATAATTAATTGGTAGGTGTTCAAGACGTTTCTGTGGAGGGCTCCAGACCGGACTTGTTGTGCTCGCAGTTTGGCTCGGAAGGCAAGTATACCTTGCTTAATTTTATTGTTCAGTTATATTATGTCTAGTTGTTATTTGTTAGTTGTGTGCAGGCGTCTTAGAGTAGTAGACTTAGCTTGTATATTGTGAAGGTATGTGGTATCTTCTGACCTGACACTTGTTCAACGCGTTCACTGAGTGAGAGAGGGATAGTGCATGGACTAGCGTGTTGACTGGCCATTGATACGTGAGTTCGCGTCTTATGGTAGTAGTTGATGTTAGTTTAGTTCCTAGATTTTATTGTCGTTATTGCATTATGCCTACATCGCGTATACAGTTCGGATAGTACATTGGGAGGGAAGAATCTACTAGTGAGCGTATGGGTTTTTGTTTCTTACTGTATAAATGGTATAAATGGTGTACCCCTCAGTTCTATTGAACGCTTGGTGGGATGACTAGTTCTTCTATTTCTTTCCCCTTATGTGCCACTAGAGATGTCTCTAGTGCATATCAAATAGATGGTTTAGTTATCCTATTTATTATTTACAATTTTACTTTTATGCATGTCGATTTTTTGTGTACTTGTTATGTCCCTCTGAGGACCTGGCACCTTTTTCAGATCCAGACGAGTACTTGTACCCTACGGACTACGAAGTTGTAGATTTTGCTGACGATGACCTTGAGGTGGAGCCACAGGAGTTTTCTTGAGCGTTATGGATGATAGTTTCTTAGTGTCTTGGGTGTCCTTATCTAGTTAGCTGACGCCCAGACTATTTTATTATTGTCTAGTTGTACTTCTTTTAATATTCTTTCATACTTATAATTTGTGGATTGTGTAATCCCCCTGATTTTCAAAAATTGATAAATTTGGAAATTTTGAATTTTTTGGAATTTTCTTGGATTTTTCTGTAATTAAATTCAGGTATTTTAATTATTAAAGAATTTTTAAATATTAATAACTAATATTAAAATATTATGAAAATAATATTTTATGGTGTAAAATAAAAAACCGGACATAGGGTATTTTTTCGAGAATTTATTGGACCCCGGAAGAATTTTTAAAGCTTTAAAAACTAATTAATTTAATTAACTAAAATAAACCGGGTTTATAAACTAAACCAAACCCAATTCTGAACCGGTTTAATTAAACCAATTCTTAGCTGGTCGGATCCGGGTATAACCCAGACCCGACCCATTAACCCGCTAACCCGACCCGCATTCATTATTGGGTCGGGCCGGATCCGCAGATCGACCCGACCCGTTGAAACCCGACCCGTTAGACTCATCTCCCCCAAACCGTTTAGCCCTGACTCTTCTCCTCCCCGTCGCCGGAACGGTCGCCGCCGGCCGCCGCCGGCCGCCTCCTCTTCCGGACCTTTTCCTCTTCCCACCGGCCGCCCTTTCGACGCACAGCCGTCTCCTCCCCTACCGTAACCTCCGACCGGCAACCTCCCACTTCCCTCTATTTAATCCCCTGCCCTAGCCTCGGCCGGCCTCCGCTGCCTTCCCCGACGAGCACTCCCAGCCGACCTCGCCATCTCCAGCAACAGCCCGCACCGCCTCGAGCCGCCGTGCCCCGCCCTAGCCAGCGCCCTCCTCCGCTCAGGCCCTCGCCCACGCCGAGCCTCGCCGCAGCTCTACCACACCCAAGCCCCATCTCCTCCCCGCTGCCACTCTGTCCCAGTCGATCTCGCCGGAGACCCGAGCCGCTGCCGACGACCACCGCCTCCAGCCAGAGTCGCCCGGCCATCCTGGACCTCAGCCGACCTGAACCCTAGCTTCTGTGGTCAGACACAGTACCCTGACACGTGTCGGACACGGTCAGGACACAGCTCGTGTCGACACAACGCGGACACAGAACTCGCTATTTTCAGACCCTGTTCAGGTACTTGTAATTTCTTGCTCGTAGCTCTGATTTCAATTCCGTCAGTTGCATCGCGTAGCCTGTATGGCCCCCTCGGTGCCCGTGTAAACCGCTCGGGGCATCGCGTCCTGTAGTGATCGCACACCGCGATCCAAAAATAGGAAAACCAACGCCCTGTTTTACCCCGGAACCGAGTGCGCCCCGCCAAACGGGACGACTTGGTCATGTGCGGTCTTCACAGATACGTGCGCGTCGTTGATACGGACGTACAGGATTTCGCAGAAGCTGATTTGGATGTACGTGCACACCGGAATCAGTGCGTATCCGCGGACAACGCCCCGTATCTGACTTTTCTGGTTCTCGCTGTAACTTAGTGTACACACGTCGGATCAAGACGAAACTTGCGCCATCGGACTCGTAGCAATACGCTGGTCCTGTGAGCCAAATTTGGTTCGATTCTGAGAACGTTGACAAAATCGTGTGTCGTGGGCCCCACAAGCTCCACCCGACGGGCGATTTTGAGAACGGCTCATCGGAATCCAATTCTGGAAGTTCCGTTGGGTTCGTATCATCGTTCCTGACCTGTTGACACTAAGTTGGACTGATTTGGAGATCTTTTACCCTGACGCGCTTTTCGGTGCAAGGTGGCCCACATGTGGACCACGTCTTGACCTAAAAATCTTATTTTTGCCATTATCTCCAAATTGGACTCAAGGACAGGCATTTCTAGCTGATTAATATGTTCTGGATCTGATGGTGATATTTGTTTCAGCAACCGGAGTACTGCCTGCAATCCCAGCTAAAGCCCGAGCTACAATTGTAGACAAAACCCAGGCAAGTATACCTTGCCAAATCCTACAGTTTTGATACTTGTCTCCTGGATTTATTTATCTTTGTCATGCAAGATATTTGTATAATATTTGCATGATTTTCAGTTGTTACTTTCTTGTCATATATAGTTCTTGATGCTTGTTGATTTATTCCTGCTGCTCTAGTCATATTTTTCTCGGTTTGCATACATGTATATTATTTGCTCTTTTCCTTGGATCACTACTTGTTCCATAGACAAATTGTGATGGTTTATGTTTACTCTACATTCCTGGAGTTGACTTGACTGATTTCTTAGTTCCTAGATGGTTGTTATTGGACATTGACTACACTTGAGCAATCTCGATTGTGAGTACCCATTGTACTGCGATAGAGACTTGTTCATTTGACTACCTCCTTCGTGAGCTCCCGTTGGGCTGCGAAAGAGCCATACTATAGACTGGGAGTCCCCATTGGACTACTTTCTATAGGATCGTGATCTCCCATTGAGATGCGGTTACCCCGATTGCTTGTAGTCATGTTTGATAGCATCATTGGCATGCCACTGTCTTAGATATAGTGATTTCTCATGTCTTATTTGCTTGTGTTTACTTTCTTCTCTATCTTGCATATCATTTACTGTATTTTGGCTCATATTCTTTTGTATTTTGCTATGTCCCCTGAGGACCTGGTTTTGTTCTCCAGATTTAGCAGGCGAGGAGTACCGCAGCTTACGAACCAACACCAGACGAGAGTTTGATTGCAGTTGATGGCCCTGCTTCTTAGTTACTGTCTAGCATGTTTTAGTTATCTCTTTCTTGTCTTTATTTTCTTGTTTATCGGTAGTGGATTTGTCTCCACCCGACTTAGTATTAATTCTTGCTGGATATTCGACAGTAACTTTACTTTCAGCATTTAATTCAGTTTTGTTTTAGTTCATGTTATTCTGTGGATGAGATTAATAAACCCTGACTAATATAATACAGCTTAAGTACGCTTCGATGGATCCATTAAATTGGGTTTGTCCATCGGTGCGTGCTGCTGGCCATTATTACGTGTTCAGTCCCTCTATATTTTGTGACTGGGGCGTGACATGGTTTTTGTGGTGGCCCATGCAGGTCAACGACTAAATTGTTCGGTTTTAACTTAGGGACCAAACAGGCCTGCAAATAAAAATAGAATAAGTTTTAGGATCTCATCCACTTGCTTGAAACGTTCTTGATATCTATATCGGATTCGAATTAATTTCTTGAATTGCATCCTGCCTTGATTCCTGAACGCCTCTCATTGTTTATTTTGGTTACAGAGTTATGGATTCACGAGCAAACGACGAGGCTCCTGCAATATCACTACGAGATATTGTGGTAACCAACGAAGATGAAGCGACACCAGTTGATGAAGGACGATCAGCTCAATAAGCAAGTCATCATGCCACGAGAATCCAGCAAAATAACATTCCACCATCGACGCAATTGTCGTAATTCTACCAGGGCAGGCCATGGACGGGCAGCAGATGTTTCAAATGATCTATGCAATAGTGCAAGCTCAACAAGAGGCTTGGAGTCGCAGCTTAGTAACCGTACTAGAGCAGGCATGACGGCCAACGACGGGTTCTATCGCCGATTTTTGCCAGCTGAAGCCCCGTACCTTCTCAGGAAAAGAGGAGCCCACAGAAGTTCATGAGTGGCTCACCAACACACAATATCAATTAGAAGCAGCTAAACTTCCAAGGGAATGTTGGATG
The DNA here is from genome assembly GCA_036927795.1 of Iris macrosiphon. Classification (NCBI taxonomy): domain Eukaryota; kingdom Viridiplantae; phylum Streptophyta; class Magnoliopsida; order Asparagales; family Iridaceae; genus Iris; species Iris macrosiphon. The sequence continues at coordinate 130,658,487 of JAYESA010000005.1, forward strand.
ACTGCAGTCAAAATGCAATTGACGGACAATGCGCATTACTGGTGGCTATCTAAAGAGACACGGCTTGGACCAGACCGAGCCACTTGGGAAGAGTTCTCTAGACTCTTTCTGGAGATGTACATTCCAGCCATTGCTCGATCAGAACTTCGGGACAAGTTTAATCGCCTCACTCAGGACAATCTGACAGTGGAAGAGTACAATACGGAGTTCATTCGTCTGAGTCGTTTTGCCCCTACTTTGATTCAGACAGAAGAAGAAAAGGCTGAGAAGTTCTTCGACGGACTAAACATTGAGCTACAGAAAGTGATTGGATCCGTTGCGCCTACATCTTATCCGGATGTCCTTGCTGCAGCACGACGCATGGAGCGCGTCATCATGAGAGAGAACAGTCTGAAAAGGTCATCCACATCAGCACCAGCCGAAGCTCCACAGGAAGAAACTACAAAGAGACTTCACAGTTACCAGCCATCAGAAGCATCTCCACAGGCAATACCTGTCTGTTCATATTGTCACAAGCGAGGTCATATTAAGGACCAGTGCAGACACAAAAAGAGATTATGTTTAGCTTGCGGATCGAGTCAGCATTTGTTAAAGGAATGCCCAGAGCATCAAGAAAGAGCACCAAAAGTTAACCAACAAGCGTTACCAGTACCGAGGCCAAACTATCCAGCGTTGGGAGCACCACAAACGGAAGTTCAAGAAGTTCTACCACCAGCTTCAGGAGGGTATCAGCCGAGGCCACCTTTGATACCCCAGGCACTGCTCTTCCAGCAGGCTCAGCAGCAGCAGAGGAATCGACGGCAAGGACGTGGACAAGCCCTCACGATGACCTTGGAGAACGCACAGAATCGTGGAGTAGCTAATGCGCGTAAGTTTTTGTAGTTTTCTGTTTCTAGATCGTACCTATTGGTTCGTGACCCTAGACTTACCCTGATAATTTTAACTTGTTAATAATAGATAACCTAGTGATCACCTAGTAATTTTTGCTGTTAAATTAATATGCTTTAAAAGAATAACCTATTTTTCTAAAAAAAAACTATAATTTTCTAGATTTCCCACATTTGGGAAATTGCATAACATTTAATGCTTAGAGAAATAATTTTCCTAGGTATTACTCTCAACCTTGAAATTCCTTAATTTTGATGTACTTCGAACAAATGGTTGTAACCGTGTCATCTTTGTTGACCGGTTATTCTTTGATTGCGAGGACGCAATCCTTTTAAGGGGGGTAGATTGTAATCCCCCTGATTTTCAAAAAATGATAAATTTGGATATTCTGAATTTTCTGGAATTTTCTTGGATTTTTCTGTAATTAAATTCAGGTATTTTAATTATTAAAAGATTTTTAAATGTTAATAAATAATATTAAAATATTATAAAAATAATATTTTATGGTGTAAAATAAAAAATCGGACATAGGGTATTTTTTCAGAAATTTATTGGACCCCGGAAGAATTTTTAAAGCTTTACAAACTAACTAATTTAATTAACTAAAATAAACCGTGTTTATAAACTAAACCAAACCCAATTCTGAACCGGTTTAATTAAACCAATTCTTAGCGGGTCGGATCCGGGTCTAACCCAGACCCGACCCATTAACCCGCTAACCCGACCCGCATTCATTATTGGGTCGGGCTGGATCCGCAGATCGACCCGACCCGTTGAAACCCGACCCGTTAGACTCATCTCCCCCAAACCATTTAGCCCCGACTCTTCTCCTCCCCGCCGTTGGAACGGTCGCCGCCGGCCGCCTCCTCTTCCGGACCTTTTCCTCTTCCCACCGGCCACCCCTTCGACGCACAGCCGTCTCCTCCCCTACCGTAACCTCCGACCGGCGACCTCCCACTTCCCTCTATTTAATCCCCTGCCCTAGCCTCGGCCGGCCTCCGCTGCCTTCCCCGACGAGCACTCCCAGCCGACCTCGCCATCTCCAGCAGCAGCCCTCACCGCCTCGAGCCGCCGTGCCCCGCCCTAGCCAGCGCCCTCCTCCGCTCAGGCCCTCGCCCACGCCGAGCCTCGCCGCAGCTCCACCACACCCAAGCCCCATCTCCTCCCTGCTGCCACTCCGTCCCAGTCGATCTCGCCGGAGACCCGAGCCGCTGCCGACGACCACCGCCTCCGGCCAGAGCCGCCCGGCCACCCTGGACCTCCGCCGACCTGAACCCTAGCTTCTGTGGTCAGACACAGTACCCTGACACGTGTCGGACACGGTCAGGACACAGCTCGTGTCGACACAACGCGGACACAGAACTCGCTGTTTTCAGACCCTGTTCAGGTACTTGTAATTTCTTGCTCGTAGCTCTGATTTCAATTCCGTCAGTTGCATCGCGTAGCCTGTATGACCCCCTCGGTGCCCGTGCAAACCGCTCGGGGCATCGCGTCCTGTAGTGATCGCACACCGCGATCCAAAAACAGGAAAACCAACGCCCTGTTTCACCCAAGAACCGAGTGCGCCCCGCCAAACGGGACGACTTGGTCGTGTGCGGTCTTCACAGATACGTGTGCGTCATTGATACGGACGTGCAGGATTTCGCAGAAGCTGATTCGGATGTGCGTGCACAGCGGAATCAGTGCGTATCCGCGGACAAAAACCCGTATCCTACTTTTCTGGTTCTCGCTGTAACTTAGTGTACACACGTCGGATCGAGACGAAATTTGCGCCATCGAACTCGTAGCAATACGCTGGTCCTGTGAGCCAAGTTTGGTTCGATTCTGAGAACGTTGACAAAATCGTGTGTCGTGGGCCCCACAGGCTCCACCCGATGGGCGATTTTGAGAACGGCTCATCGGAATCTAATTCTGGAAGTTTCGTTGGGTTCGTATCATCGTTTCTGACCTGTTGACACTAAGTTGGACTAATTTGGAGACCTTTTACCCTGACGCGCTTTTCGGTGCAAGGTGGCCCACATATGGACCACGTCTTGACCTGAAAATGTCATTTTTGCCCTTGTCTCCAAATTGGACTCATGGAGAGGCGATTCTAGCTGATTAATATGTTCTGGATCTGATGGTGATATTTGTTTTAGTAACCGGAGTACTGCCTGCAATCCCAGCTGAAGTCCGAGCTACAATTGTAGACAAAACCCAGGCAAGTATACCTTGCCAAATCCTACAGTTTTGATACTTGTCTCCTGGATTTATTTATCTTTGTCGTACAAGATATTTGTACAATATTAGCATGATTTTCAGTTGTTACTTTCTTGTCATATATAGTTCTTGATGCTTGTTGATTTATTCCTACTGCTCTAGTCATATTTTTTTCGGTTTGCGTGCATGTATATTATTTGCTCTTTTCCTTGGATCACTACTTGTTCCATAGATATATTGTGATGGTTTATGTTTACTCTATATTCCTGGAGTTGACTTGACTGATTTCTTAGTTCCTAGATGGTTGTTATTGGACATTGACTACACTTGAGCAATCTCGATTGTGAGTACCCATTGTACTGCGATAGAGACTTGTTCATTTGACTACCTCCTTCGTGAGCTCCCGTTGGGCTGCGAAAGAGCCATACTATAGACTGGGAGTCCCCATTGGACTACTTTCTATAGGATCGTGATCTCCCATTGAGATGCGGTTACCCCGATTGCTTGTAGTCATGTTTGATAGCATCATTGGCATGCCACTGTCTTAGATGTAGTGATTTCTCATGTCTTATTTGCTTGTGTTTACTTTCTTCTCTATCTTGCATGTCATTTACTGTATTTTGGCTCATATTCTTTTGTATCTTGCTATGTCCCCTGAGGACCTGGTTTTGTTCTCCAGATTTAGCAGACGAGGAGTACCGCAGCTTACGAACCAACACCAGACGAGAGTTTGATTGCAGTTGATGGCCCTGCTTCTTAGTTACTGTCTAGCATATTTTTGTTATCTCTTTCTTGTCTTTATTTTTTTGTTTGTCGGTAGTGGATTTGTCTCCACCCGACTTAGTATTAATTCTTGCTGGATATTCGACAGTAACTTTACTTTCAGCATTTAATTCAGTTTTGTTTTAGTTTATGTTGTTCTGTGGATGAGATTAGTAAACCCTGACTAATATAATACAGCTTAAGTACGCTTCGATGGATCTATTAAATTGGGTTTGTCCATCGGTGCGTGCTGCTGGCCATTATCATGTGTTCAGTCCCTCTATATTTTAGGACTGGGGCGTGACAGATTGTTCTCCACAAGACTTTATTTTGTTGTGGATTCTGAGACTTTATCTACTCATTCAGTTTCCTATTATGTGATATTTGTGGATGAGACTAGATTATTACCTGTCTGAGATGTTGTGTCTTAGTTATATTCTACAGCATACTATGACTAGTTAGGTCCATTAAATTGGATTACTATACTTGTTCGTACAGTTGGCATGAGTACGTTTACCTAGTCCTACGTATTTTGGGACTAGGGCGTGACACCAAGCCCCATGCTTCCTATCCTGATGCTGATGTCAACAAGGGCAATTGAGTCTTGAATGTTAGTAACGAGGGCCCACTCATTGCCTCCTCACCTCTAGTCTCTCATTTGGCAGGATCTTCTACTGCTTCATCCCCGGTCATTGACTTGGAGGATAACCCCCTTGGCCATGCCGTTGTGCCAACTAAGGGGAATAAACCGCGAATCTCTCGCAATAACAAGCGAAGGATGAACCAACATTTCCTTGGTAGAGGAATTCACTACGATGCCAAAGGAATTGGCCATTCCCAAGCCACCAAGACTTTGTATGCCTAGCATAAAGTATGAGGTAAGGATTTTGTTGTTTCCAATCTACCGCCAAGTAAAAGCGCATGTACACTAACACTCAGTACTCGCGATAGCGCCAAATTGTCACGTCTTGGCAGTAAAACCAACTGTTAAACCCTGACTTTGATCGACGCACAAAATAAAAGTTAGAGAAGGCTTCCGTCCCATATGTTCAAATTATATGCACAGCAGATAGAAAATTTGTGCGTCTCCCATCATGAAGCTCTACAGAATGAGCACAAAATTCCAGACCAATGTGCAAAGTTGTGCGCACAAAGACAGAATACTTCTTCTTCCACTCCAGTACCTTAGCGCACACTACAGAAGACTGCTACCCAACTCAATGCTGCACTTTATAAGCATGAATAGAAGCATGGAAAATCTGGATGCATGCGTCCAACAACCATGCGCCCCAAGATCGACGCAGAAGATATCAGGCCGCATAATTACCATGTGGCCAAGAAAAAATAGCATCCATGCGCAACAATATTGGCCACATAAAGTCCTGACACAAATATTATGTCTGACACAGAATCCTGACAAAAAGGATTTTCTGAATGCCTTAAAAAATGTGAGCACACTAAGCGACAAAAAGCTCTCGTCAGACTAATAATGCCTCCTGACAGGCGTGTAGCGCTACGTGTACAACATGACAATGGCTCAATGCGTCCCAAACTCCATGCTATACATTCGTCTCTGGCCTCATACGTCCCTGAATCCATGCGTCTCTGGCTCCATGCGTTATGGATTCCATACGTCCCATGCGTCTTTGGTCCCATGGGTTTCAGACTCCATGCGTCCCATCCGTCTGGCCTCATGCGTTCGAACTCTATGCGTCCAACGTGGCAGGGTTCCTTGAGATAAAATCTTTTTGTTACGACTGAAGTAATTCTCTCCAACTAAATGTGGGTTACGTATCAAGCTGACCAAGTCACATAAACAAAAGGAGAGAACTTCCCAGATCATCAACAATAGAAAATCGCAACAAATATCCACATGGCAGCTCGACCTAACTCAACTGCATCCTATTAACGATGTACATGTGGCAAACTACCATCATATGCACCTATAGTTATAACAATATTCTGTTTAAGGAGCCCCCTGTGGCCACCAAACAAAAGCATATGCGACACCTATAGCCCATCAACACGATGGCTATAAATAGAAGCAACTTGGACGTTCCAAGGGATGGATGGCTTTTTCTACTTCAGAGACAATACCCCTCTAGGTGAGCTACGTACATTCACACAAGCTCAAGTTATAGAGAAGAGAAGAGAGCATCCATCATTCACTCGTCGAACCTTCAACAGAGTGAGGGAGTCGCTGCAGTACTCGATCTCTATCGTCACATTACCCAAATTAAAAATATTATACTTAGATTTTATGTCTAGGATTTCTTTCTACATTTTTGTTTGTTGTTAAACAAAAGTTTTTTCAAACTCACTTCAATAGAAAACAAGGTGGCAACTCTTCTGGGGACCTCCTTCTCCTCTGGTGAGAAGGTCGTTACGTAGTTCGATGAGTCAAAGCTGGGTTTGACCCAAAGTATATTGGTTGTAAGCTTCGACCAGCAAGCCTTTGAGGAAATGCTCTCTGAGGGAGGTGCTTCTCCAAGGCTGACAAAGCCTAAAAAGACCTGCATGACATGGATTGTAAAGGCCACGGTGCCTCACCCAACTGTGTAGCATGCGCTTATCGTCTCTCTCTATCTGCCATAGGGGACGTACATTATGCGTCCATACGAGCTGAAGCCTCTCATACGGCAGCATTTTCTGACAAGAAAATTGCTCAGCACCAGAAGACCCGGAGGACATGGGTTGCAAAGTCGGTTGTACCTCACCCAACTACGAAACATCCTCTTATCGTCTCTCTCTCTGTCGTAGGGGAAGAACATTATGCGTCCCCACGAGCTGACGTCCTTTATACGGCAGTCTCTTCGGACAAGGAAAGTACTTAATAATTGAGCTATGGCAGAGGAAAACACTACGAAACTAGGAGTTTGAGTGCTAAGATACGTTCCATGCGGCCACGTTAAAAGTCGCATGAGGAGGACTATACGGCCCTGCTCGGCAGCCTCAGGCAGATGGTCACATGCGGCCAAGACAACAACATAAGTTTCGTCTTGACCGAATCTCACGCAGCACTGACTCCATGTGACATGCTGAGAAAGACGAAGATGTAAACTTGGACTCTTTGTACTATGTACCGGCACATGCTAGGATGAAGAAGTCTAGGGAAATGCTAGCTCTCCAAGCTTAAGCAATTGCTTATTCGACCGATCATCAGCAGGTGCCGCTAACTATAATACGTGCCCCTGATAGAAAGTTGTATAAAACCGGCCCATGCATCCAACCCGCAGTGGCAATCAGACAGGGTCAGTTGAAAGAGTCTTCCATTAGTAACCTGGGGAAAGTTCTTGTACGAAACCATAGTCAGGAAGCAAAGTCAATACCTGCGCACCCATGTGCTCGGTGTACACATGCTCATAAGAAGGGTGCAAAGCTGAATCAGCCCTCGTTTAACTTACGCAATGTGATCAATCACAAGCGTAAAACGAGGAAAACAACTACACCACATAAAGTATCCTCTCCAGGGCATCACTGTGCCAACATTATCATCAACTGATGATGTAACAAAGTAACAATACCTACAAATAAGAAGTCGGCAGTCCAACGGCTACAACCAAAGGCACCCACCCAGCGGCAACCCGGAGAACAGGTGCAAGCACCCAAGGCTGAGGAGCGACCCTTCGCCACATGTTATTTTGCTCGAATGGCCTCCTCCATGAGGTAAGGTCGGAAGTCCAGCACCTCCAGTTCTCCGCTATCATCCAGTGGGCCAAGAAGACGGGTCCAAGGAGGACAGGCAGCGAAACTTGCGGAAGGTGTTTTCCTAGGCACCCGCTTAAAGAAGAAGCTGTCAGCCACTAGCGGTAGTTCTTCCTCAGGACCTCACTAACTATATAAGTTGGGGGTCGTAATACCCCAGACCTCTATGAAAATCTGGTATTTCGATAAGATGGTGATTCCCAAGGAACATATGTCGAGATTCCTGGGGATGGCTGCCTTCGCCAAGAAGATGCAGCTTTCTACGCTGGGGTAGTATTCCCTCTGAGTCTGAAGAGGATGTGACACTACCTACTTTTCCAGATGACTATTCATGACAAGAGTCTGAGGCAAAAAGTGCGAAGTCCACCGTCCCATCCATTTTTCTTCATGTGAGAACATCATATATGGCAAAAAACGATCATGAGGGCCCCAGCGATCGACTGCACCAATAAACCCTCGAGGCCAGGATATAAACCATGAGTACGTCAATGCAAGCCTTTACGTAGATAATGTTGGAGATCAAGGCAAATATAGCCTCACAACCAATAAGGGCCTCTAGTCAAGCAAGCCTGGACCCCGGGACCAACGGGGATTAAAATACAACCGCTCCACCCGCTGGTGGTAATTATACCCTGCCTGGATTGTTTGCTCCTTTCGCAGTCGATGAAGCCCATGAAGCAATACAGGAGGTACGAGAACTCCGGGCCCGCCTAGACTCAATGGGCAATTGGGACTCATTACGCAAGCTCTGGGTTCAACAACTGTATCCCTTCGAGTGGAGAGATGTACTATACTCTCCCAAGTAAAACCCTTTAACTTGACTTTGTTTGATGGGAAGACATCTTTCTGTCAATTTATGAGTTACTTTGGGCATCTACCTTGCAACGACGCCCACTTAACCAAGCTATTTATCTGGGCAATGTCTGAAATAGCCTTTGATTGGTTCTGCAGCCTCCAGGACAACTATATTTTATCGTTCGAAGATCTCAAAGGTTTTTTTCTTGCTCGGTTCTACGACGGAAAAATTACATGACGATGTCCTCTTTAATGGACATCACGCAAAGAAAGAAAGAGTTTGTATTGGAATATATCGAGTGGTACAGGCAATCGGCACTAAAATTACCCCCAGTAACCTTGAGTCCATACTGATGGAACCCTGCTGGAGAAATCTTCTTCCCACAGTCAGACTCTGGATGGGAGACTCTCAGTTTAAAGACTGGACGACATTCATCTTAAATTATACCGGTGCTGAGAAAAAAAGTAAAGGATGCCCGCCTCTTGGGAATACAGATCCTCATCGCTGATGATATCCTTACAACAACAACAACAGCAGCGACAATAGCACCCGGAAAGGCAAGAAAAAGAAGGCTCTTGTCGCCAACATAACCAAGAAGCCCGAGGCAAAGCCTACGAAGGCTCCAAAATCGAAGAAAACTTATTCCTTCGAAGATGATGATGTCATGCAATTTTTGACATGCTAATGAAGGGAAACAAGCTTTGGCTCCCCGACGTCAAGCATCCCATTTGAGGCAGTCGATGTGAATAATCTAAAGTACTGCCACTACCATCGATACGTCCACCATGTAACACAAGATTTCTACACAATGAAGTGGTACATCCAGCGTCTTCTCGATATCAAGGCACTTACCTTAGACTTTGATAAAAAAATAATTGCGGCTAACATGGTATCTCTCCAGGTCGATAACTTCTCGGCAAAGGAAGCCTAAGATAGAGTGATCCCGATCCTAGGAAAAAATAGAGGTTGTCAATCTTCCACCAGTTCATGACCAAATAGCCAGGCTGATACCTTTCACCACATCATGGGGGAGGTCATGTGGGTTCATCCAGATCTTACGCTAGACTTGATTCAGCAGGCAACACCCTCCGCTACCAAGTCTTAGGGCAAGAAATCCAAGTCCTACTACACGGTTTCTCTCACTTTCGAAGAAGCTATAACGGAAACAATATGGTCAGACCTGGCGTACCAACGTGAGTACGATACCCTTGACGATGGTGCACTTCCAATCGTCATACCTACAATACCCGATCCGAGTCTATCCTAGCCTCCGGCAGTAGATACGTCCAAGCAGAAAGAAACTCGCTTCGACTAACAACTGCGAAAAGTTATAGCTCAAGGGCTAAAGAAGTCCTTCAACTTCGACATATTGGCACAACTGGCCAAAACTCCAACGAAGTTTTGCTATTCGAGCTTCTATGACTATCCAAAGACACTCGGGTTACTCTGAGTGAGGCATTTCAGAATGCCGACACCTACCTGACGCAGGTCAAGCCACCAGTTGAGAATCCTGTCGCGTGTCCCCACTGCAATAATGTGATAGAGGTGATACCCAATATTAAGTTCTCGCAATAAGACAAGTTGCTAAAGAATAATTGTCACTGTCACGCCCTAGTCCCAAAATACCAAAGGACTAGCCATGTGGCAATGGTCAGCAGCATAACTCCAATGGGCAAACCCAATTTAATGGACCCCTTAGAGTGCACTTAAGCTATAATATATATAAATAAGGATCTTCAACACCGATCACAGTTTATATATCTGTCCCGCCCCAGTCCCAAAATACATAGGACTAGGACACGTAAGCATGCCAGCCGTATGGATATGGCAACTCCAATATATAAAAACCAGAACCCATATGTACGCTGTAATATGAATATCAAATCCCCAAGTGGTATAAAATATATCACAAGTCACAGGGTATAATCTAAATCTCATCCACAGAAAATCGATATAAATAAATAATCGGTGTCTATGAAACAAGATCTCAATATAAGTATCTAAGGATGATAGTTGGATGGAAACAAATCCACTCAACTCGAATGGAAAGTACAACACAATAAACACAATATAAGAATACCAACTAACGACCACGGGCTCGAAGAGAAGACATCCACGAAACATATATAACCATCCAAATCTACGCTCATACAAATACTCAAGAACAGATACACCTGGAAGGGGACCAGGTCCTCAGAGGGACGTAACAAGATACAGAATAGCAAGCCAATTTGAATACAGTAAACATGCATAATAGGTAGAAAATATGTAAGTACGCTGTACAAGACAATCTATATGAATGCAAATGAGGATAACTTTTTGACGTATGGGCAAGGGTAGGCTACTCGATCTAAATCTCACAACTCACACACATGTCAGTGGACATCATCAGCCGACATACCTCGGGGGTAGCGACCCTCGTGACTCCATCAATCTACATACCTCGGGGGTAGCGACCATAGAAAACGAATACCATAGTGCGTGCTAGTTACTACGGTGCACCAGAGTAGTTATAGCCTATACGCCTACTAATTGTCCTCTATGATACTAAGTGTCAAGTGTGTGTCAACATATCTAATATATAGTAATGACTGAAAGAAGCTACACATGCAATAAATATACATAAATACAATAAATATACAAACATATAATAAGTATGCAAAATACTGTAAGCAATTTAGCAAGGTATCTTGCCTGATTTGAAAAATAATGAAGTCCCAACTCAAGGCGACGTCCGATCTACCCGTCACATAAATTAAATAAGTTAGGTTACAAAAGTGGTGAATAGGTTCCTCCATTTTAATCTATTTTAATTCTAAATAAAATAACCTAAAATAGTATTTTAATCTTATTATAATCTGATTTTATTATTAAGCTCTAATTTTGGTCCAAAAAAGTCAACTTTAAGGATTTGTGATCCGTGGCACGCAAATCGAGACAATCCGTTGACCAAAAAGTTAACCGACTCAAATCCTAGATTTGTGTATGGAATTCTATATATTTCAATGCTACATAAACACTGGAATAGATGGTTTCATAAAATCACAAGTCAGTAAAGAGTTATGGCCACAAGGGCGCACAAATGACAGTTTTTGGTGGTTTCCTATTTATGTCTACGTTGCATAAATTTACAGTAGAATAAACTTATATTTTATTCTGTAAAAATACTTTTCTGGAAGTTCATCATGTCAACTTTCTGAAACTTCAAACGGTTTATAATTCTGAGTTCGTGATCTCCCGAAACCTCGAAAATACCAAAATACGTCTGATTTCGGACAAATGGCACTTTTAGAATTTTCTGGAAAAATAGGTTCTGAATTTATTAAAATAATTTATATCTTCAGAAAAATAACCTTGATATAGTTCTAACAAAAAAAAACTGGAGCATGTTTGGAGTCCGGAGCTAGGAGATATCATCTTTTTAAGTCGTCATAACATACTAGAAAATGAGGCTGAAATTATGACGAATTTTGACTCTTTTTGGACGAAAAAGAGGTGAATTTGGGGAAAAAAAAATATGAAGGATGAGGTATTTATAATGGTGGAGACTACTTAATTGAATACGACTAGGATTGGCTAATTTGAATATAAATAGGATCAGTTTAAATAAGAATAGGATATGCATGAAGTTGGTTTCCTAGTAGGCTCAGGATTTGAATTAATTTAAAAATAGAGTTTAAGTTTATCTCAATAATTTATAATCTTAAATAGAATTAAAGATAATACAAATAATTTATATATAATCTTATTAATATCTATTAACACTAAATTAGCATCTATCTAATATTAAGACTATATATAACCAAATAAATCCTAATTAATTTCAAAAATCTAAATAAATTTCTTAAAATTCTAAATAAATTATAGAAAAAATATAATTAAATATTTTAACCTAAAATAAATATTTGGTAGGAATAACATGCAAGTATGGTCTCAAAGTAAATCATAGAAGTCCTAGAAATTTACGTTCCCTATGTTTTAATTACCTAAAAATTCTAGAAAAATCTTCAAAAATCTAAAATAACCTAAAAATGATTCTAAATAAATATTTCTATAAGTAAATATATCAAGAAATTCATTTTCTAATTAACTAAGAGAATACTCTAAAGAAATTCAATATCTAAATATAATAATATAAAATATACACAAAATATCTATTTTGGGTGAGGGGGTTTACAATCTACCCAACTTACAAAAATTTTGTCCTCGAAATTAAAATAGGACATGGTTTCTCTCTATTTAATCTCACATGATCACAATCTAAAAGAATTTACCTCAAGTTTAACAATACAATTTTTACCCAACTTAGAATTTACCCACCTATCAAATAAGGCTATACTTTTAAGAAAACTATTTCTCAAATTATTTAATCATGTTATTCAATCCTCAGAAATTTTAACACCAAACATATCACCTATGGTATGCCCTTAATCAATTATAAAAGAGAGTCACTAAGTCATGTGATTAGCCTTATGGGGTATATCTAGTACTAACAGTGTGTCAACTTATACCAAGCATGAGGTTTCGTCTTTCCGAAATAAGGGAAAACGGAGAGCAATAATAAAGAATTTAAGGTGAAGGTGATAGAATACAAGTACGAGGTTCAAAGAGATTAAGGAATTCGAAAAGAGAGTTGTCAGGGCAGTTGTGGATTAAAATCCTATTTTTTGATAATTTTCTATTTACATGCTCGTATCAGTAACCGATACGATATGTCAGACATGTCTAGGGGCAAGTATATTCGTCTACTACCATATATCTCAATCCACGTAAAGTAGTCATGCGAAGAGCGAACCAAGCGCACTAAGGTTAGCTAGACCTTAATACACCGATTCTGATTAGGCAATTGTATCATTGTGTGCACCCAATAATATATATGTCATGAGCAAGATCGATGAAAGAATAAGCTTACAAAAACTAGGCTATAATAGCAGCATAAGTCAAGATAGTACAGAAAATATAAGTACGCTAGATTATGATGAGAGAAGTTACAAAATAATTCAAGTTCACAAAGAAGATAAGACTCTTACAATCTTTACAGTTGTCATACTAACTCCTTATCTAAGTCGATAGTCGTCCAAATAGGGGTATGGGCTTCTAGGTTCTACAGTCTGATTAAACACTGTCGTCTTATGCTAGCATACAGGTAATGTCATTCAGTTACACTTCAATAATAGGTCAAAAGACTATGTGATACTACGTTGTGAGGCACACTACCCAACTTAAAACAATAAACTAATACTATACTGTCTTAAGGATACCGTAGAAACTCCTATTAAGGTCTACGAGAAATGGTCTTTGTACTTATTAGGGTATCCCTTTATATTACATAGGTTATGGTCATCTTAAGTCTTAGTCATAGCGCTTATAGAGCAAGTGTCAATAGTAAGAATGGAAAATTACTGGCCTTCAAGGGAAAAAGAGAATATAACTCGTATTGAGGTGTGGTACAAGTTATGTAATTTGAAAAATAAGGGATAATCATCAGGTCGCAATATACCAGAATAACTTAAAACTATCAAGTTCTAATTACCAATCACATAATTCAAAAATTCAAGAGTAACAACCAAAATTCTAGCAAGTTATATATCCTAACATAGAATAAAATCACTTGGTCTACAATCAGAAGTGTCAGATGGCACGAGTTGAAAGATGAAGAGTAGAAGAACAAAATTTAGTCGTCGCACAATTAGCGGCGCTAAGGTCGCAGAGGAACAGTATATGAAATTAGAATAGAAGGCTCTAGATAGCATCATGGTTTTCTAATGAGAAGTGGTATGCTAGTTGCTATATTCGAGGTATGATCAAGAAAAAATGTTGATTACATTCCTCTCGGCTTCCTAAGGTATTGTCTACTAATAATAAGTAAAGAATCTAAATTTATAGTTCTAATATTACTATCTCACTACAAAAGTTAGGGTTGGTCCTAATATTCGACCTTGGATTTCTAGTGGTCCCTCAATACTAGGATCAAACAATATGGTTAAATTTCTAACTGACTCTAATAGTGTTTATACTACTCTCAGGTCTTCATAATACATCAAGGGGTAATGGTAAACCAATCTATAGATAAGGAATTCTAGGGTTTACTAGATATTCTAAACTTAGTGGTATGTCAACACTCCAGTTGTACTCTTAATAGGAAGGTTATCCTACTTATCATCTAACGACAGGGACTTCTATATTCTAGGAGGGGGCTATACTCAAGGAACTATTAGGGAAGTAAGGAATCAAGCAGGATACAATTATTCATATAGAATGGATTGGAAGAAAAATGAATCATAGTCAATTATGGATGAGATCATATACTCTATTCCTAGGTGCAGGCTTGCTCGGTACAGTAACATAACCGAGATAATATACTCTCGACCTGCATGGGCCACTACAAAAATATGTCATACTCCAGTCCCAAAATACATAGGACTAGGACACGTAAGCATGCCAGCCGTATGGATATGGCAACTCCAATATATGAAAACCATAACCCATACGTACGCTGTAATATGAATATCAAATCTCCAAGTGGTATAAAATGTATCACAAGTCACATGGTACAATCTAAATCTCATCCACAGAAAATCGATATAAATAAATAACCAGTGTCTATGAAACGAGATCTCAATATAAGTATCTAAGGATGATAGTTGGATGGAAATAAATCCACTACTAACTCGAATGGAAAAGTATAACACAATAAACACAATATAAGAATACCAGCTAACGACCACGGGCTCGAAGAGAAGACATCCACGAAACATATATAACCATCCAAATCTGCGCGCCTGCAAATACTCAAGAACAGATACACCTGGAAGGGGACCAGGTCCTCAGAGGGACGTAACAAGATACAGAATAACAAGCCAATTTGAATACAGTAAACATGCATAATAGGTAGAAAATATGTAAGTACGCTGTACAAGATAATCTATATGAATGCAAATGAGGACAACTTTTCGACATATGGGCAAGGGTAGGCTACTCGATCTAAATCTCACAACTCACACACACGTCAGTGGACATCATCAACCGACATACCTCGGGGGTAGCGACCCTCGTGACTCCATCAATCGACATAACTCGGGGGTAGCGACCATCGGACACGACTACCATAGTGCGTGCTAGTTACTACGGTGCACCAGAGTGGTTATAGCCCATACGCCTACTAATTGTCCTCTATGATACTAAGTGTCAAGTGTGTGTCAACATATCTAATATATAGTAATGACTGAAAGAAGCTACACATACAATGAATATACATAAATGCAATGAATATACAGAAATATAATAAGCATGCAAAATACTGTAAGCAATTTGTCAAGGTATCTTGCCTGATCTGAAAAATAATGAAGTACCAACTCAAGGCGTCGTCCGATCTACTCGTCACATAAATTAAATAAGTTAGGTTACAAAAGTGGGTGAATAGGTTCCTCCATTTTAATCTATTTTAATTCTAAATAAAATAACCTAAAATAGTATTTTAATCTTATTATAATCTGATTTTATTGGTAAGCTCTAATTTTGGTCCAAAGAAAGTCAACTTTAAGGATTTGTGATCCGTGGCACACAAATCGAGGCAAACCGTTGACCAAAAAGTCAACCGACTCAAATCCTAGATTTGTGTATGGAATTCTATATATTTCAATGCTACATGAATACTGGAATAGACGGTTTCATAAAATCATAAGTCAGTAAAGAGTTATGGCCACAAGGGTGCACAGATGACAGTTTTCGGTGGTTTTCTATTTACGTCTACGTTGCACAAATTTATAGTAGAATAAACTTATATTTTAATTCTATAAAAATACTTTTTTGGAATTTCATCATGTCAATTTTCTGAAACTTCAAACGGTTTGTAATTCCGAGTTCGGGATCTCCCGAAACCTCGAAAATACCAAAATACGTCTGATTTTGGACAGCTGGTACTTTTAGAATTTTCTAGAAAAATAGATTCTGAAATTATTAAAATAATTTATATATCCAGAAAACTAACCTTGATATGGTTCTAACAATAAAAATTCGAGCGTGTTTGGAGTCCGGAGCTAGGAGATATCGTCTTTTTAAGTCATCATAACATACTAGAAAATGAGGCTGAATTTATGACGAATTTTGACTCTTTTTGGACGAAAAAGAGGTGAATTTGGGGAAGAAAAATATGAAGGATGAGGTCTTTATAATGGTGGAGACTACTTAATTGAATACGACTAGGATTGGCTAATTTGAATATGAATAGGATCAGTTTAAATAAGGATAGGATATGCATGAAGTTGCTTTCCTAGTAGACTCAGAATTTGAATTAATTTAAAAATAGAGTTTAAGTTTATCTCAATAATTTATAATCTTAAATAGAATTAAAGATAATACAAATAATTTATATATAATCTTATTAATATCTATTAACACTAAATTAGCATCTATCTAATATTAAGACTATATATAACCAAATAAATCCTAATTAATTTCAAAAATCTAAATAAATTTCTTAAAATTCTAAATAAATTATAGAAAAAATATAATTAAATATTTTAACCTAAAATAAATATTTGGTAGAAATAACATGCAAGTATGGTCTCAAAGTAAATCATAAAAGTCCTAGAAATTAACGTTCCCTATGTTTTAATTACCTAAAAATTCTAGAAAAATCTTCAAAAATCTAAAATAACCTAAAAATGATTCTAAATAAATATTTATATAAGTAAATATATCAAGAAATTTATTTGCTAATTAACTAAAAGAATACTCTAAAGAAATTCAATATCTAAATATAATAATATAAAATATACACAAAATATCTATTTTGGGTGAGGGGGTTAACAATATCTAATCTCATCCAGAATAAGAATCACAACACAAGGGATAGGCCAGTCACAAAAATAATAAAAATGAAACTATCCATCAACAAGTGCAGTATAAGAAATATCGCGGGGAACAACCCCATCGTCAAAATAATAAAAAGAGAAATAAATCAAGTAAATATGTCCAGTAGTCACTAAGCCATGTCCAATGTCTAAAGAACACTAAGCATAAATAAATAGAGAAATGACTGTGTTATAAAGAGAAGTCCTCCGGCACAACCTCGTCCTCTGGTGCAAGTACTGCTCCAATGTTAGCTTATGTCCCATAAACCTCAGGGTTGCTCTCATCGTCTATACTTGGGGACATAATCCGGATCCAGTTCCTCAGGGGACATAGTAAGGTACAATAAAAACTTAAGCCAATATAAAAGTAAATAAGAAGTCATGTCCGTCCCGGACATCTGTAACGTCCTCCCACGCCTGCGCTGTTAAGCCCTTACGGAGGCCTCCACTGGGACGGAAGAAACCTTCTCACCCTTCAAATGTTGGAATTCTATCGCCTTTTTGATCATTTTGATAGAGGGGGATGGATAAAGTGGACAAAACAGACTCCCCATTCGAAAGGATGGGTTCTCATCTCGACAAAGTCTTGAAAACGCTCCTCACCCCTTCGTAGAGCCGTGTATTGTAAATGATCCGAACCTGCCCGCATTCCTAAGTATTCTTTTTGTGCGTGGGATGCAATCCTCTTGATCTTATATTGATAAACAAGAAGGCGAGAATAAATATTGTGCTCAGGGTACCTATCATTACCAAATAAGTGAATGCAATTGAGAACGTACTCGTCCGCTAAACCACCAGGGCTTGTAGGTCAGTAGAACGTAGTAGTAGTAGTAGTAGTAGTAGTAGTAGTAGTAGTAGTAGTAGTTGTTGTTATTATAGTAGTAGTAGTACAGGTCCTGTCAAGGTACCTGCAGCACTATAGGTTTGTAGTAGTACTGGTCCTGTCAAGGTACCTGCAGCACTATAGGGCCCAAAGCACAACCAACGAAAACACGTATTGTTTGGTAGCCCAACGGTACAGTAGATTCTTTCCGATCCCCATGTATCTCGCGTCTCATGTCCATAACACGCAAGACAAGTACTAACTATCTCTCGAGTCAAGAAAGATGATTCAATCAAGTCAACTAATCACATATCATGAGTCCTGTCCAAACAACGAAGCCAGAATCCTCAAATATCTTAATTAAGGCATATGTACATGAGGGTCGTGTACAGTGTCTTAAGGTATATCGTACAAGAGTTCCACGTATAGGGTATACGATGACAATGCAGTCTAAAGATACCTGATCCCACGTATGGAAGTCGGCACCCGAATATACTTCGGATGCTAAGTATCATAAAGGTGCTAGGGTCACAATAAGTACAAGCAAAATAATAGAAATAGAATCAATAACTGGTAGTAGCAATAAGCACAAAATACTGGAATAATATAAGGTACACTTGCATGTTGTCTGCTTATACAGTACTGTCTGACTGGTATCATCAACCAAAGTTGCAACGAATCCAAGTTGTCCTATTATAACATGTTCTAATCAATACATCATCTAATATGATTAACATAAAAGAATATGATTGTTCGTACGACGTCTACTAGTGTGGTGACGTTCATGCCAACGATCCAACAATTATGGGTCATGGACCAACGTGCCAATAACCATGTACCATGGCACTGTCTAGTACATTGTAGGGTCTCGTTCATTGTATTTTCTTACGTATATATAGGCACCTACATGAGTTTTGACACGTGTAATCATATATATACGCAGATATAACATGATATCCCAAAACTTGCAACAACGCTAAAATATATCTCGAACATGCACGTTGGCTCTCCAACACGCATGTCGACATCCATTAATACTAAATTAAAATAATTTAAATTTTGGCATTATGGTTTATTTAGTGAAAATATACCGAAACGGCACTGTTGAACGCACAAAGTTCCGTTGCTCGTCAACTAGGTGTTTTAGCTACTTTGGCTACTAGTTTGTGCATGCAAGGTTGCCAACTTGCATGAAAGATTCATTTAACATAAAAGTATAATAATTAATATTCTAAAAATTATTAATTAATTTTTGGAAATTCATATTAAAATAATAAAATAGCTACATTTATCAAAACTAGATTATCAGGGTTTACACATTGCCATGTATTGGTTTTCGTGCATCAAAGAGTAGTTTTTATGTAAAAAAAATAGGGTTTCTAATACATGGAATTTCCTTATTTTCATTTAATCATATTTTTTAGTTCATACAAGAATTTTCACATGGGAAAATAAATATTTAAAATAACTTACAAAACTTGTACGTGATTACGGTGGAGCTTTTCTTGCGACATGGACCTTTTGGAGCGCCAAACGGACTCCAAACTCCATGAAACTTGAGAGAAATATTGGGGGATTCAAGTATAAGGTAAATATTTAGTTTGAAAGGGTTTTGGGAGGCAGTAAAAGGCCATAACTTCTGCTGCAACCAGCAGCACCTGTCTACTTCAAAGGGTGGCCGGTCACTTCTAGGGGGGTTGGTCGGCCTCCTTGGTTTGTGTGGAGGCTTGGGGATAATGGAGAAGGAGAGAAGAAGAGGGTTAGATGATGTAAAATTCTTGGGAAGGAGGAATATGTGAGGGAGGGGAGAAAATAGGGTCGGCCCTCCTTTTAGATTGGTTTATATATGTATAAAGATATGTAGGTTGGTGGTTAGGATTTGTTCTAGTATTTTCACCTTTGGATAGGATTAAAAGAGGCTAAAATAGGGTGAGAGAATGCTCTAGAATCTTTAAATTAGATTTTAAAATATTTGTTTCATATTTAAATTGATATGCAACAAAATTGCATAGGGGTCTTTCCTAATTTTGAAATATTGCATTTATAGACCATTTAGTTAATTTGTTCAGATTTTGTGGATATATTTTATATATACGATGTATTATGGAATAGAAAAAAGGTGTGGGGGTAGTGTACATATCTCATAGGATTTGGTTTGAGAGCCCAAGTAGGGTTTTTTGGCTCGATTGGGTTCAACTAGCCAAATTAGGGTAGTTTTGCAATGTCAATGGTTCTATATGTTTGTCAATATTTTTAGAGCATGAGGGAGATCAAACTAATGCAACAACTATGTCCCAAGGGTACTAAGTACAATCAAGGTAAATAATGTGAATTTGGTTGGAATAGAAAAGGTCGTGCATTGCTCAAAATATCAAATATATATATATATATATATATATATATATATATATATATATATATATATATATATATATGGATTCTATAAATTAGTACTTTAACCTTTTAAATTAAATTAAATAAATTCAAAAATCCTAAATTACTCATATTCAAAATGTGGGGGTTTACAATCTATTCACTTTAAAAGAATTGCGTCCTCATAATTTAGAATAAATCTACTCTAGGAATCTATAAAGACGTAGTAACTAAAGGCAGTTCAAAGGTCATATCTACAACCTTGAATAAGTGAGGATAACGATGTCGTATGATATCCTCTCGCTCCCAAGAGGATTCGCCTGGAGAATGATGCTTCCAAGATACCTGAACCAGTCTGATCGTCTAACCCCGCAATGTCTTATCACTAGTATCCAGTATCCCAACAAGCTGATACCCTCCTGGAGTTGTTGGTCTGGCTCCTTTAACTCTCATCTGTGGTGCTCCTGGTGCTGGATAAGCTAGCCTAAGTTGCTATTTGGCTGGTCTCGGTAGGGGTAAAGCCTGTCAGTGTACTATTAGTGCTCCTTCTCGATGCTCCGTATAATCTCTGGCTGAATGCTGGTCTGAACCGCAAAGCAAATAAAATCCCAATATGCGTCGTCATTCCTTGGTGAGATGGCCTAAATTGCCACAACAAAGACAAGTAGGGAGTTTTGGTGCTGGTAAGGCTAGTCGATGAATCATCTGTGCTCCACTCCGCTATTCCATACAGTCCCGTACCGAGTATTGTCCCAAACCGTAAATCAAGCATAGTCCCAACTTGCATTTACACTCGCTCATATGATGGCCTTGCTTGCCACAATATTGATATATAGGCAGTATCGGTGGGGTTTCTAGGGTGGCTGGTGCATGTGAGGTCTCTTTGCAGCTCCTTCCTGTGGTTCTCGGGCTGGTGCTAGTGTGTGCGACCATTTCTGGCTGGATTTCTCCTGTTGACTCATTTCATGTGTCGAGCTGCTATAAGAATGTCCATATAAGAAGGGTACAACTAAGCCAATCAATCTTTATAACTCAAATCTCAGTTCGTTAAAGAATTTCTCTGCCTTCTTTTCTTCTCTCAGGATCAGTGTAGGGGCAAAGCGGCTCAACCGTATGAACTTCGTATTATACTCTTCTACTGTCATATTTCCCCAAGTGAGGCGATTGAACTTATCTCGAAGTTCCACTCGGGCAATAGGTGGAATGTACATTTCCTGGTAGAGTTTAGAGAATTCTTCCCCAGTAACTCAGTCTGGTCCGAGTCGTTTCTCCTTAGTGAGCCACCAGTGATGCGTATTGCCTATCAGCTGCATCCTGACGGCAGTCATCCAATACTCCTTCGGAAGATCGGTTGCTTCCAATTGTTGCTGGATGTTAGTAAGCCTTTCATGAACTTCAGTGGGCTTCTTCTAGCCCAAAAATGTACGTGGATTCATTTGGCAGAATTTCGAGATAGATCCCGTCGATGGCCGTCTAGCTGGTGTAGTTGTATGCTCTAGTGCTGTCACTATAGTAAGTCTCAAGTTCTCTGCCTGGCATTGTTGGGACTCTTGCTGAATCTGCCGTTGGACTTGCATTATTGCATAGAACACTTAAAATAACTAATGTCCAGCCATAGGCTGCCCTGGCTGGAAAGCTGGCATCGGTGGTATCGGTGGAGTAAATTATGGTGGTGGTGGAATATCGTCTCTCTTGAACCTTGAGGCATGCAGATCTACCGGGTTGCTTTATTGAGTGGATGAATCTCCACCCGATGGCGTCACCCCGTCATTGAAAGTAACCACAACACCAAGTGGTGTATTCATGGAAGTCTTGTCGCTAGTTCGTGTATCCATTATTCTGCACACAAAGTAAACTATGAGGATCGCACAGATGAATCAAGGCATGATGCAGGTCAAGGAATTGATTCGAATTCGATTTGGAGGTCACGAATGTGTCAACATGTAGATGAGATCCTAGAAGTTTATCTAATCCTATTTGCAAGCTTGCTCGGTTCCATAATTAAAACCAAAGCAATATATTCGTGGACCTGTATGGGCCACCATAAAAACTATGTCACGCTCTATTCCCAAAATACAAAGGACTAGCCTCATGGAAATGGCCAGCATCATAACTCTAATGGGCAAACCTAATTTAATGGACCCGTTATAGTACACTTAACTGTAATATATATAAATAAGGGTCTAGAATACCTGTCATAATTTATATATCTAATCTCATCCTTATTAAGAATCACAACACAAGAGATAGTCCAGTTATATGAATAATAAAAATGAAACTATCCATCAGCAAGTACAATATAAGAAATGTCGCGGGGAACAACACATCGTCAAAATAATGAAAAGAGGAATAAAACCAGGTACATATGTCCATTAGTCACTAAACCAAGTCCAATGTCTAAAGAACACTAAGCATAAATAAATAGAGAAATGACTGTGTTCTCTAGAGAAGTCTCCGGTACAACCTTGTCCTCTGGTGCAAGTACTGCTCCAATATCAGATCATGTCCGATAAACCTCGAGGTAGATCTCCTCGTCTATACCTGGAGACATAATCTGAATCCAGGACCTCAGGGGACATAGCAAAGTACAATAAATACTCAAGCCAATTTAACAATAAATAATAAACAGTGTGCTCAGGGTACCTATCATAACCAACTAAGTGAATGCAACTGAGAACCTACTCGTCCGCTAAACCACTGGGGCTTGTAGGTCTCAAAGACATAATAGTAGCATGTAGTAGTAGAAGTAGTAGGTATGTACAGGTCCTGTCAAGGTACCTGCAACACTATAGGGCCTGAAGCACAAGCAACGGTAGCACGTATTGTGTGGTAGCCCAACAGTACAGTAGATTCTCCCCGATCCCCATGTATCTCGCGTCTCATGTCTATAAAAAGCTAGACAAGTAGTAACTATGTCTCGAGTCAAGAAAGAGGATTCAATTAAGTCAACTAATCACATATCATGAGTCATGTCTTAACACAGAAGCCGAAATCCTCGAATATCTCAAGTAAGGCTTCTGTACATGAGGGTCGTGTACAATGTCCTAAGGTATATCGTATAAGAGTTGCATGTATAGGTTATATAATGACAATGCATTCTAACGATATTCGATGTCGTGTACGAAAATTGGCACCCGAATATACTTTGGACGCTAAGTATCATAACGGTCCGAGGGTCACAACAAGTACAATAAAGAAGTAAAAAATAGAATCAATAATCATAAAATACTGGAACAAGGCAAGCTACAGTTGCATGTTGCTAGCTGTCGCGGTATTGTCTGACTGGTGTCCTCAATCGAAGGTACAACAAATCCAAGTTGTCCTATTATAACATGTTCTGATCATTACACCATCTAGTGACATAATAGAATAGGATTGTTCACACAACGTCAACTAGTGTGGTGACGTTCATGCCAACGATCCAACAGTTACGGGTCATGGGTTAACGTACCAATAATCACGTACCATGGCACTGTCTAGTATGTTATAGGGTCTCATTCATTTTGTTTTCTTATGTATATATAGGCACATACATGAGTTCCGACACGTGTAATCCTATATATACGCAGATATGACACGAAGTCCTGAAACTTGCAATAATGCTAAACTATATCTCGAATATGCATGTTGAATCTCAAACACGCATGTTGACATCCATTAAAATGGATGATTATAATTTAAATGTTAAAATTATGGTTTATTTAGTGAAAAAATATCAAAACGGCATCGTTGCACGCACAAAGTTCCATTGCGCGTCAAGTAGGTATTCTAGCTACTTTGGCAACTAGTTTGTGCATGCAAGGTTGCCAACTTGCATGAAAGATTCATTTAACATAAAAATATAATATTAATATTCTAAAAATTATTAATTAATTTTTGGAAATTTTTATTTAAATAATAAAATAATGACATCTATCAAAACTAGATTATTAGGGTTTACACATTAACTTATTTTGGTTCCCGTGTCAACAAAGAGTAGTTTTTATTTAAAATTAGGGTTTCTTATACATAGAATTTTCTTGTTGTCTTCTAATCATAATTTTGGGTTCATAAAAGGGTTTTCACATGGAAAAAATAAATATTTAAAAGAACTTACAAAACTTACTTGTTCGTGATTACGGCGGAGCTTCTTCCTGCGACACGAACCTTTTGGAGCGCCAAACGGACTCCAAACTCCATGAAACTTGAGAGGGATCTTGGGAAATTCAATTAGAAAGAAAATATTGAGTTTGAAAGAGTTTTGGGTGTCTATGAAGGGCCAGAAATGCTACAGTAACTAGCAGCACATGTCTGCTTCAAAGGGTTGGCCGATAACTTCTAGGCGGTTTCGTCAGCCTCCTAGGTTTGTGTGGAGACTTGGAGATGATGGAGAAGGAGAGAATAAGAGGGTAAGTTGCTGTAAGATTCGTGGGAAGGAGGGATACATGAGGGAGGGGAGAAAATAGGGTCGGCCCTCCTATTAGATATGTTTATATATGTATAAAAATATGTAGGTTGATGGTAAGGATTTGTTCTAGTGTTGCCACTTTTGGATAGGATTAAAAGAGACTAAAATAGAGTAAGAGGATGCTCTAGAATCTTTAAATTAGATTTTAAAAGATTTTTTTTAGATTTATTTTTATATGCAACAAGTTTGCATAGGGGTGTTTCCTAATTTAAAAATATTGCATTTATGGACCATTTAATTAATTTGTTCAAATTTTATGGATATATTTTATATGTAGGATATGTTGTGGAATATGAAAAAGGTGAGGGGTTATTGTACATGTCTCATAGGATTTGATTTGAGAGCCCGAGTAGGGTGTTTGGGTTCAATTGGATTCAGCTAGCCAAATAAGGGTAGTTTTGCAATGTCAATGGTTCTACATGTTTGTCAATATTTTTGAAGCATGGGAGAGTTCAAACTAATGCAACACCCATGTCCCAAAGGTACTAAGTACATTCAAAAAATAATGTGAATTTGGTTGGAAGAGAAAATGTCGTGCATTGCACAAAATATTCAAGCCATGGCAAACTGTCATATATATATATATATATATATATATATATATATATATATATATATATATAAGGATTCTATAAATTAATATTTTAACCTTTTAAATTAAAATAGATAAATAAAATAAATTCAAAAATACCAAATTACTCATATTCATAATATGGGGGTTTACATGCACGATCGTCCTCTGTATTACTCAGGGTTCATTGGCGCCATCAAGGTGGACCGGATGTACATCAAACATGGTTCATCAATCAGCATCATCCCGTGGAGTCTGCTTCAGACCTTGGGCATCCCGATTCATCGCCTGGCAGCAACCAATGCTGCCATTAGTGGCTTCAACGCAGGAAGGAGCTATCCTCTTGGTAAGATTCGCTTTAAGTGTCAGATTGATGACTTAAAAATATAGGTCATCTGCTACATCATAGACGTTGACGTATCCTACAACCTCCTGTTGGGATATCCATGGATACATCACTATATGATCATGCCATCAACATTGCACCAGTGCTAGAAGTACGTAGACGTTCACGGAGTCGTCAAGACAAAATTTGCCGACGTTGATCTATTCAATGGGGTCGAGGCCTATTACTCTAACTCGATCCTCTACAAGTAAGTCCACCAAGATGAAGGTGGTAATGATATTGATGATGAAGCAGAGACTGGGACAACATCGGACGAGCCCTTGAGAGTCCTTCTCAAAGCAAGCGCTCCCGACACAGCCCCTTCCCTTATGGTAAAACTGCATTAGAAAGCACCTGAACCTCTGGTAGTTCTCCTTCATAAACTGAGTCGACCGCTAAAGGAAGATCCGGCACCTACTACGACTTTTGAACTTCTAGTGGTAAAGATGTGCAGAAGACCTCCAAAGCCATCGCTCGCACTGGGGGTAGATCTCGGGAAGGATGAACGGGAGGGGTACGTAGCCGCTCATGCTAACGTACCTTCTCTTAAAGATATAATTCCTGAGGATAAGATACCTTATTTTATGAATAAAGGGCTATCTTTGAACTACTCGAATATTACACATCTTAGAACATTATATTCCATTGAGCATGGTCTGGGCTTGCACCTGCATACACAGGTGGCTACTACCTATATAGTAAATAGAGTTCTCCCTAGTCAAAACTCCTACTTTATAGTTCCAATAAGGAAAAGGGGAGACAAACTCATCATCTTCGGCATAGTAGAAAGTCACCAATCCTCCGTCCTGGAGGAATTGGAACCAGAACTCGATACCGACAAAATACTACTTTACTGGTACAGTTATCAAACCAAGCATCTCATCCAGAAGATGAAATACGATCTGAAAGCTGCTAGGGGATTGAACCACGATAAAGGATGACAACTGTCTCTGCGTCTATAGGCTACTGCAGCCAAGTCTGAGGATTACTACTATAAGATCAAGCATGGCTTAGGATATGTCATGCCTCCCATGACCCCCGAAGGATCAGATAAAAAAGATGAGCTATATTCTCACTCTTTAGAATTTTCCTCTTGGGACTCCGATATCAGTATCGAAAAGATTCTCAAACAAATATTGTCTGCCAACATGGTATCAGCTGACCCTAAGAAAGATGACAAGGATCCACCTGAACTCTTTGAAGTAGAACAGTGTGCCCAATGCCTAAACGCACAATAGGATATGCAGTTCGAACAACGAGAACCTCCCACTTAGGATGAAGTCGTACAAATCGATCTGGGCAACGAATCCTCCCTAAACCAATATTTATCTGTAAGAGTCTGTTCGATGAGGATCGAGAATCACTGCTACAGCTCATTTGGGAATACATTAATAAATTGTCCTAGAGTTACGAAGATATGCCGGGGATGGACCTCCAGATTATGGTCTACAAGCTCAATATCTTACCGAATGGTAAGCCGATCAAGCAACTGTAATGGCATTTCGGGCCAGATATCATGAATTCCATTGAAGCTGAAGTCAACAAACTGATAGCTAGTGGCTTCATCCGAGAAGAAGAACATCTGGATTGGGTAGCCAACATCGTGCCCGTCGTCAAAAAGAACAAAAAAATTTGAATCTGTATTGACTTTCCTGATCCGAACCCGGCATGCCCTATGGAAGAGTTTTCCTTTCGATCACAAACATAATAATTGATAACACTTGTGGCTGCGAGAGAACATCCTTCATGGACGGATTCTCAGGCTACAATCAAATCAAGATGTTTCCTGACGACGAGAAGCATACATCATTCTGAACGCCGATAAGACTGTACTGCTACATAGTCATGCCCTTCGGTATGAAGAATGCAGGTGCTACATACCATTGAGCTATGAGCACCATCTTTTGAATATCTATGCAAGGCAGTGGATTATTACGTTGATGACATTGCTGTCAAGAGTCACTCTAAAGATGATCACCTCCAAGACTTGAAGACTGTGTTCGACCTGATGTGTGCGCACCAGCTCAAGATGAATCTTACCAAATCCTTCATGGGAGTCTCTAACAGCAATTTTTTTGGTTTTGTCATAACTTTGAAGGATATCCACGTAGACGCCGACAAGATTAAAGCAATCCTTAAAATGCACCCGCCGAAGAACCTTCAAGAACTTCATGGCCTTCAAGGAAGACTGGCATATATCAGGAGATTCTTATCAAACCTCTCTGGACGTTGTCAGTCATTCACTCAGCTCATGAAAAAGGGAGTCTCCTTTATCTGGAACGAAGAATGCCAACACGCCTTTAACGACATCAAGGAGTATCTTATGAACCCTCCAATATTGGTGGCCCCCGTTGTGGGAAGAGCCTTCTTGCTATATGTGCTGGCAATGGATCACACCTTCGGAGCTCTACTAGCCCATAAAAGTGATATAGGTCACAAACAAGCAATTTACTACGTCAACAAAATGATGGCCGACGCAAAGCACATATACAATCCCATTTAGAAAGAGTGCCTTACTCTGGTCTTCGCTATTCAAAAGACTTGGCATTACGTGGAAGGATAAACCATCCATCTGATCTTACGAGTTAATCCTCTCAGGGTTCTTATGACTAAACCCGGAGCGCTCAACTCTCACCTAGTCACATGGACAATATTGTTGTCACCGTATGACATGGTATTTGTAGCATAAAAGGCGATCAAAGGCCAAGCATTGGCAGATTTTCAGGTAGCCCACCCTATACCGAAAACCTCGAATCTCTATGAGGTTATCCCAGATAAAGTAATGAACTCACACATGACCATAAGCGCAGAAGCCGTTTGGCGAATGTTCTTCGATGGTGCTTCAAGAACAGAGCCCAAATGCAATATTGTCGCTGGCGTCAAAATAGTACTTTTTTCCTACATGATCTGGTCATAAATCGCACTTTTTCCCTCACAGAGCTATGCTCCAACAATGTGGTGCATATGGAGAAGAAATGCTCAGTTATATGGAGAAGAAAAACCATATTATTACCATTTGATTAGTTTTTGAAAATATTAAACAGGTTGATGGCAAATTGGGTGTGAACATAGGGTTTTGGATTCGAAATTCTGAACAATTTTGGTCAGTTTTTCGATCAATTTCTGGTCGATTTTTTGACCGTTCCGGGACACGAAAACTCGTATCGCTTGAATAAAAATCCTAGAGGGTTACGTTATGAACATATACGAACAAACCGTACGTAAAAAGAATCAAAGATGGAGAAGATACAATATCGTGAAGATGGGACGTTGCTGTGTTGTGCGCGCGCGGGGTGCGCATACGCGGACTGCATGGGGTGGCGGTCACCGGGCTGCGGCGACGCGGGGCAGTAGCGCCGGTCGGCGGGGTCGTCGGGGGGTCGGTCGCCGGCGCGTGTGGCTGGGGTAGGGTTAGGGTTTTGGATTGTATTATATATATATATAAATATATATAAGGGAAAGGGAGAAAAGGGGTCTGCGGGTTGGTTCCATGGGTTCTGTGGGAATTCACGGGGGGAGGGTTTGTTAGTGTTTAGGTTTTTAGTTGTTTAAGGGTTTAAGGTTTAAGATTATTTAGGTGTTTTAGGTTCAGAGTTTATTTTGTTATTGTTTTCTTTCTTTTTCTTTTCTTTTCTTTTTCTTTTTTTTTGTTTTTCCCTTTTTTTGTTGTTTATTCTTACTATTATTATTATTATTATTATTATTATTATTATTATTATTATTATTATTGATAACCATATATCTATTTATATTTATTTATTTACTTATATAGATGAGGTAAAAATCTAAAAATAATATTTGCATACGAAAATAAATCCTAGAAAATCTATTTTGTAAGGCTCTAATAAAAATACTACACCCATAATATTTTATGAAATATTTTATAATTAATAATTAGGTATTTATCTAGTTATAATAAATCAAATAATTATATTATCTAATTAACTAAGTAATTAATTAAATTGTTATCTCACAAAATAGGTTAATAGCAAATGATATGCAATCTATAAAAAGAAAAATGTCTAACTTGACACGAAAAATTATGGGATGCTATTTGTAGAAAGTTGGAGTTGAAAAATAACCACAATATAATTATATATATAAATATAAATATTTAACCATTAATCTATGGTCGTTATACGAATGTTATATTAATGCCACAGGGTCGAATTCTTGTGCCACAAAAAGCTCCTACAAGTAGTGTTTCCTGTGTAGGCTACTTCCTATGAAGGGAGATACAGATTTTGGGGCTATCCTATATTATTAATGTCCAAACCACGGTGAAGTATCCTAATAAAATTATTGGGTTTTAATTGATAAAAAAAATCTAAGACAAATACAAGAAATTCAAATTACATACGAGATACCTATTTTTGGGTGAGAGAGTTTACAATCTACCCAACTTAAAAGAATTTCGATCTCGAAATTAAAAATAAGGCATGATTCTATATTTATCCTCAAAATTTAAATCAATGATTCAACCTTCAATATTCAAAATTTAAATCATGTGCTCAAAGTATAAGTATTTGGTCCGCAATATCAAGATTTCAAAATTCCTTAAATCCTCATCGTCTTAATCATTCTTCTAATAATTCTTAACATTTAAAATGACTTAAACCTCTTAATGAAATTTTACTTGATCACGATCTAAAAAAAATTTATCTCAAGTTGACAATGCAACTTCTACCCAACTTAGAATTTACCCACCTATCACATAAGGCTATACACTTAAGAAAACTTTCTCAAATTATTTAATCGCATTATTCAATCCTCAAAAGTTTTAACACCAAATATATCACATATGATATGCCCTTAATTACGAAAGATAGTCACTAAGTAATGCGATTGACCTATGGGGTATATCTAGTACTCTACGTGTATCAAACTTATACCAAGCACGAGCGTTCGTCTTTCCGAAATAGGGGAAGACGGAGAACAATAATAAGAAATTCAAAAAGGAGGTGATAGAATACAAGTACGGGGCTCAAGGCGATTTTAAGAATTCAAAAGAGAGTTGTCAAGGAATTTATGGATTAAAATCTTATTTTTGGTAAATTTCTATTCACATGTTCATATCATAACAGTTATGTACCTGATATGATATGCTATGACTTGTCTAGAGGGCAGGTATATTCATCTAACAAGTTGAGTCAACTATATATCTCAATCCACGTAAGGTAGTCATGTGAAGAGCGAACCAAGCACACTAAGGTTGATCAGACCATAATACACTGATTCTAAATAGATAATTGTATTAGTGTGTGCACCCAATAATACATATATCATAAACAAGCTCGATAAAAGAATAAGCTTGCAAAACTAGTCTATAATAGGAGCATAAGTCGAGGTAGTTCAGAAAATATAAGTACGCTAGATTATTATGAAAGAAGGTACAAAAATAATTCAAGTTCACCAAGAAGATCGGTGTTGTGCCTCTACAGTTGCTATACTAACTTCTTATCTAAGTTTTTGGTCGACCAGATGGGGGTATGGCCTCTAAGTTCTACGGTCTGGATAAACATTATCTTCTTATGCAAGTCTATAGTTGGTGTCATTAAATTATAATCCATTAATGGGTTATAATGACTATATGATACTAGGTTATGAGACATAATACCCAACTTACAAGAATTTAACTAATAGTATTATTGAACAATAGAGTGTATATACCTAGTACAAATCACCTTTCTAACCCCTATCAAGCATGAAAGAAAAGATAAGATTAACGTTGTGAAAGAATCAATCAAGATGTAATGAGAACAATCAAATAAGAATGCGAAACAAAATCAAGGGCGGTGATTAAATAAGTGGATGAGATCATATACTCTGATCCTATGCGCAGGCTTGCTCGGTACAGTAATGTAACCAAGATAATATGCTCTTGACCTGCATGGGCCACCACAAAAATATGTCACGTCCCAGTCCCAAAATATGTAGGACTAGGAATACGTAAGCATGCCAGCCGTATGTATCTGGAGACTCCAATATATGGAAACCATAACACATACGTACACTGTATTATGAACACTAATTCACAAGTGGTATATAATTGTCACAAGTCACAGGGCATAACTAGATCTCATCCACAAAATCAAATAGAAATAAATAACCAATCTACTATATAACTGAATCTCAATATGAAGTATCAAAGAATGATAGTCGGGTGAAAACAAATCCACTTCCAAACTAGAATATAAGGGAAACCACATAAGAACATCTAATGAACAATGAGACTCGAAGAGAAGACCTCCTCAAAAGAGATAAGTAGTAAGTCTTGATCTGTGCTCCTACGAATAGTCAAGATCGTCTACACCTGGAAAGGGACCAGGTCCTCAGAGGGACGTAACAAGATACATACAAGCATGCCATTTGGATACAGTAAATATGTGTAATAGACAGAAAATATATATGTATGTTGTACAAGACAATCTATATGAATATGCATAATGAGGACAACTTTTCGACGTATGGGATGGGTAGGCTACTCTATCTAATCTCACAACTCACACACACGTCAGGAACATCAGAAATCGACATACCTCAAGGGTAGCGACCAACACGACACCAGAAATCGATATACCTCGAGGGTAGTGACCAGTGCGACACAACTACTGTAGTGCGTGTTAGTTACTACGGTTTACCAGAGTGGTTATAGCCCATACGCCTACTGACTGTCCTCCCCTCCATGGTACTATGTGTCAAGTGTGTGTCAATAAATATATAGTATATAATTATGACTGAAAGAAAACATACATGCAATGAATATATAAAAATATAATAAGCATGCAAAGTACTGTAAGCAATTTGGCAAGGTATCTTGCTTGGCAAGAAAGCTGCAAAGTGTAAGCATCCAGACGTTAGGCGCAATAGATCAAAAACCATGGTATCAGAATAAATATCTCCGGATGTTAAAATAAACATCACCAACGTTCCCAGAATAAGCGAGATAGCTAGAAAATACTACCCTTTCGTCTAATTTGGATACAGGGACAAAACGGTAATTTTGGGTCAAAGCGGGGTTTACTTGTGGCCCACTTTGTACCAAAATACGTGCCAGAGGTAAAGGTTTCTAAATGGGATAAATTATAGGTCAAACAAATTCTAAACGTCAATATGAACTCAACGTTATGTCCAATTTTGGATTCCAGTGAGCCGATCACAAATTCGCCCTAAAAGTCAACCGTGGGGCTCGCAAATAGGCGGCTTGGTCAACTATCTCAGAATTGCGTAAAACTTGGGTCACAGGACCAGCATGATACCATGAATCCAATGGCGTAAGTTTCATCACATTCTGACGAGCGTATACAAAATGGTACAATATTTTACAAAAGTTGCGATACGGGGACTTTTTACGGATACATGTTGATTCTGACGCGCACATACGTCCGAATCAGTTTCTGCGAAAGCCTACACATCAGGATATATCATACGCGCCTTTCGGTGCAATTGGTATGTGACGAGGTGGTCCCGTTTGACGGGGCACGCTCCGTATTATAATTTTTAATATTTTAAAAAGTCAAGTTTTTGGTCGATTTGGAGGCTGAATAATTTTGTACATAGAACAAATTAACAAAACCAAAAAGAACAAAAAATTCTCGGTTATATGGAGAAGAAAAACCATTTTATTAGTTTTGGAAAATATTAAACATGTTGATGGCAAATTGGGTGTGAACATGGGATTTTGGATTCAAAATTCTGAACTATTTTGGTCAGTTTTTTGGTTATTTTCTGGTCGATTTTTCGACCGATCTGGGACACGAAAACTCGTGTTGCTTGAATGAAATTCCTAGAGGGTTACGTTGTGAACGTACACGAATTAACCACACATAAAAGAAATCAAAGATGGAGAAGATACAATACCGTGAAGATGGGACGTTGCTGTGCTGTGCGCGCGCGGGGTGCGCATACGCGGATGGCATGGGGCGGTGGTCGCCGTGCTGCAACGGCGCAGGGCGGCAGCGTCGGTCGGCGGGGTCATCGGGAGGTCAGTCGTCGGCACGTGTGGCTGGGGTAGGGTTAGGGTTTTGGCTTTTATATATATATATATATATATATATATATATATATATATATATATATATATATATATATATATATATATAAGGGAAAGGGAGAAAAGGGGTCTACGGGTTGGTTCCAGGGGTTCTGTGGGAATTCACGGGGGGAGGGTTTGTTAGTGTTTAGGTTTTTAGTTGTTTAAGGGTTTAAGGTTTAAGATTAGTTAGGTGTTTTAGGTTTAGAGTTTATTTTGTTATTGTTTTCTTTCTTTTTCTTTTTTTTTCTTTTTTTCCCTTTTTTGTTGTTTATTATTATTATTATTATTATTATTATTATTATTATTATTATTAATTCTTATTGATAACCATATATCTATTTATATATATTTATTTATTTATTTATATAGATGAGGTAAAAATCTAAAAATAATATTTGCACACGAAAATAAATCCTAAAAAATTTATTTTGTAAGGCTCTAATAAAAATACTACACCCAAAATATTTTATAATTAATAATTAGGTATTTATCTAGTTATAATAAATCAAATAATTAAATTATCTAATTAACTAAGTAATTAATTAAATGGTTATCCCACAAAATAGGTTAATAGCAAATAATGTGCAATCTATAAAAAGAAAAATATCTAACTTGACACGAAAAATTATGGGATGCTAATTGTAGGAAGTTGGAGTTGGAAAATAACCACAATATAATTATATATATATATCTAAATATTCAACCATTAATCTATGGTCATTATACGAATGTCATATTAATGCCACGGGGTCAAATTCTTGTGCCACGAAAAGATCCTACAGGTAGTGTTTCCTGTGTAGGCTACTTCCTATGAAGGGAGATACAGGTTTTGGGACTATCCTATATTATTAATGTCCAAACCACGGTGAAGTATCCTAATAAAATTATTGGATTTTAATTGATAAAAAAATCTAAGACAAATACAAAAAATTCAAATTACACACGAGATACCTATTTTTTGGTTAGGGGGTTTACACACCATGCATTCTAGACTCCATGCGTCCCATGCATCTTTGGCCCAATGTATCCCTGACTCCATGCGTCCAACGTGGCAGGGTTCCCTGAGACAAATTTTTTTTGTTATGACTGAAGTAATTCTCTCCAACTTAATGCGGGCCACGTGTCAAGCTAACCAAGTCACGCAAACAAAAGGCGAGAACTGCCTTAATCTTCAGTAACTGCAAATCGTAACCAATATCCACATGGCAGCTAGGCCTGGACTCAACTGCATCATGTTAAGGATGTACACATGGCAACATATCCATCGTATGCGCCTACAGTTGCAACCGGATTCTGTTGAAAAAGCCCCCTGCGACCACCAAACAGAAGTATATGCGGCACCTATAGTCCACCAACATGATGGCTATAAATAGGAGCAACTTGGGCGTTCTAAGGGTTGCCTGGCTTTTTTTGCTTCATAGACTATACCCCTCCAGGAGAGATACATACGTGCACACAAGCTAAAGATAGAGATAAGAGAAGAGAGCATCCATCATTCATTCATTAGATAGTCAACGGAGTAAGAGAGTCGCTACAGTACTCGATCTTCATCGTCATATTATCCAGATTAAAAATATTGTACTTATATTTTTTGTCTAGGATTTCTTTGTACTTTTTTGTTTATTGTTAAACGAAAGTTTTCCTAAACTCACTTCAATGGAAAACAACAGGACACTAAAAGTTTACATTCCAATCCTAATGTAAAGAGGCAGAGTCACAATGGATCTTCATCTGGTGTTTTGAGATGCATCAAGTATGAATCAGCATGTGTGAGTGCTTCACTCAAATCCTCCTGAGTCTCCTTCGAAAGATGAAGTAGCTCAAATATTGAATTTCGTGCCTATGTATTAGCGAGTTGTGCCAATATATTAAAATTATACAACTTATCAAGCCCTTGCGGTGAATTCTTCTCCAGGGATTAATTGAAATGCACTTACTTCTGCTTCACCTTTTCCGCTTTTATAGGTTTGGAAGGTTCTAGTTCAGTAGTAACCGAAATAGCAGGAGTAGAAGGATAGAAGAAGCATCTTCATGAACTTGATCATAGGACTTTAGATAATTCTTGTCGGACCGAGTTTCTTCAGTCATGGCTTCTTTCGGTACCTGAGAAAGATGGACCATATGGCATGATTGTCTTCCTTATCACACGTCTCCATTCAGATTTACTGGGGTGATTCTGCATACTAGCGTCTTCGTATCCCAACACATTACGAGATTTTCTAAGGTAACCTTGAGGCTGTAGAAGAACACGCAGTCCTTTTTCGAAGTTCTAACCTTCAGCCTTTTGAAAATTGTAACCCATTTTTTGCATAAGAAGGATTGATTGTTGACTGTAGTGCTAAAATTGGGGTTTCTCATCCTCGGGCACAACTGATAAGCTAGTTGGTGAGGAAGGGAGAGAAACCTCGGTAGTAGCAGGCCTATCGTGCTTGCTATGACTCGTATTAAAGATGTAGTTTGCCCTATAGAAGGGAATACTACCCAACCAACAAAATTCTTGGTGCATTATATGTGGCTTGTCTGCTGAAGCTCCTGGAAACAAGTTTAGGCCCCAAAGTATAGGTTCAAAAAGATCTTCGCCTAAATTATGTTCCACAGAGATCATATTGCATGATCAGTCCTAACGAGTTTTCTTCTTGGATTTAGAACTTTAAGATGCTACTTCTTGTTCTAAGTCTTCCCAGAGATTAGGATGAATCAAAATGATTTTACCCCATTGAGTAGTTAGGGGCACCAACCCTTCACCTTGATCATGGGCTGGTGGGAGATTAACAATCTTCATCCTTGCTATCGGTATTGGTATAACACCATGTGGCACCTCCAGCGCTGGGTAGTTCCCGAATTGGAGAGAAACCAGATTTGTGGTGACCGTCTTCTCATCATTACGAAGTATGATAGCTTAAGAGTCTATCAGCTCCTGGATCTTCTTCTTCAATACATGACAAGCCCTCATAGGGTGATGTACATATCGGTGGTACAAACTATACTTTGGATTATCTATTTTAGTAGTTTCCTCTGGTTTTTTGATTTCTGGAAATTGGTGCTTGTTGCTCTTCATTAGGCATTCAAAGATGCTAATTATGTCACTTTCATCAAATTAGTACTCCTCTTTCAGCTTCGAGGATTTTGATGCTTTCTGATTTGGCAGAGAACCAGGTTACTTGGACACATTTATGGTAAGGTCCCCATTTTCTTTGTTGTTTCGACTATTATTGTTGTTGTTGAGGCTAAATGGCGCTTGCCTTTATCCTTTGAACCTTTAATCCTAAGAAAATCGAGGTCAACGTCTTTCATATTTTGCATGGCTACGTCTGCTGTATTATAAACGCCTTCCAATCTACGAATTGGGCTGGACCAACACATAATTTCAGCCTTGGCAGTAAGTTTTTCCTGCAAGTATCCATTAGATGGGTCTCAGGAATCCCGGAGGCATCTTCAAAGCTTCCTATCTAAAGCGCTCAATGAATTTGCTATCAGACTCCTTCTCCTTTTGTTTGGTGTCAAAAAGAGACGACATTGTCATATCCATGCCTCCATTATAAAATCGGGAGAGGAAGAGACTCCGAAAATCTTCAAATGATAAGATACAATTATTAAGAAGACTACAGAACCAGTCATAGGCTATGCCGGACAAGGCTCTGATAAACAGCTTAGTGAGCAGGGCATCGTCCTATAGTAGATGTCCCATAACCATCTCAAAATAGTTTATATGTTGACGAGGTGACGTCTTCCCGTCAAATGGAGTTAGGGGTTGGTATTTAGACAGGTAGATGACCCTATGCAACTCAAAAGGGAAAGGTTGTTTAACCGAAAGCTTCTGAAG
This sequence comes from Iris macrosiphon, assembly GCA_036927795.1. Lineage (NCBI taxonomy): Eukaryota > Viridiplantae > Streptophyta > Magnoliopsida > Asparagales > Iridaceae > Iris > Iris macrosiphon. The sequence continues at coordinate 130,696,149 of JAYESA010000005.1, forward strand.
TTTGTCCCGATTAGCTATAGGATTGAACTAGGCACGTAGCTCACGTAGCTCCTTGATAGTCTGTTGTGCCTCATCAAACTGATGTGGTGAAGCTGAGTGAAGAGATGTTGGCTGGACTTGTACTACCACAGGTGGAGGACCACCCCCAGTATTGAGAGGGTCGGGAATTGGGGCTACTGACTCATTGTTGAGACCTAGATCTGGGTTCACATTGCTCAGAGGTGGTTGTACATTCATAGATGGTTGAATTTTTGTGATAACATGCATCGGTGCTGCCGTAACGGTGTGCTGAGTCATGATAATTTGATAAATATTTTGCATTATGGATAGTATATCCTTGAGCGCAACTTCTAGAGATTTGAGGTGTTGGTTGATATTTTGCGAAGCGGTAGCATCTTGCTCATAGTCAATATCATAGACACTAATTTTCTTTCTGCTTATACTTTTGTACAATCATATCACGCAAGTCAGATGAAGGAAGAGGAGGTTGTTGAACCAGAACCTTCCAAATGTATAGAAGTAAAAAAGGTGAAGCAGAAGGAAGTGCGTTTCGATAAATCTTTGAAGAAGAATTCACCGCAAGGGCTTGACAAACCGTACAATTTTGATATATTGGTACCACTCGCCAATACGTAGGTACGACTTTCAATCTTTGAGTTACTTCGTCTTTTGAAGGAGACACGGGAGGGTATGAGTGAAGTACTCACACATGTTGATTCATACTTGATGTATCTCAAAACACCAGATGAAGATCCATTGGCGTGCCTTTACTTCCATAGTGTGATGGAGAAGACTCCTAATGTTACCTTCAAACAAGATGATATGTTGCTAAAGGGCAACAGGCATGATAGGCCATTGTACTACACTGGCTATATCAGTTTTATTAAAGTGAACTGGATTCATATTGACTCAGGATCATCACTCAGCATCATCCCCAGGAGCTTGCTGCTAGCTATGATGATTCCAACGAATAGTCTGTCAACCACAAATACTCCAATATTAGGCTTCAATATTGGAAGGAGCCGTCCTCTTGGGAAGATCCGCTTAAAAATTTAGATAGGGCTCCTCCGGACTGAGGTCATATGTTATGTGATCGATTCAGAAGTATCCTACAATGTCTTGCTTGGACGGCCATGGATACACGAAAACAAGATTGTGCCCTCTACTCTGCATCAGTACTTCAAATATATGGATGGACGGGGAAAAGTCAAGAGGAATTTGCAAACATCAACCCGTTCAAAGGTGTTGAATCGTATTACTCAGATTATGTGCTATACACACCATAATACCTGGAAAAAGAAGCAATAAAGTTGATGACGAGGCTGAAGTCCCTCTAACTGAATAACCCCTTATGATCTAGGTCAAAGGATGTACCACTCGTTCGAGTCCTTCGGAACCTCTTGTTATTCACCTTATCAAGTTGAGGCATGAGAAAAAAGCAAAAGAGCCTCTGGTGATCAATCTCACTAAAAGTAGGCCAGCAGAGCCTCCACTCGTCATCAACCTGTCTCGTAGTAAATAGTCTACTCTGATAAGTCAGCACTTATGATTAATCTTTCTAAGCATGTTGCCAAAATTGAGCCTGCAGTTGAATAAGTAGAGGAATAAGAGATCTTGTACCTTATGAATAAACCACCTGGAAGTATAGATAAACCTGAGAGTTGCTCCACTGGAGTATTCTTTTTTTGATGATTGTCACGCCCTACTACCGAAATACGGAGACAGACATGGCCAGCTCCCCCGTACAAGGTATAGAACGTCGTATGATGGTCACAGCTGTAACTAGACAAGGGGGTACAAACAAAAAGTAAGTCACTTAGGGTCACATAGAACATATAATGTCTCAATCATTCAAGTGATGATAGTAAACATAGAATATATATGACAAGGAAGTAAAGCATCCCAAATGCCCTGCAAAATATTCTAGTACCAATTGTACAAAATGAGAAGATGGCGGAGTATCAAAAGTACATGACCATAATCAGTTGTAGTCTGATTAATTACAATCATATAAGGAAACTAAGTGTCTAGATTTATGGCTAACAAGTGTCGGTGTCTAAACGCCCAAAAGAGTAAACTGTGCAATAACGAGCACTGATCAAGAAACCGACTGGTGTCCCTCAATAGCCGTCCACCTGGTGCATGCCATTATTCAGGGGAAAGTACGCTTGATTCTCGGGTGCTGGCTCTAAACCTGGCTACGCATAACCAGTGGGGTTAGACCCCAAATAGCAAGTACCATAATGGAAGCAACAATCTAACCCTACCACCCAACAAGGACCAGTGTTAAATCATCACACCATGATAGTCTATGTTCTTAAACTATTTAACAGAAGGTAGAATGAACAATCAAGTTTAGTTACATAATCGGCCAATCACATATACGGCTTACTAGGTGGAGTCTGGGCTATACTAGAAATATTATGCATATAACAGGAATGCTAACGTCGAGCCATGTTCTATCAGGGGCTAGTCGAGCCATGAATCGCTATGTAGCACATAGTAGTATGCACCGGTCCCTCAGAAGGCTACCGTGCTAAGATTGCATATAACACATAGTACAATATAATAATCAGATATTTCCATCCACTAATTAGGATTTAAAAGATATCCATGGGGGCCAGCCTTTACTCCCCATATGATTGGGGGTAGCTAGTTAAGCATGATCTCAAGATTCTGTCCCTCCCAATGCTTTACATATTTTAGTTGCCTAGTTAACCCTATGGTTAGCTGGAATCATATGGCGTGGTTACATGTTATTCCCCTTACATGTCGTACCGTAGTACGGGCACTATAGATACGAATCCACATTGCCACTTGGTAGTTTAATTTGGATTCACCCCAGTGTGATGCAACAATCAACATAAGTCCTAGCCATGCTTGGTTATTAACCAACTATCATGTCCATGCAGGAGGAATCATATTATAGTACATGTCGCGTAGCATATAGGTAAAACTCATGTAAAATATATAATATAATCATGAAGGAACACTTAACACGTAGGAACACAGTTGGTAGTAGGTGTATCAGCACGGATACCAATAGTCGAGTCAAGTCACCAATCATTGGTAAATTATATTAGTTCTAGAATATAGAAATACATGGGTTGAGTCGGGCACATAGGTAGTCATAGTCACTTAGCCGCATAGTCTATTTCTACTTACAGTCGGGTTAAGCATATAGTCAAGTATAACATATATTCATTTAGTTCTAATGCAATTATAATCATTTATAACACACATAGAATCACAAAATCCAATAAAACTTCAAACTAAGAAAAATAATAAAATATGCATATGGGGCTGTATAAGAACCAGGGATGCATCGGATCAAGTCATATAGGTCAAGGCTGCATAGAGGTCGGTGCTGCATAGGGGTCAGACCGTATAAGAGTCGGGCCGTATAGGTCAAGGCAAAGTCCACTCCTTGGGACAAGTGCCAAGTGACGTACATTAAATATGTGTCAGTATAGTGACTGAAGTGATGGATGTGATAAGTCATAAAGTGTGTCGGAGAAAAGACAAAATTATAAAAAAAATGCAAGGATAAAATCAAAAGAGAAGAGGCGCATAGTGCCAATGCCGCATAAGTCTTCTTGCCGCATGCTCTTCTTACCGCATAGATGTCTCTTTGACTTAGTGGATTCTTATTCGTTCAGCGAGTAAAACACAAGGAGTTCCATTACTTAGGGCTTTTACAAGTACTTAGCTTAGGAACACTTTGTGTAATAATCAGTTATGTATCCAACAAGATGGACGCATGCTGGAAGGTATATGCGACACATAGCTCAGGCTGCATAGCACTCATGCCATATAGCACTCTCTAACGCATATGGTGTTGGTCGTATGAGCACTTCGTCTTCTCCAGACAACAAGTTCAGCCATGGCGGATAAGCTCAAAAAACTAAAAATTTATTTTCTCCATAAAAATTTCATTTCAAATCCAAATCAAGTGAACCAAAAATCAAAATGCCTAAAATGGAATTCTCAGTCACCCAAAAAAAATAGTTTTCTAAAATACTATGTCTTAATAGATCAAAACCAAGAAATATTTTTGGAACCCATAAAAACTCTTAACTAAAAATATAGATCTACTAAATTTCATCCATCAAAATCAAAAACTCCAATTATTAAAAGTGTTTAGAATCATAATATACATATATTAGACTAATAAAATAAAAGAAAAGAACAATAATAAAATTTAGAGTTTCTCCATGTCATGCAAGGTGTACTTGCCTAATGAAAGAAAAAGGAAAAAATAAAGAATGAGGGAAGAAAGGGAAAGAAGTTGGGTTATATAGATAGGGTTTGCGGTTTGGACCAGGGATTTTCCCATGACTAAACCAACCCATCAATTAAATCATGAGCCAAATGAACCAAAGAGTGGGTGTAGTCTCAATGTAAGCAAAAAAAAAACATCAGCAGGGAAATATATGTTCCAAATACGTATATCGGGAATAGGAATTGATAATAATCCACCATTTATTGCATATTTTGGACTCCTGAATAAAGATAATGACTTTTATAGTACTTTGTAGGGAATGGGTACATGTTGTGCATAGGCACTCGCTGGGGATGTACAACAAGAAATGTAAGTCTTCATTGCCCAGCTGGGGATAGGGGAGAGTACAAGTCTTGCTCATATGTAGTACTTTTTGAGAAACTTGACGTTGATCGGCATCATGAGCAAGTCTCCATTAGATTTTGCGAGTTGGTAGGCACCATTGGAATACACCGATTCTACGATGAAGGGGCCTTCCCATTTAGCCTAGAATTTCGTAGGCGTCTTGTGTGTCATGACTATCGTTCTTTTTACTACTAAGAAAAGGTCACCTACTTGGAACGTCCTTTCTTTGACTCATTTTTAAAATCTCCTGAGAGGCGTGCTTGGTATAACTCAATGCGTGGTTGAGCTAAAAGATGCTTCTCATTGAGTGCCTCCAACTCTTGTAGCCGTTGGCAGTAGTTATCGTTGTTCGTCAATTAGTGGGAGAGGGCCACCCGAAGTGAGAGAATTTGGACTTCTAGAGGGAGCACGACCTCACTCCCGTAGACTAGGGAGAAGGGTATTTTGCCAGCCGGCGTTCGGACCATTGTGTGTTAGGCCTAGAGACATTCACCCAAGTTCTCATTCCAGTCGCGCTTATTAGAAGACACGAACTTCTTGAGGAGCTTTATGATAGTCTTGTTGAATGCTTCTACTAACCCATTTGCGGCTGGTTTGTAGGCATTCGAAGCTACGTTCTGGATTCAATTTTGTTCAAAAAATTGGTAGAAAGTGTGATTTACAAACTGTGGACCGTTGTCGTGGATAATCCTTCGAGGTAGTCTGAAGTGATATATGACGTGATGCTTGACGAAGCTAATCATGTTTGAGGTCTTCATCTCAGAGAGTGGCACGGCTTTTGCCCACTAGGAGAAGTAGTCGGTGATGGCGAGGATAAATCGGTGCCCCTTAGATGAAGGTGGACTAATCGGTCCAATGATGTCCATTCCCCTTGCTTCGAACGGCCAAAATGCTACTGTTGGGTAAAAATATTCTGAGGACTAGTAGATGAAGTCTGCATAAATTTTGCACATTCGACATTCCTTGCTTAGTCGACGTCATCTAATATCATTATTGTCCAATAGTAATCCATCTTTCAAAGACGATCCTGTAGCTTCAGACCGAGTTGGTGCACAAGGTAAACACCATCGTGAGCTTCACGGAGTGCTTGCTTTACCTCTATATTTGATAAAAATTGTAGCAGAAGTCCATCATAGGAATGATGATACAGTATTTTAGCAGTCGTATCGTAAGAGAACCGGAGGGAACATCTCCTGATGGAAGTACTTCCATCGGGTCATCAGGCAGAATCCTAAAGATGATATAGTCGATAAATAAGAGTCTCTAGTCTTGGTTGTTGGTGTCTGTCTCCCTCGAATAGCTCAGGCACGTGCTGAGGCTATTTTTTGGGCAGACTAGTTCTTGGCCGACCACAGTGATGAGTTCATGAGTATTGACCGGTATGACCAAAGAGGCTACAAGGTCGGCCAGGGCGTCGACCTCAATATTCTGTAGTCGAGGTACGTTTCATATGAAGAACCCATCATATATGGATATTATACTGAGCGCGGCTTGGTGATAAGGGATCAAATCCTGATGTCGAACATCGTACTCACCCTCGACCTGGCTTACTATCAGCTTCAAGTTATCGTAGGCCTCTAAATAGTCAACTCAAACTTGTTTAGCAAGTTGGAGCCCGATAACGAGAGCATTATACTCTGGCAAATTATTGGAGCACGGATCTTTGAAAGAGTAAGCACGGTAGATGACGAGATCTTCTGGGAAATCAATACTACCCCTACTCCAGCGATGGTATTGCCTTTGGGCCCTGTTCTTGAAGCACCATAGAAGAACATTGGCCAAACGACCTCCGTGCTTGTCATATTAGAATCTACCACTTTATTTGGGTTCTTGTCGTAGAGCATTTATATTTCTAGTACAGGATGGGTAGCCAGGAAGTCGTCCAGTACTTGGCCCTTGACCGCTTTCTGTGGGATGAATATCATGTCGTATGTTGACAACAATATTGCTCATATAGCCAAGCGAGAATTGAGTGTCCCAGGTTTTGTAATGAGAACTGTGAGGGGGTTTACTCGTGAAGCTACATGAATATTCTGCCCTAACTTATAATGTTAGATTTCTGAATTACAAAGACCAAAGCGAGACACTCATTCTCAAAGGGGTTATATTTGTGCTCCATACTGACCATTATTCTGTTGAGGTAATAGATGGCATATTCGTAGCCTACATCACTTTTCTGGCTAGTAGAGCACCGAGAGAGTGATACATCACACGTACGTACAGCAAGAAGGGTCTTCCCACAATGGGGGCTACCAAGACTGGGGGATTTGTAAGCTATTTCTTGATATCGTCAAATTCATGCTTGCATTCTTCAGTCCAGACGAAGGAGACTTCTTTCTTCATAAGCTAAGTGAAGGGTCGGCGACGTCCATAGAGGTTAGCTATGAACCTCATGATGTATGCTAATCTTCCTTGCAGACCCCGAAGCTTTCGTAGGTTCTTCGGAGGACGCATGTCTTGGTATTTTTAGGGTCTATGTGAATATCCTTCGAGGTAATGATAAAACCTAAGAACTTACCATCGGATACTCTTAGAAAGGACTTTGTCGGGTTCATCTTCAGCTGGTGCACCTGCATTAGGTCAAACATCGTCCTCAGGTCTTGGAGGTAGTCATCTTGGAAGTGACTTTTGATAGCGATGTCATCAACATAACACTCAAATGTCTTGCATAAATGATCACAGAAGATGACGCTCATAGCTTGCTGGTATGTAGCACCCGGGTTCTTTAGGCCAAAGGGCATGAATATGTAGCAATATACCTATATCGGTGTTCGATGTGATATATGCTTCTAGTCGTCTGGAAATATCTTAATTTGGTTATAGCTCAAGAATCCATCCATGAAGGACATTCGCTCGAAGCCACAGGTGTTATCGATTATTATGTCGGTGATCGGAAGAGAAAACTCGTCCTTTGGGCATGTCGTATTTAGATCAAAAAAATCTATGCAGATTCGGATCTTTCTGTTCTTATTTATGACGAGCACAATATTGGCTACCCAATCCAGATGTTGTTCTTTTCGGATAAAGCCACTATCTATCAGTTTATTTACTTTCTCTTCGATGGCATTCATAATATCCTGACAGAACCACCATTGTTGCTGCTTCACTAACTTAGCGTTTGGCAGGATATTGAGTTTGTGTACTACGATCTAGGGGTCCAACCCTGGCATATCTTCATAGCTCCAAGCAAAGACGTCGATATATTCTCTTACGAACTATAGTAGGGATTTACGAACTTCACCAGATAGAATTTTGCTAATGTAGATGGGTTTAGGGGCAGACTCACCGCCCAGGTCAACTAGTACGACTTAGTCCTCAGTGGAAGACTCGGGTTGCTCGAACCGTAGCTCCAACTATTCGTCTAGATGTTGGGTCCATGGCTCAAACTCGAAGGGCTCAAGTGGGTCCTCATCATCTTCTTCTGGATGTGCGGATGCCATATTGACAGAAAGTGTCTTCTTGAGCATCTCTCCAATGCTCGTATCGGAGTCTCAAGCGAAGGACTATTGTCACTCCCCGCTCCTGAAATACGTATTTTAGGATATAATTATTTCTTGCTTGTATTTATTCTTGCTTAGAGTAATTCTTGCGCACATGATCATTAGGTTGCATGCATGGAGACTAGACCCATTCTTTGGTTTAGCATGGTTCATGGTTTATTTGTGGGTTGGTTTATTCATGAATTTGAACCCATGGTCTAAACCTCAAACCCTAGTTATATAAGCTAACTTGTTTCTCTCTTCCCCCATTCTTTATTTCCCCTCTTTCTTTTATTTCTAGGCAAGTACACCTTGTACTACATGGAAAAACCTTTTAATTTTAATTTTTTGCTCTTTCCTTGCATTTTATTAGTCTATTCTATGCTTATGATGATTCTGATAGCTTTTAATACTTGGAGTTCACAGTTTTTATGGATAGAATTGTTTAGATCTACTTTTCTAACTTAGGGTTTCATGGGTTCCTTGAGTTTTTGGTGGTTTTGATCTAATAAAACATAGTATTTTAAAAAACAATTTTGGGGAAGGATAGAGGACTTTATTTCGAACGTTTTGGCTTTTGGTTCACTCAATTCGAAGTTAAAATAAAGTTTTTATGAAGAAAACAAATTTTAGATTTTGGAGCTTCTTTGCCATGGCCGAACCTGCTGTTGGAGAAGACGAAGTCTTCATCCGGCCAGTGAGCTATGCGGCTGAGAGTGATATGAGGCCCGAGGGGATTATGCAGCCAGATCTCTTACCGCATATTGACTAGCAAGAGTCCATCTTGTTGGACGCATGACTTCCATCACACAAGAGTCCTTGAACACTTGTATTTACTCGCTTAACGAATCAGAATTTCTCTAAGTCCAAAATACTCCATACAGTATTAAACTCCATGCGACACCGATACTTATGCGGCAAGCAGAGTATGCGGCCACCATCCTTGGATGCATGACTCTGAAACCGTGGCACATCTTTCTATGGTTTTGTCTTTTCTTTCTTACACACTTTATGTTACATTATATTTTATGTCACATCAAAATTTATGTCACATCACTAACACTTTATTTATTTTCCATCGCTTCATCACTTATCCCGAGGAGTAGACCTTAGCCCTGACTCCATGCGGCATAACTCCATGCAGCCAGGATTATCATGCGGCCTGACTTCTCATGCGGCCTTGATCCTTTTGCACGCATGCGGCCCCTTGCACACATTTTATTTGACTAGTTTTGGTTGAATGTTCTTTTGGACTTTATGAGTTGTAGTGTGACTTTGATGACCACAAAAGTATTAGAACCATCTATGCGTCATGACCCGGCCACTTGTATCTTTGCTGATACACTTATTATGTGCTATGTGTTCCTACGTACTAAGTGGTCCAACGCAATTATATTACATATTTACACTATGGTGTACCTGTTCGCTATCTGACATGTGATATGACTCAATCTCCAGCATGGACATAAGGGTTAGTCAATGACCAAGTGTGGCTAGGATCTGTTGATTATTGCATTACGCTGGGGTGAATCAAAATTGAACTATCAAGTGATAAAGTGGATTTGTATCTAGTGTGGTCATACTATAGTACGTCATATAAGGGAAATACCATATAACCATGCCATGAGATTCCAATTAATATTAGGGTTAACTAGGCAACTAAACTTGTAGAGCATTGGGAGGGAATAAAATCTTGAGATCGTGCCTAACTAGCCACCTCCAGTCATCTAAATTGGGGTGTGCAGTCTAGTCCCCATGGATATTATTTAAATTCTCATTAGTGGATGGCAATATCCGACTATTATATGATACTATGTATTTTATGCGATCTTAGCACGGTGGCCTTACGAGGGACCGGTGCATACTACTATGTGCTATGTGGTAATTTGTGGCTCGGCTAACCCTGCTAGTACCAGGTTCGATATAAGGATTTCTATATGCATAATATCTCTGGGATAACCCAGAATCCATCTAGTAAGACGTACAAGTGATTATTCAATTATGTAACTGAGCGTGATTGTATTTGCTGTCAAATAGTCTAGGGACATGGACTATCATGGTGCGATGGTTTAACTATTGTCCTTGTTTGGTTGTAGGATTGTTGTGTCACAACAGGCTATGAACCGAAACTATAAGACAAAACTATATATATATATATATATATGTGTGTGTGTGTGTGTGTGTGTGTGTACATAACCTAATTTTATTTCTTCATTCGTGCTTCCTTTGTGGTACTTGCTATTTGGGGTCTAATTCTACTGGTTTTGCATGGCAAGGTTTAGAGCCAGCACCCGAGGATCAAGCATACTTCCTCCTGAATAATAGTCCGCACCAGGCGGATGTCTACTGAGGAAAACGAGTGGGTCTCTTCTTCATTGCTCGTTATTTAACATTTTACTCATTTTGGGCATTTAGCCACCGGCACTTGTTAGCCGTGAATATGGATATTAAGTTTCCTACATGATTATAATTAATCAGACTGCAGCTGATCATGGTCTTGTACTGTTGTTACTCTGCCAGGCTTCTCATTTTTGTACAGCTGATTTCTTGAATATTGTGGTAGGGTGTTTGGTACACCTTATTTTTTTGTCATATATGTTCTATGTTTACTGTTCTTATTTGACTGATTGAGATAATAGATCTTCTATGTGACCCTAAGTGACTTGCTTGTAGTATGCACCCCTTATCTAGTTACAGCCGTGACCGCCGTACGATATTTTATGCCTTGTACGGGAGAGCTGGCCATGTCCGTCTCCGTATTCTGGTACTAGGGTGTGACAAGGTTTTAGTAGTAGCCCATGCAAGTCTATATTTTTATACTTGTGGGGTGTTATGGTCATAGGAGTCTCAATCAAAAAAATTCCCCATTGATATCTTCTTTCATCTTCCTCGATACCACCGCTGGAACTCTTAAACTGCTTTCCTACTTGATCCTTCCCGTCATGTTCTTAATTGTTCTTGTCCTTTTCTTTAGGGCTTCTTCAGTTGCTGGAGCAGCAGGCATGGCAAGACAGGGTTTTCTTGGGCAACAACCGGAGGTTGCACCTGTTCAAATTCAAATTTGAATAGAGCCAGAAATTGAACAAGCTGGCACAGTGGAACCAGAATTGGGACATATCGAGCAACCAGCCCCTGAAATATCCGTACCCCCAGCAGTACCAGCAGTACTTGACACCCCAACATTGCTGAAGATCCTCCGGGGAATGATAGCTATCAAGCAATACCAGATGGTGGTGCAACAGCATCAGCAATTTTAATAGCAAGAACAAAATCTCTTGTTGAGTCAGGGTTGGCAGATGGCCCTGGAAAGAGGAGGAAGGACTGATTCAAGGGAATCGGTTAGATTTTGCTGACTTAACCCAAGGTATTTCAATGGCACGGAGGAAACCATCATAGTAGATGCCCGGTTATAGGATATTGAGATCATTATGGAAGTAGCAAGGGTTCCGGCTGATGAACAAGTTGATCAAGTTCGATTGAAGCTTCAAGACCTTGTCCATGACTGATGGGCGTCAATAGAGGTTGGCTTGAGGTATCCCATCTCTTGGGATAGTTTCAGGGCTCGATTCAGAGCTAAATATTTTGGAGTCGCAGCGTAGTATGAGCTCCAACAGAGATTTATCAGTCTCAAGTAGACTGGTAGAATAGTGGATGGATATGCAACCGAGTTTTATAGGCTTAGTAGATTCGCTCCAACTATGATGTCGACGGAGTCGGATTGAGCAATAAGATTCCCACAAGGACTTTATCTGGATATTTTATATATGGTAGAGGGGCATGACTACCAGACTTATGAAGAGGTACTGATAGCATCTCGGAGGCACGAACTTAGCATGCAAAGGTTATCGACAAGGAAAGGAGGCCAGAAGAGGTCTCATGCTCAGAGTGGAGGAGAAGGTGGAGGAGTACCTCGGACCTCAACACCATCACCTAGCGTTCGCATCCATGATTCAGTGCTGAGGAGGGCGACAGTTTTGACGGTGACAGTACCGGCTCGGCAGCAGCCGAGACAACAACAACAGAAATAGCGCCAGGGAGCACCAGTGGATTGCACTTACTGTGGCAAGGGAGTCCATACTAGTGATGTATGTAGGAAAGCCAATAGGTTATGTATGAGGTACGTTAGTCCAGATCATCGAATTGCCAATTGCCCGATGATGCAGAGGCCAGGAGGGCCAGTCCAACAGTTACCAGCACTGCCAGCACCAGGGGCAGTCCAGAAGAGAGGGCTAGCAATAGCTGTAAGGCCATTAGCTTAGCGTCCGTTACTGACGCAAGCTAAGATATACCAGCAGTAGCAGAACCAATAGTAGGGCCAACAAAGGCCACAACAATGTCACCAAGGGAGACAACAGCGAGGAGCACAGAAGGGCCAAGGACAGGCATTCACCTTATCTTTGGATGAGACTTTAGCATCGGGCGACGTGGTAAAAGGTATCATTTTTATTGTATCCTTTCCTGCTGTAGCATTGTTTGATTCGGGCGTATCTTATTTATTTGTATCTGTATGATTTGCGATACGTATTGGATTGGAGTTTGAGGCATTGCCAGCGTTAGTAGAATATGTACAGAGTGTCCGGTCATAGTATACGGGCATTCACTATCAACATGGTTGATTGAGTTCCCTATGGATAACTTTGACGTTATCTTAGGCATGGACTGGCTGAGAGATAATCATGCTACGATAGATTGCCAAAAGGATAAGATATTATTTAGTATCTTGGGCATGGAAGGTTTCACCTTCGACAGATCTGTGGAAGACCAACATGAAGAGAGGATCGCAGCGACAGTGTTAGTAGAAGAACAACTCCCTGAGATATTTAAGTAGTTCTTAGATGTCTTCCCGGAAAAACTACCAGGGTTACCCCTAGTAAGAGACATTGAGTTTTGTATATAATTGATCCCTGAGACAGGGCCAATATCTTATAATATTTACCAAATGGCACCATCAGAGCTAGACATATTGTACCAACATATAGAGGAACTAAAGTCAAAGAAGTTTATTCGAGCCTGTGGATCACTTTGGGGAGTGCCAGTGGTTCTAGTGAAGGAGAAGGATGGGTCATCATGGTTATGTATCGACTATAGACAGTTGAACGCTGTAACAGTGAAGAAAAAGTATCCATTACCAAGGATCGATAATTTGTTTGATCAGCTGAGTAAAGCAAAGGTTTTCTCCAAGATCGATCTTCGATCAGTATATCATCAAGTAAGAGTTCGGGAGCAAGACATACCCAAGACAGCATTAGGTCACGATATGGGCATTATTAATTCTCAGTTGTGCCATTCGGACTGACTAATGCTCCAGCGATATTTATGGATTTGATGAACCGTATTTTTATGTCATACCTAGATCAGTTCATGGTGGTTTTCAAAGAATACATTCTTATTTATTCCAGTAGCAAAAAGGAACATAAGGGGCCTCTTCGGAAGGTCTTATAGATTCTAAGAGAACACCAGTTATACACAAAGCTCAGCAAGTGTGAGTTTTAGTTGGATCACATATCATTTTTAGGTCATATCATCTTTAGAGCAGAAGTCGCAGTAGCTCCGAAGAAGGTTGAGGCCGTAGAGAGTTGGCCAGTTCCAAAGACAGTAGCTAAAGTGCATAGTTTCCTGGGATTGGCAGGATACTACAGAAGGTTCATAGCGGACTTTGAAAGAATTTTTGCATCGCTGACTCGATTAACGTGCAAGGAGGCTAAGTTCGACTGGTCAGTAGAGTGCCAGACATTATTTAAAAAATTGAAGAAGAGATTGATTTCAACTCTGATTCTCACGCTTTCAGTGGATTCTGGAGGGTTTACAGTGTATTACGATACGTCAGGCAAAGGACTTGGGTGTGTATTAATGCAACACGGAAGAGTGATAGCTTATGTATCGTGACAGCTTAGAGATCATAAGAAAAATTATCCGACTCATGATTTGGAGTTGGAGGGGGTAGTATTTGCACTTAAGGTTTGGAGGCAATACATGTATGGTGATTAGGTAAAAATATTTACAGATCAAAAGAGCTTAAAATATATATTCACCCAGAAGGACTTGAACATGAGGTAGAGGATGTGGCTAGAATTAATAAAGGATTATGATGTGGAACTTCAGTACCATCCAGGCAAGGCAAATATAGTAGTGGATGCTCTTAGCAGGAGAGGTAGTACATTTATGTTGACATCACAGCGGCATATCTTAGAAGATCTTTGAGAATTAGGGATTAAGATAGTACTTCCACAAGACGTATGAGTATTGGATAGTTTATAGGTGCAATCTACCATTATAGAGAGGATTAAGGCAGCTCAGGTAGAGGATCCGAAAGTTTAGAAGCTTCGGACGGAATATAAATCTAGTCTCAGGAAAAAGTTGACTATTCATGAAGATGGAACTCTTAGGTTCAGAAACAGTCTTTGTGTACCAAGTTGAGATATCCGGCAAGAAGTAATGACCAAGGCGCATAGTTCACAGTAGTCAATTCATCCAGGATGTACTAAGATGTATCAAGACATCAAACAATATTTCTGGTGGAATCGGATGAAGAGGGAGATAACACGATTCATTTCTCGATGTTTGGTATGTCAGCAAGTGAAGGCCGACCAGTAGAGATCAGCAGGATTATTACAGCTACTTCTTATTCCAGAGTGGAAATGGGAATATATCACGATGGACTTTGTGACTGGTTTACCTAGATCCCTGAATGGTCGTGATATAATTTGGGTAATAGTCTATCATCTTACAAAAGTAGCTCACTTTCTTCCCTTTCGAGTGGGGCAATCCACAAAGAAGTTAGCAGAGATGTATATGCAACAGATAGTAAGACAGCACGATGTCCTAGTGAGTATCATATCGGATCGAGATACCCGATTTACTTCTAATTTTTGGAAGAGTTTACACCAGAGTTAGGGCAATAAGTTGAGATTTAGTACCGCTTACCCCCTCGGACAGACAGGCAATCATAGAGAACCATCCAGGCATTGGAGGATATGTTGCGAGCTTGTACTTTAGACTTTGGTGGGTCTTGGGAAGATCACCTACATCTCATCGAGTTCTCATACAACAACAGTTATCAGGCCAGCATCCAAATGATACCCTTTGAAGCGTTGTATGGAAAACGTATAGGTCACCATTGGCATGGGATGATATTGGTGAGCGAAAGATGTTAGGCCCTGAAATGATCATGCAGATAGTAGAAATTATCAAGCAAATCAGAGAGCGACTTTGGGTTGCGCAAGATAGGCGTCGGCATTGGGCAGATCAACATTGTAGGCCATTAAAGTTTTGTGTTAGCGTCCACGTATTCTTGCAGATTTCTCCAACCTGTGGAGTCATTAGATTCAGGATTCACGGGAATCTTAGTCCATAATACGTCAGTCTGTTCGATATTCTCGAGCAGGTAGGCGATATTGCTTATAGTCTTGCCCTTCTGCCTTCACTATGTGAGGTGCACGATGTATTTTATGTATCTCAGTTGCGTAGGTTTGTCCCGAATCTGAGTCATATCCTTGACAATTCAAAGCTAGGCATTGGTACCGACTTATCTTATGAGGAGCAGCCCATATCTATTTTGGACCAAAGGGAGAAGGTGCTCAAGAATTGGACTATTCATCTTGTCCGAGTTACTTAGAATCATCACCCTTTTGGAGAGTCAACATGGGAGTGCGATGATGATATCTAGTCTGGGTATCCGTACATATTCGACTCGGAAGGTATATTCATTCTTATGCCTTCGTATCTCAAATCTCGTGATTCGTTTATCCATGCTATGTGACACTGTTTCTTCATATGCTTGAATTTGATTGTATGATCTTGTAGTTAGCGTAGTACTTGTTCTAATTTTTTAATTAGTCTTGGGTTTTAATTCTGATGACGAAATTTATTTTTTAGGTGGGTAGAGATGCCACTCCTCGCTCCCGAAATACGTATTTTGGGATATATTTATTTCTTACTTGTATTTATTCCTACTAGTAATTCTTGCTCACATGATCATTAGGTTGCATGCATGGAGACTACACCCGTTCATGATTTATTTGTGGGGTAATTTATTCATGAATTTAAACCCATGGTCGAAACCTCAAACCCTAGCTATATAAGCTAACTTGTTTCTCCATCTTCTCTCTTTCTTTATTTCTCCTCTTTCTTTTATTTCTAGGAAAGTATACCTTGTACTATGGTACGTAATATAAGGGAAATACCATGTGACTATGCCATGAGATTACAGTTAGCATTAGGGTTAACTAGGCAACTAAACTTGTAGAGCATTGGAAGGGAATAGAATCTCAAGATCGTGCCTAACTAGCCACCTCCAATCATCTAAATTAGGGTATACAGGCTAGTCCCCATGGATATTGTTTAAATTCTCATTAGTAGATGGCAATATCTGACTATTGTATGATACTTTGTGTTCTATGCGATCTTAGTATGGCGGCCTTACGAGGGACCGGTGCATACTACTATGTGTTATGCGGTGATTTGTTGCACGGCTAACCCTGCTAGTACCTGGTTGGATCTAAGGATTCCTATATTCATAATATCTCTAGGATAACCCAGACTCCATCTAGTAAGACGTACAAGTGATTGGCCGATTATGTAACTGAGTGTGGTTGTGTATTGTATCTACTGTCAAATTATCTTGGGATATGGACTATAATGGTGCGATGGTTTAACCCTTGTCCTTGTTTGGTTGTAGGGTAAGATTGTTGTGTCACGATTGGCTATGAACTAAAACTACGAGATGGAACTATATATATATATATATATATATTTTATAACCTGGTTTTATTTCTGCATTCTTGCTTCCTTTGTGGTACTTTCTATTTGGGGTCTAACCCCACTGGTTTTGCATATCCAGGTTTAGATCCAGCACCCGAGGATCAAGCATACCTTCCCCTGAAAAAATGGTACACACCAGGTCGATGGCCACTGAGAAAAATGAGTGGGTCTCTTCTTCCCTGCTCGTTATTTAACATTTTACTCATTTTGGGCGTTTAGCCACCGGCATTTGTTAGCCGTGAATCTGGATATTTAGTTTCCTATATGATTGTTATTAATCAGACTACAACTGATCATGGTCATGTACTATTGTTACTCTGCTAGCCTTCTCATTTTTGTACAACTGGTTTCTTGAACGTTATGGCAGGACATTTGGGATGCCTTACTTTCTTGTCATATATGTTCTATGTTTACTGTTATTATTTGACTGATTGAGATAATAGATGTTCTATGTGACCCTAAGTGACTTGCTTGTAGTATGCACCCCCTTATCAAGTTACAGCGATGGCCGCCTGTATATGTTCTATGTTTACTTTCATATATGTTCTATGTTTACTGTAAGAAGAATTCTCCCTAGTCAAAACTATTAATATGAGTTTTGACTTGGAATAATTTGGTTCACTGCGTAGGTGGTAGTCACCTGTGTATGCAATTGCAGGCCTAGACCGTGCTCTAATGAATATATCGTATTTCAACGTACAACTTCAGAGTAGTTCAAAGATAATTTTTTATGGATGAAGTAAGGAATCTTTTCTACGGGAATTACATCATCAAGAGAAAGGACATCAGTATGAGCGGCCACATATTCTCCCAATTTGTCCTTTCCCTGATCTATCCCCAATACGAGTGACAGCTTCGGAGGTCTCCTGTAGAATTTTATCACCAGTGGCTCTGAAGAAGTGACTGGTACTGCACTCGGTCTTCGTAGGCGAACGACTAGAGGTCCTGGTGCCTACTGTTAATGTTTTACCACCAGAGGTTCTGGAACAGTAAGAGATTTCGACGCTTTCTTGCGAATCTTTACCACGAGGGAAGGAGCGATGTTTGGAACCCATCCTTTCAGACGAACCCTTAAAGGTTAATCTGGTGTGGTACCCGTCTCTGTTCCATCGTTGGCGTCATTACCACGCTCATCTTGGTGGACTTGTTTATACAGGATCAAATCAGAGTAATTTTCCTTGACCCCTTTGATTGGATCGGCATCGGCGAACTCTATTTTGACCACGTCGTAATCGTCGATGTACTTCAAAAACTGGTACAGAGTTGATGGTACGATCATGTATTCATGTATCCATGTACGTCCTAACAGGATATTGTAGGACACGTCCACGTTTATCATGCTGTAAGTGACCACTGTTCGTAGATCTCTGATATGACACTTTAGGCAATTCTTCCCCAGAGGCTAGCTCCTTCCAATATTAAAGTCGTTGATGGTAGTATTGGTTGCTGCAAACCGATGAATTAGGATTCCTAAGGTCTGAAGTAGACTCTGTGGGATGATACTGATAGATGAACTAGGATCAATGTACATTCGGTCCACTTCAATGGCTCCAATATACCATGTTTAGTACGGAGGGCGATAGTGCTTGTTGTTCTTCAGTAACATGTCTTATTGTAAGAACGTGATGTTGGATATTGCCTCCATAATATTGTTGCAGTACGGACAGGCTTGTAAGAACGTGATGTTGGATATTGCCTTCCAATATCAAAGCTTCTTTGGCGGAGGAAGAAACCATATGGCAGGCTTTTGACTTCTTTCCTTTAGATTTGGTGGCAGAAGTCGACACTTAGTGTGTCATGTCCTAAACAATATCTGGGTAAACCCACATGACCTCGCCTTGTAGTGTGTTAAGCAGTACTAACTCGGCTACTTGGTTATGAGCTGGAGGGAGGTTTATAACCTCCATCATTGCCTTTGAAACCAGGACAACATCGTCTTGGGCCTCTGTCGCTCAAAAGTTACCTAACTGAAGGGATATCATGTTGGCCCCGACCGTTTTATCATCAAAGTCCATGGTCAGGGCCTTAGAATCGAGCAGCCGCTGGATGTATCATTTTAACACGCAGCAATCTCAAATTAGATTATGGACATACTGATGATGGTGGCAGTATTTGGGATTATCTACCTTGTCTACCTCATCGGGATGTTTGATCTCAGGAAGTTGGAGCTTATTTCCCTTCATCAGCATCTCAAAGAGAGCCAGATGTCGTCGTCATCGAATGGGTAGGTCTCTCTCGGCGTTGGAGCGTCAGCCGGCTTTTGCTCAGGCATAGTAGATTAGTCACGCTGGCAGGCTAGTCCTGACCTTGTTGCCCCCATCAGAGCTTCTTCGGTGGAGGGAGAAATCATATGGCAGGCTTTGGACTTCTTCCCTTTAGACTTGGTGGCAGAAGTAGGCGCTTGTTGCGTCATGTCATACATAATATCTGGGTGAACCCACATGACCTTGCCTTGTGGTGTGCTAAGCGGTACTAACTCGGCTGCTTGGTTGCGAGCTGGAGAGAGGTTTATAATCTCCATTATTTCCCTCAAAATCAGGATAATACCGTCTTGGGCCTCTGTCGCTCAGAAGTTACCAAACTGGAGGGATATCATATTGGCATCGACCGTTTTATCATCAAAGTCCATGGTGAGGGTCTGAGAATCGAGCAGCCGCTAGATGTATTATTTCAACACATAGCAATCTGGTGTTGGATTATGGACATACTGATGATAGTGGCAGTATTTGGGATTATCTACCTTGTCTGCCTAATCGGGACATTTGATCTCAAGAAGCGGGAGCTTAATGCCCTTCATCAGCATCTCAAAGATAGCCATGACGTCGTTGTCATCGAAAGGGTAGGACTCTCTCGGCTTTGGAGCTTCAGCCGCCTTCTTCTCAGGCGCAGGGAATTAGTCATGCTGGTAGGCTAGTCCTGACCTTGTTGCCCTTATCAGAGCTTCTTCGGCGGAGGAAGAAACCATGTGGCAGGCTTTGGACTTCTTCCCTTTAGACTTGGTGGCAGAACTCGGCGCTTGCTGCATCATATCCTAAACAAGATCTGGGTGAACCCACATGACCTCGCCTTGTGGTGTGCTAAGCAGTACTAACTCGGCTACTTGATTGCAAGCTGGAGGAAGGTTTATAACCTCCATCGTTGCCCTCATAATCGGGACAACAGCGTCTTGGGCCTCTGCCGGTGGGAAGTTACCAAACTGTAGGGATATCATATTGGTACTGACCATTTTATCTTCAAAGTCCATGGTGAGGGCCTTGGAATAGAGTAGCCGTTGGATGTATTATTTCAACACGTAGCAATCTCGTATTGAATGATGAACATACTAATGATAGTGACAGTATTTGGGATTATCTACCTTATCTGCCTCAGCGAGACATTTAATATCAGGAAGCTGGAGCTTATTATCCTTCATCGGCATCTCAAAGATAGCTATGACTTCATCATCATCGAAAAAGTAGGTCTCTCTCACCTTTGGAGCTTCAGCCAGCTTCTGCTCAGGAGCAGGGGATTTCTTGGCCAAATTGAAGGTAAGGGCCTGCTTTCCTTTGCCATCATGACCACCATTTCTATTATTGTTGTTGTTGGTGGTGGTGGTGGTGTTGTAAGGACACTTTTCCCTGTCATTAGCAACGAAGATCTGGATTTCAAGCACTTCGGCGTCCTTCATATTTTCTTAGCAGCGACGACACCGACGATGAATGTCGTCCAATCTTGGAATTGAGTAGAACCGGTCCAGTGCCTTACTGTTGTAAGTATATTTCTCTTCCATATGTCTATTATGGTAGATTCAGGATTGTCGGGGGATAGTTTTAGCGCAGCTTGCTTGTATTATTTTATATATTCCCATACAGGCTCTTTTTTTCTCTGAGTGATATCCGTCAGAGAGGACATCATCATGTTATTTCCCCCATCATAGAATCGGACAAGGAAGAGGCGCTTAAGTTCTTTGAAGGACGAGATACAACTATCCTGAAGACTCAAAACTAGTCGAAGGCTACCCCAGACAGTGCCCCGAAGAAGAGCTTAGTGAGAAGAGCGTCGTTGCGGGGTATATGCCCCATTGCCATCATAAAATAACTCATGTATTGACGGAGAGATGTCTTCCCGTCAAATGTAGTCATGGTCATGGGCTTTTACTTTGGCGGGTAAGACACATCTTTTCACTCGAAAGAATATGGTTGTCGTATCCCTAGCTTGTGCAGTGTGTCCCGATTGCCCATCGAGTCCATGTGTGCTCGAAGTTCTCGTATTTCCTAAATGGCTCCCGGGCTTCATCTACTGTGGAAGGAACAAAGGATCCAGACAGAGTATGATTTCCATCAGCAGGCAGGGTGATTGCGTTCGAGTCTCTGTTGGTCCCAGGTTCCTAGCTTGCTTGCACAGAGGTATTTAGAGGGTGTGAGACCATGCTTGTCATGATCTCTAGAATTATTTTGGTCAAGGCTTGCATTGAGGCACCCATGTATGCATCATCGGTTCCAGAGCATCAAGGCATTGGCGATCGTTGGTGCCCTCACCGTCCTTTCTAGCCATGTATACTATTTTAACATGGGGGCAGACAGACAGGATGGTGAATCTCTCACTTTCTGCCTTGGACTCTTGTATTGAATAGTCCTCGAGAAAATTTAATAGTATTGCATCTTCTTCAAATTCGGAGGGAATACTACCCCTGGCTCAGAAAGTGCTTTACTTTAATGAGGGTGACTACCCCCAGGGATCTTGACGTCCTTTCCTTGAGAATCGATGTCTTCGCGGAACGATAGGTTATTGTAGAGTTCTGGAGGATTGCTACCCCTAGCTTGCGGTATTGTCTTAGATCTGGAGGAAGTACCACCCCCCAGTTGTTGACGATTTCATTTTCGAGCGGGTGCCCAGAAAAACTCCGTCTGCAGGTAATGCTACTTGTCTCTACCTTCTTACCACACTGGCTGAGAGTGGCGGATTGGAGGTGCTGGACTTCTGACCTCCTCTTGTGGAGGGAGACTTCCAAGCAGAGCGACATAAAACGAAGGAAAGCTCCTACTCTTCTGGTATTTGAACTTATTTTCTGAGGCACTGCTGGGTGGGTGCTCTTGGCTACAGTCGTTGAAATATTGACTGCATATTTGCTGGTACTATTGATTTGGCACAACAGTAGTTGATGAATATGTGGGCACAGTAGTGTCCAGGAGGGGATATCTCACATCCCGTGGTTTCCTCCCTTGGCTTGCGCTTGTGATTGATCACGTTACGCAAGTCAGGCGAGGGATGACTCACATTTGTGCCCTCTTTGTTAACACGGGTATACTGAGCACATGGGTGTGTATATGAAGTTTTTTTTCCTGACCCTGGGTTCGTAAAAGAACTTTCCATATGTCACCAGTAGAAGACTTTTGAGACTGAACCTGTCCCCGTGGCACTGCAGGCTAGATGCTTGGGTCAGTCTTGTATAACTTTCCGTCAGGGGCAAGCATAAAAGTTAGTGGCGTATGTTGATGGTCAGCCAACTAAGCAGTTGCTTGAGCATGGTGAGCTCGCATTATCCTAGGCTTCATTGTCTTAGGACGTACTGGTGTGTAATACAAAGATTCCAAGTCTGTCCCCTAATGGTGACTATTGGAGTCAAGACCGCATCAGAGTTTGTCGAAGCCAGAACTTTTGTTGGCGTCAGGGCCGCATGCAGTTGTCTTCCTGTGCTTGGAGTTTGGTGCCACATGGTCCTTCTTTTGTGCCCCTGTCATGAACGCATGGACCGACATCAACACCCAAGCTTCTGGTATCATAGTATTTTCCTCTGCCAGAGCTTGAGTTCTTAGCAGTCTTTTTGTCATTCACGACAGTAGCATGGACAGGGATGGCCTAGGTAGACGTATGATGTGCGCCTTCAGTAGTAGGGTGAGATACAGGGAGCGCATGCTCCGCAGGTGGGTAAGGCATAATGGTCTTTTCTTTCCATGTCCTGCGGGTATTCCTATGCTTTTCTAGCCTTGGCGAAGGACTCACGTTGCCCTTCGAAAGAATTTCTTAAAAGGCTTACTGGTCGAAGCGTACAACCAGCATCTTATGGGTTGAACCCAATTTTGCCGTGTCTGTGTTTGAATAAACAAAAAAATAAGAAAAGAAGAGGGTTTATACGAAACCTTTCTTTTTTTCTTACAAACAAGAAAAAGAGTACAATTAATCATATACGAGGATGTTAAGTACAAAAAAATAATTCTGAGAAAAATTTGCTATAGGAGTCTGATCTGCGGTCGATCACTTTGTCCCTTGGACCACACGATAATGAAGAAGTGCTGTAGAAAAAGAAGAAGCTTCAAAGGTTGCAAGTGGGATTAAATTTTCGTTGCCAAAATGGTCAATCAACACTATCTGTCTATGCTCTCTGTCTCTGATCTCTCGATTCTGATCCCCCGATTCTGATCCCCCATCCCCTATGACCAGGGGTCTCTATTTATAGAGATCAGTCAAAATAACTATCCAGTTGGCGTAGAAGCCAAACTGTGAAGAAAGTTGCATCTTTTACGCGACGGTTATAATAACTGCTACCCACGTTTAAATAATCTTCTGGATCTGTGTATGACATGTGTCCCATTATGAGGTAACGCGTATAACTGCTTCTCGAAGATTACGGCATGCAAGCCACGTAGATAACTACTCCTGCGTAAAGATGGTTGGCGTAAAAGCCAAATAACTGTCTTGTTGGCGTAAAAGCCAAATAAATGCCTTGTTGGCGTAAAAGCCAAATAGCTGTCTTGTTGGCGTAAAAGCCAAACTCTGCGTAAAACTCGATGGTGCATGAATAATAGATAACCAGCATAAAATAGCCAATTATCCATCACGACTGAGGTCTTGAGCATATTCTGGGCTAAATAGCCTTATCACGTACCTTTGCAAATATAGCATGAGTTGGCATATTTCGAGGAGATAGCATACGGCGTACTCTATAGTTGAAAATAGCCTGGTTGGCATAAAAAACAAGGATGGTGATGTGAGCATATTAGCCACAGTTTTAGCTCTCCCAGTCATGACAAAATCTAAAGAATAGAACCAAATCTCGTGCATTAAATACAGAGATATGCCTCGAGCTCTGTGCAGAAAATAACTTTTTGATGTGGCGTCTGATTTTGTCTCATCTTGAGCGTAAAGACTCATTTCTGCCTATGTAGAATAGGCAGCATATTCAGAAAACTCCAGTCTTAAGCGTAAAATATGACTTGTGTCACTAAACGACAACCTGGGTCTCTGTGCAAAATTATCATCACGGTCGTCCTCTCGATCATCGTGCAGTACTTTTGTCAGGAGTCAGGTTCACTGTTTCGTCTGACAAATTCATCCAAGGAATACGAAGATTTTCTCGTACAACTTTACGCTGCATAAAAAATAATGTATTTTAAACTTTACACAGGAGGGTAAAGCAATCTTTTACGCAGAACAGTCTTGAAGCACTGCTTTACGCGGGCAGCTCTGAAACTCTTCTTTACGCCAAACAGCTTTGCATCTCTGTTTTACGCGTATAGCTCTGAAGTCGTATTTTACACCATACAGCGCGGAAGCTCTGTTTTACGCGGACTTCATGTATGTTGGGGGGTTTGACTGTATAATACGCGAACAATTCCCAGCGTATTTTTTATGCTTCTACAGGACCCCCTTCAAAGTTTTCAGACTTGGCTAAGTCTGGAATACTTTGAATAAGAAGCATGAAATCAGCACATATTCATTGTCTGTCTCCCTTTGTAATTTCTCAGAGATAAGGAAGATATATTTTCTGACTTTGTGGACCCATCACTTTAAAATTTAAATGATAGGCTAAAATAAAAGTGATATCAGAGGTAATATGAACATGATATACTTTTGGTAAGATTTAGCTGAATGTAAGTCTATTCAGGGGTAATATGAACCTGATAGAATATATTCCAACTAAATTTGCATACAAAACACTATCAGAGGTAATATGAACATGATAGGTTTACAAATTAGTTAAGCATATCTATTCAGAGGTCATATGAACCTGATAGAATATGATTCAGCTAACCTTTGTACGTAGTATCGCCAGAATGAGATCTTCATCATACTCCGTTAAGCAAAGGAGATCAAGTATAGTACTTCTTCAGGAATTTGCAGTTGATAGGAGCCATTATCAAATCTTTATTAGGTTTGGCAAATCTGTAAGCGCCATTTGAGAATGTTGTTTCAATCACATAAGGGCCCTCCAGTTCTTTATGATTGTTTGTGTGAACTTCGAATGTCGTACCAGAGGTAATATGGACGTAGTACAATATCATGTTTGTTGAGGACATCCCACTGGGGGATCTTTGGTGGACCTATTATTTGTTGCGCATATTGAGTAAAAATAATAAGTTCGAAATAAGCCCTATCAGAGGTGATTGGTTTTGTGGCTAGTAAGGACATCCCGCTGGGGGGATTTTTGTGGACCCATTACTTTTTCGCACACGAGCGTGCAAGTAATGGGTTTGAGACAAGTCCTGACAGAGAAAATATGGACGCTGTAAAATATGACTCTGTGGGGATAGTAGAGAGACATATTTCAGATGTAATATGATCATAACCTAAATTTTTTCTTTGCTAGGGAAAATGAGGATAGTTCAGAGGTAATATGGACATGAACAATTCGTTTCCATTGTGGGCATCCCACAGGGAGATTTTAGTGGACTTATTACTTCTTGTGCACGTTAGTACAAGTAATAAGTTTAAGGCAAGCCCTGCCAGAGGAAATATGGACATGGCAGTTTTTGTGGACCTAACACCATTGGCATACTTAGAGTTAAGTACGGGTGCTAAGTTGAGATGACAACCGATATCAGAGATAATATGGACATGATAATCGATAGCCGAACCCGAAAGGTTTGTTCAGAGATAATATGAACATGACAAACTCAGCCTGAGAGAAATATTATGACAGTAGTTCAGAGGTAATATGAACAAAAACTAATGTCCAAAAAATTTATTGAGGAGTGATTTGTTGAGTGTGGTCTATCCGAACATGAAGATAGACCAAAGGATTATTTCGCTGGGGAGATTGATGGGACGATAGCTCAGAGGTAATATGAACATGGCTAGCGTTAAACGAGATCGATTGTGAATAGTCATGGCGGGAGTGTGCGAGTAGACCTAAGGATTGCTTCGCTAGGAAGATTTTGAGGATCCACCATCCATTGCGTATCCGGAACTCTTGGATACGGATGATAGCTCTTTACAAGAATTTGTAACGAAGGAGAAAATATTGCACATAGGCACTTGCTGGGGATGCCAAATTGCTGAACATATCTATTCAGAGGTCATATGAACATGATAGAATATGATTCTCGATCTTCGACGATCGAGAAAATATTGCACATAGGCACTTGCTGGGGATGAAGAATCAAGAGTCAATTTGTACATCTGGGTTAGGGACTTATTACCCATGGCATACCTTAAGTACAGGTAATAAGCTGAAAATGACTAGTACTACCAGGGGTTATGCGAACGTGATATTAGAAAGTCAAAGAGAAGAACTTTACTCAGAGGTAATATGGACATGAAAAAGTTCTGAAAATATCTTACCCAGAGGTAATGTGGATGTGATAAGATATAACTTTGTGGGGATAAAGAAAAACAAGATAGAGGTAATATGGAAGTGACCATTTTTGTGGTGATATATTTACTCTACTAGAGAAAGTGGAGAGACATAGTTCAGAGATAATATGGACGTGAACTGATTGATAGCAACAACCTGGGAGGTTTGCTCAGAGGTCACTTGGACATGGCAAACTCAGCTGGGGGAAAAACAGTTTGGACGTGAACCTATGTCCAAAAAATTTACTAGGGAGTGATTTGCTGAGTGAGGATAGACCTGAAGGTTGCTCATCTAGGGAGATCTTAAGAACTCATCATCTGGTACTTCTTGAGGGAGCAAATTTCCACATTGGAGTGAGATCAATTTGCAATGACCGTCTTCTCGTTTATAAATGCAAAGTGATGACTTTGGCGTCGATTAACTCCTGGATTCTCCTTTTCAGTACATAGCATGCCTTTGTGGGGTGATGAATGTACCGATGAAAGAGATAATATTCTGGGTCATCGACCTTGCCAGCCCTCTCAGGGTATCTGATGTTGGATAGCCGAAGCTTTCAATAATGTCATCCTCATTGAAGGAGAAAGTCTCCTTTGGCTTTTGGGCTTTTGATACATGAGTCGTACGGTCCTCAGGGAAGATGGTCATAGTTGCATCATCTTCAGACTCAGAAGGAATTCTACCCCCAGCTTTGGATGCTGCTCTATTTTGTCGAGGGAGACTACCCCCATACATGTCGTTGTCTAGTTCTTCTTCTTCTTTTTGTTTTCCTTTATCCACATAAGTTGATTTAGAAGGACCTGCCTCTGGTATTATAGGATCAGACTCTGGAGGTTTGGAGTTTGCAAGAGATGCGGTAAACCCTAACCCAAAATGAGTTCGTTGACAGTAAGGATCACCATGCAACGGTATTCGTCTGTATTTTCTATAATTGAGGCCTTGCTTCAACTTTAAATTATAACCCATGTTTTGCATAATCTTTAAAGCTTGTGGGCTATATCTGTGGATTTATATTTTCCCAACATCAGACTCGCGAGATTCTTCTTGTACAATCGGTCTATTTCGCATTTGACCGAAGATTATTTGATTCTGATCGTTGTGAGTAGGTGGAACAATAAAGACAAATTCTTCATGTGGCCCATATGTCATGATGACATTAGATATTGACGCTACTTCCCACATGATCTCCCCATGCTTGGTAGTTAGGGACACTAAATCTTGATTTTGACCCCTGTCTTTGCATTTTTGGATCAAGAAATCACGCAAATCAGGGGAACTAACAGAAGAAGAAGGCTTATTCTGCCTTTTTACATTAGTGGAAATGTGTAGATTAGGAATCATAGCCCTTTATCTGCCATAGGAATACAGCAGTTCACCCATATGAGTAGCATATAATCCATCATCTGTCTGAGGAGTGCATCTTTCCGTAAAACGAGTCTTCTTTACGTAGACAGACCTATCCTGGCATAATTTGGATTTTTGGCACAGGTTCGTGTAAAACAGGGAAAGTCCTCATAATCTGTAAAGAGGGCATTTTCTTCCCTTGTGGGCGTAAGAGCCTAGAGGTTGGAAGATTCGCCACTTGTTTTCCCTTGATATAATTAAAGGGTACATCTGCCTCATCATAGATGGGAGATGTAATTATACGCGCAGGGCGCATTTGAAATTTCTGGATCGACACTGAGGCCTTGCCAAAAAAAATTTCTGCCACGTCACAGACGGGAGATGAAGTTTTACTCGCAGAGCGCGTCTGAGACTTCTGGATCGGCACTGGGGCATTGCCAGAAGTTTTGTCTGCCACGTCACAGACGGGAGACGAAGTTTTACGCACAGGGTGCATTTGAATCTTCTAGATTGGCACTGAGGCCTTGCCAGAAGGGTTGTCTGCCATGTCATAGACGGGAGACAAATTTGTACGCACAGGGTGTATTTGAAACTTCTGGATTGGCACTGAGGCATTGCCAGAAGTCTTGTCTGCCATGTCACAAACGGGAGACAATTTTTTACGCACAGGGTGTGTTGGCCGTATTGTCACAACTATGTTGATCAGAGAGTGAGAGCTTACAGGAAGGCTAGAGGATGTCTTAGGCATCCACACTTTATGCAGCTTCTTGTTGTTTTGGACAGAGGAGGAGGGAGAGCTACCTCCGACACGAAGCATGTCTTCATAAGCAGATTGGTTGAACTGGACGACCAAAGTCTTCTTCGTCGATCCGATGGATACAACATCGTGTTGAGCAATTGCTTTCTCGTCAGAGGAGAAAGACATCCCCAGCAGAGTCGCCATCTTGTGTTTGAATAAACAAAAAATAAGAAAAGAAGAGGGTTTATACGAAACCTTTCTTTTTTTGCTTACAAACAAGAAAAAGAGTATAATTAATCCTATACGAGGATGTTAAGTATAAAAAAATAATTATGGGGAAGAATTGTTATAGGAGTCTGATCTGCGGTCGATCACTTTGTCCAAAGAACCACACGATGATGAAGAAGTGTTGTAGAAGAAGAAGAAGCTTCAAAGGTTGCAAGTGGGATTGAATTTTCGTTGCCAAAATGGTCAAACAACACTCTCTGTCTCTGATCTCTCGATTCTGATCCCCAGATTCTGATCCCCCATCCCCTATGACCAGGGGTCTCTATTTATAGAGATCAGTCAAAATAACTGTCCAATTGGTGTAGAAGCCAAACTGTGAAGAAAGTTTCATCTTTTATGCGGCGGTTATAATAACTGCTACCCACGTTTAAATAATCTTCTGGATCTGTGTATGACACGTGTCCCATTATGAGGTAACGCGTATAACTGCTTCTCGAAGATCACGGCATGCAAGCCACATAGGTAACTGCTCCTGCGTAAAGATGGTTGGTGTAAAAGCCAAATAACTGTCTTGTTAGCGTAAAAGCCAAATAGCTGCCTTGTTGGCATAAAAGCCAAATAGCTGTCTTGTTGGCATAAAAGCCAAACTCTGCGTAAAACTCGATGGTGCATGAATAATAGATAACCAGCGTAAAATAGCCAATTATCCATTACGACTGAGATCTTGAGCGTATTCTGGGCTAAATAGCCTTATCACGTACCTTTGCAAATATAGCCTGAGTTGGCATATTTCGAGGAGATAGCATACGGCGTACTCCTATAGTTGAAATTAGCCTAGTTGGCGTAAAATGCAAAGTTGGTGATGTGAGCGTATTAGCCACAGTTTTAGCTCTCCCAGTCATGACAAAATCTAAAAAATAAAACCAAATCTCGTGCATTAAATACAGAGATATGCCTCCATCTCGTGCATTAAATACAAAGATATGCCTCGAGCTCTGTGCAGAAAATAACTTTTTGACGTGGCGTCTGATTTCGTCTCATCTTGAGCGTAAAGACTCATTTCTGCCTATGTAGAATAGGCAGCGTATTCAGAAAACTCCAGTCTTGAACGTAAAATACGACTTGTGTCACTAAACGATAACCTGGTTCTCTGTGCAAAATTATCATCACAGTCGTCCTCTCGATCATCGTACAGTACTTTTGTCAGGAGTCAGGTTCACTGTTTCGTCTGACAAATTCATCAGAGGAATACGAAGAGTTCCTCATACAACTTTACGTTGCATAAAAAATAACATATTTTAAACTTTACATAGGAGGGTAAAGCAACCTTTTACACAAAACAGTCTTGAAGCACTGCTTTATGCGGGCAGCTCTAAAACTCTTCTTTACGCCAAACAGCTCTACATCTCTGTTTTACGTGTATAGCTATGAAGTCGTATTTTATGCCACACAGCGCGGAAGCTCTGTTTAACTCGGACTTCATGTATGTTGGGGGGTTGACTATATAATACGCGTATAATTCCCCATCATATTTTTTATGCTTCTACAGCGTCGGACTGCGTCATGACCTTCTAAATAGAGGAGAAGGATGTCCATAACAGAGTCGCCACCTTGTTTACCATTGATGCCAAAACTTGAATAAGGTTTGTTTGTATAACAAACAAAACAGTACAAAGAAATCCAAGGCAGAAAATCTAAGTACAATAGTTTTTATTCTAGGGATTGTGGGGATAGAGATCGAGTACTGCAGCAACTCCTTTACTCCGTTGACTGTCCAACGAGGGAATAAGAATGCTTTCTTCTGCACTTTCTCTCTCTCTCTCTCTCTCTCTCTCTCTCTCCTATGCCCTCTCTGTCTGTGTCCGTCCGTGTTGGGTATGCTACCCTGCTATTTATAACCATCATACTGATGGGCTATGTGCGCACATATGTTATGTGCACATGGATGCTGAAGCTGCCATGTCTTTATCCTAAATAGGATGCAACTACTACCGTAGATGTAGGTCACGGCCGAGTTGCCACGTGGGATCTTTGTTAGGATCTGCTATTACGAGAAATCTGGTCGGTTCCCGTCCTTGTAGTGAACAACTTAGTCAGCTTTACACGTGGCCTGCACTTAGTCGTAGAGAATCTCCTAAGTTGCAACAGAAAGATTTTGGCTTGAAAAGGTACTACCATGTTGAAAGCATGGGGTCAGGAATGCATAGGGCCAGAGACGCATAGAACGCATAGAGTCTGGAACGCAAAGGGCCAGAGATGCATGGAATGCATGGAGTTTGGAACGCATAGGGCCAGAGCGCATTGAAAGCATGGGAGTCTGGAACACATAGGGCCTTTGCTTTGGTACTGTCAAGCTGCATACAGACAAAAGTAATCATGATGGTGACGTGTGCACTGATATCTACTGTCAGCGTCAGAATTACGACGTCTAGAGCTATTATTGTTGTATAGTCATAAATTCTATGACTTGACTGAGGTGACTCTATGCGCCCAGGATGTTATGCGTCTCTTAACTTTTAGTGCATGAGGGCTGAGGCGCATAGGGACCTTTGAGATTTTTCATGTTTCTACATGGATACCTTAACTTAATACCTTGTATCTTGACATTTAACTTATTTCAACCTATTTATGTAGTGGTATACCTTAACCCCCTAACCCTTTGATGCTGGCCATTCACTAATACCAACTTCATCTATACTGCATGAACTGTAGTTGCTTCTTTCCATTGACACACTCACTAATTCCTCTCTAGATCATATACACAAGACCAATATTCTAGCTCCATGTATTTCTTATGTATTTTTTATAGCTATTACTAAACTCAAAGCTATCCTCCATTAAATATACTAGTCATAAATCCTAATCCCACACAAACATGATACATGTTTACAATTTTGCCCTTCATTTATATACCACACTGACTCATTAGATATTTACCCCTCATTATTGCAATAATTATAATTCTTTCTAACACTCATAACTAACCACCAACATATACTCTATACTATACTACACATAATAGCCACTTGAATTTTATACCTCATTGTTGCTCCCAATATCTGATGTGTACAATGGTCATTTACACAACTAGGAACCCCCATCCTTGCTGCAACATACATGACTGCACACTGTTGTGTACTCAGCATATATACACAGACACATGCCTTACATTTCTGCCAAAATAACACTCATACACTGCACGAACACAAACCTCAAGGATACTGGGTTCTGCACTTGAAGTACAGTGTATAGTTGCTGCCAATCATAACACACTACTCCAACCCCCAAGGCAGTGCTCTATTTGTAGAGGAAGCTACTATGGAACTACTGCTTGTGATGGCAGCAATTGCCGCTAGCAGTCCATATCTTCCCACATTCTACTTGTCTACTTGCTAGATACTGGATTAAAACTAACTCCCCTAAAAATTGCTCTTTCCAAGCTCTGGTTGTTATTGCTACTAGCTGGAAAATATAGCTCTACATGTTGTATTGCTCTCTTGCCACAATAGCAAGTGCATTGGTAACTGCTTGACCGAGCAGTCTCAACCACAACCAGGTTGATCTACCCATCCCACCTACTGTTATACAGTCTACATTCCCCTCTATAACACACCCACACTCTAACACCCGCTTGTTGACACATATTGAAGCACAAATAGTCCTCATGAGTACACACTCTTATGAATACACTTCCCACATATCACCTATTACTCAATAATACAAGTATCAACACTTAACACCCATATCCATGTGCATATCACAATGGTACATTACTACATACCCATGCTACACCCACAATACTAGCACCACATACAAACACACCCCTCTATAAATACTACACTATTAAACAAGGACACCAACACAATACAATCACAAACCTAACATTAAACACCTCACCTATACTTTATGTACTCTACTATCACATTATACCATGGTGCACCAAGATACTCTATGATACTCAATTCCTACACCAACACCACCATGATACCAACACAAAATTATATGAAACACAATATATATATATATATATATATATATATATATATAATCTAACATAAATATAGCTAGTATAGTTAAGTATAGTGCAATTAAGATTAATTAACATATAGTAGCCCCAATACAACCAAATTATCAAATCCACCTACATGTATCATAGCGTATCATGATACGGACACTAAGTATCCAATTGTGGACACAAAGACACAATCATAAACCTAAATAGATACCAATATCCTCATAGGAATACCATACAAACACTTGGTCGATACAAATTCTTAGTTCTACCAAATGGCATAGAAAAATACATGTAACAACTAGAAATATTATCTCTACTACCTAATTCTCCACCTATGGGGTTGGATATAACTATAGGTAGGTTCCTATGGGTTCAAATTAGATTTCTAACATAGAAATTGGTAGAAAAAATAAATTTTACCTATTGGGAGTTGGATCCAACTAAACTCCGCCAAATTGAACACAGTGAGGGTAAAATGGACACGATCCTCATAGCTAGCTCCTCCAATGATCCTCCTTATGCTCCAATGCTCTAGGCCTCCTTGGGGATGAGAATGGGTAGGAATTGAATGGTTTGGAGTGGGAATTTGGTAGGTAATTGAAATAACTTGGGGAAGAAGAAGTAATAAAATAAGGTAGAAATAATTTTGATACTCCCTCTATTAGGGCCGACCAAAATAAGATATAATTAATGATGGTATAATGTAAAGTTTATCCTCTCCTCTTCATAATTTGTTTCTAGAATGGTCATGAATGGAATTTTTTTGGTTAGGGAGGAATCCAATTAGTTATGGAAGGGTAGCTATCTATTCTAGAAGAGAATATTCTATCCAAGACAACTAGAACTAAATAATTCTAATTAAATACTTAATTAAGCATAACAATATAATTAGCAACTACTAGTAAAATAAAAAAATTACCTCCAGTCCTAATTTTAGGCGGTTACAAGTAGTGGCAAGTATGTTAGTGTCATAATGGGTAGAAAGTATTTATATATGTTTATATTGATACCAAGATACATGTAAGTATTCTAAAATGATTATTAGGTATTACTGCATAGGTTTGTATCCGGATACTAAGTTATGAGGAGTATTTTAGTGTCAAGCTATACGGTATCTCAAGTATCATAGATACTCAGGATACGAGTAACCTAGTGTCTAGTATATTCGATATGGATAAGATATTTGAGTACCTTGGTATAAGGGTATCACATAATTATCATGTGTATGAGTTAGTGCCTTGTATTCAGTAGGTGCAGAGCTAGTGTGTATCCCAGGTTTGTATCTTAGATACGTAGAGGTGTATCTTGTGTATGTGCACCAGTCATGAGAGTGAATGTATATAGGTGTCCATTTGCAAGTGGAGTGGTTAAAAAAATATTCCTATAACTGTAGGAACTGTGATAGATAAGAGACTGTATGTGTGTGTTAGAGTGTGAGCTAGAAAAAGTATTGACATACTAGTAAATGTATTCTTGTGTGCCACTGGGATGTATAGGAAATCTGAGTATTTGGTAGAGTATATTTCTAGTACCAGTAAGAAGAGTACCCTAAAATATTAGTATTGTATTCTAAGTAGTGTGAGTCGGTGGGTTAAGTGTGCTCATGTCCTAAAGCTATAATGGATCATTAATACTAGAAGTAGTAACCCTTTATAATAAGTATTGTGGCTAGGTTGATGCTTAGTGAATACTTGGTGTAAGTATCATATATAGGTATGGGGTATCTCTAAAACATAAGAAATACCTTGGTATAGGTTTGAGATCATTAAGTTTATCATACAAATAGTAATTCCCATACCCCTAGGAGGCTCTATCTATTTAAGTACTTCTTGGTCCTCCTCTTAGAACCTAAAACATGGATGATTATAAGCTTCTTGTTCATATTCTGGGGGATATATAGGAAACTATTTATGAATTATTATAGTTGAATGTATTCTCTAACTATCAACAATCTTTATTGTCCTCGTATATTCTTCATGATATGAAGGATTTTTTGGAATCCGTTTACCTTGAGAGGTAACATATAGTATCTCTTGATAATCTATCTTCTTCATGTACTAGTGCCTACCTAGGATATGTAACTTTTAGAGGATTAAAGACGAAACCATGACCCCATAACAATATTTTTATCTCAAGCTATATATATATATATATATATATATATATATATATATATATATATATATATATATATATATATATATATATTATCATTTTCTTCTTCATATTATCTTCTTGGTAGTAAAGGTTCTTATAGAAGTTTTCAATAGTATAGGTTGCCATATCTTGTAAGACTCATCAATCTTTATAGCCTAGTTATTCTCTTAATTTCGAGGACAAAATTATTCAAAGAGGGATATGATTGTAACCACCTAAAATTAAGAGTAGGAATATTTTTATAATTTTGCTAGTAGTCACTATTTATTATGTTGTGATTAATTAAGTTGTTAATTAGAATTAATTAGTGCTACTTGTCATGGATAGAATATTCTCTTCTAGAAAGGTTAGATATCCTCCCATAATCAATTAGATTCTTTCATAACCAAAGAGATTCTATTCATGATAAAACTAGAAACCTAATTAGGAAAAGGACAGGGAAAACTTGATATTGTATCATCAACAATCCCACCCTATAGTGGCCGGCCCTAATTATAGGAATAACCAAATCATTTTTACCTTATTTTATTACTTCTTCCTCTCCAAGATTCTTTTTCCCAAGTCACTCCAATTTTCTACCAATTTCTACTCCAAACCACTCAATTTCTATTCATTCTCATCCCCATGGAAGCCTAGAGCTTTGGAGCATAAGGAGGAACATTGGAGAGGAGCCTAGATAGGAGGATCGTGTCCAATTCACCATTATTGTATCCAATTTGGTGGAGTTTCATTGGGATCCAACTCCCAATAGGTAAAATATCTTTTCCTACCAATTTCTATGTTAGAAATCCAATTTGAACCTATAGAATCCTACCCATAGTTAGATCCAACCCCATAGGTGGAGAATTAGGTGGTAGAGAGCTTTTTTCTAGTTGATACATGTGTTTTTTCTAGTTCATTTGGTGGAATTACGAATTTGTGTCCATCAAGTATTTGTGTGATATTTCTATGAGAAATTTGGTGTCTATTCGGGTTTGTGCTTGTGTCCTAGTGTCCATAATTGGATACTTAGTATCTGTATCATGATACGCCATGATACGTATAGATATATTTGGTATTTTGGGTGTATTGGAGCTTCTTTGTGATAATTCCTCTTTATTGCACTATATTTTACTATCCTAACTATATTCATGATATATTTCATATATTTTTGTGTTCCATATGATTTTGGTTGGTATCATGGTCATGTTTATATAGGAATAGGGTATCATGGGGTACCATGATGTGGTGTGATACTAGAGTATGCATATAAGATATTTGATGCTTTGTTTTTGGTGTTCTGCTTGTGTTAGTGTGGTGTGGTATTCTTATATTGGTGTATAGTTGTGTTATATGGGTTGAGAGGGGAGTGATACCTTAGAATTTGTGTGTGTGCATTGCATCATGGATTATTAATCATGTGTATCAGTGCTAAGGATGGCTTTTGAAAGTTTCAATTGGCATTGGTGTATCAATAGGGAGGAGACATGGTTCTTGTGACTAAATTCTAGTATGAGGTAGTATTAAAGAGTGTAGTATGTGGGGGCTGTGCGCATGTCTGATCTGTATTATAGAAGTGAGGACAACAAGTTTGAAGGGGGACTACAGGAAATTGGGGTCTTACCTGCAGCATCTGCTTGGAAGTCTATTTGAGGGTGTGCATGTGGAAATATGTGTGTGTTGTAGGGGGTTTGAGTGAAGGAATAGTTGTAGGAGACATGTAGTTGCAGCTGGCAATGCAGGTTGCAAGGAGAAGAAGGTTGCAGCTATAGTTTTAGAGGCCTGCAGCTTGCAGTTGATAACAAGAACTGCTGCAGGAATTCAAGTTGAGGGGCAAATAGGTGCTCAGGTTGGGGGTAGTACAGGCAGCTGCATTGGACAATAACAGTGCCTTACTACATATGTACTGCTTCGAGTTGCCATCAACTATTCCAGTTGCAAACAACAATAATTTAAGGGAGCAACTGCAACAACAGAAATTTGAGGAGGGGAGCTGTATACTGCAGTAGCTGCAGGAGAAAGGAGTATGTGATAGGTTGGAGTGTAGTGGAGTGAGGTTGAGCTAATGTATTACCAAATACTAAGTGTGGTTGAGTACAGGTTGGACTATGGGTAGTGTGTGGTTTTAGACAGTCCCTATTGAGTTAATATAAGTTGTGTTAAGAGTTAGTATAGTTAGTAGCATGGGTAATCAGGTATGAGTATCCTAGAGTGAGGTATCAAGTGTATAGATGAGTATTAAGGAGTTGCAAATCTTGATACCAAGAGTATCAAGAGTATACCAATAGGTATCCTAAGTTGTCAAGTCTAGTATTAAGTACCTAGATGCTTGGGGTATGTATCAGGGTAAGTAGTATTGGGGTTCTATGAGGTATCCTATTCGGTATCAAGTATTAGAGTAGATTGGGGTAGTATCATGAGTATAGGGAATACCAATGGGTAGGTTGGTTTATGTGTCAAGATACTTAGATACTAGAATATGCGCTAAGATATTGGATAGTGGTCAAGGTAATAGGTAAGATACTAGGTGATGGGTTAATATATTGGGTAATAAGCTAAGGTATTATAAGATATTAGTATATATAGATAGTAATATATATAGTATATGATGCCTAGTATACCTAGACATTGGGTATGACCTAGAAAACTTATAAATAACTTGGTATTAGCTAATATAACTATATAGGCTAACCAAATAGGTATTGGAAGACCTAAAAGTAGTTATTTACCTCCTTCTTTAATGGTTTGCGGGATCTTGTTCACCCCTCGTAAGATGGAATCCCCAAAAGCCTATCCCTATAGACCTAGAATTGACCTAAAAAACTAAATTAAGGCTAGTTAGGCTTGTTTGTTTATTCCAAATCACCTATTGACATGGAAATTCATTTATATGTCACTTGAACTCCAGTTCATACACTGACTAGTGTTCACAGCTCAGAACCACAGACGATTACATTCTCTAATAGTTTCTTTACTTGATAGTTACTATAATACATGTACCTAGTGATGTTGTACTTGATTTCTAACACAATGGTACACAGATTAGTATATGTTGAATCCTCAGTCATAAGATGTTGCTCTTATATTTAGACCTTGTTCATTTTACTGATATTTAGACCTTACTTATTATATTAATATTAGACCTTGCCTTGTGATTCATATGTTGTGACGTATCATGGTTGGATACATTATACTAGTCGGGCGGGGGGAGTGCTAGTTTGATACGTGATCACACCCTTAGACCTTGTGATAGTATAGACCTTGTGGATAGCCAATCATACACTTCATGTTGATTTAGCCATATCTGATTAGACCTTGTACTTTTTCAAGCCGATCACATATCGAAACTAGTATTTCAAAACACTTAGTTGGTTACAGTTCTTCCTTTTTACTTCTTACTGGTTAATACATGCCATCATTATTTTTGTTTACTTACTATTTATTTCTTGCTATGCCATGATATCAACTTTACCTTATTTATTATGTATTATATTTATTATTACGATTTTATAGTCTTTATCATGTTTTGGAACTGCTATTGGAGTTGTACTCGTTCCATCTTGACTGGATAACTTTTTAGGAGTTTTGTGCCCTCGTTCCTAGATTTCAGAGTGATGTTATAGTCGAGACTGCTCTTGCACTGTAGATCATGAGGTGACTTATGTAGAGATCTAGGCTAGTATTTCTGATTTTTGTATCATGCTTTAGTTTTATTTATCTTAGTTAGTTGTTTAGATTGATTTTCTTATCATATCTTCCTTAGTATACTGTGATTTAGTAATGGAGATAACAGTTGATCTTGTAATAGTTAAAATGATTACCATTGAGGTCTAGACAACGTTCTACCGCTGATATTGTAGTGTAGGCTGGACGTACCCACATACTCATGCCCGAATATCCAGGTGCGGGTCATGTCACATTTATCTTAATGTTATCTGTATGTTTTACTATAACTTGTCGTTTGTACACGGTATTATACGATCAGGAGTCGGTGGTATTGATATTGAGTTTGATGATGATGATTTAGGGGGATATACTTAATATTCCATGGTGAACCCTAGTTGACATAACCAAATTCAAGTTTCGACATGACTCTTGATTCATTTAAGAACCCGATGTGTGAACCCCAACCTCATCCATCCAGATGTCTTAAACCTAAATATCTTAACAACTGGTTTTATGAGCTTTATCGTATAGTCTTTTCTATGATTATTCCTAAATTTACTTCAACAGATGAAATTATATGTTGCTAGACTTTATCATTTGCACTTTTTTGTCCCGTTCAGTCTTTCTTTCCTAAGACTATCATCAATACCATGTCAATGTCGCAAGAAAGGGCTTAATCTATTATACGCCATGTACTTGCCCATCATTTTTTTAGCATTTCAATATTATAATGGATGACTGTCCCTTCCTTGTTGAGCCAGCAAATCTTAGCAAAGCCCATATGATTTGAGCCAACTTTTCCTCCTCCTTCTGCTGATGGCGACTCATCCTCTTCGAGTTCCTATTATCATCATGATGCACCCCTGCTCCTCCTGCACCTGCTGCTCCTCCAGCTACCCTAGACTCCATCTAGGAGATGCTTCAGAATTATTTTCGTCTAGAAGATGATCGTTATCGCACATTAGACTATCTCTCTACTCTTCAGGCCCATGCTATATCCAATACATTGGCAGACGTTCTATATGGTTTAGCTCAGCACCAAACCGGAACCTTTTCGAGGGCTTGTGATCCTTCTTGATATGGATATCGTATTGACGACCCTTATGTTCAGTGATACTTTGACCATGTTGTAGCCTACTATGATACGAACCGATCGATATAGACTGATGACGATGAATAGTTGTTGTAGTGCTTCTGATGCTTGGACTTCAGTGGAGATGGATCTTGATGATATTCTACTTTAGCTCACTATGTTTCTAGTTAACTATGTTTTAGTTTTTATTTTGCTTTTAGTTTGGCCTATGTCATGCACTAATGTGTTTCTTCATTATTCTTAGTTGTGACAAACTATGCTTTTTATCTAGTTTTATTTTGATTCTACTTAGTACAATGATATCATGATTATTTAGCTTTATATTTTGATGTTGGAATGTTATATTCTATCTTGTGTGTTTTTACTTTATTTTAGTGTTTTATTGTCTATATTGCTTCCCTATTACGGGGGAGCTATCCATTTCGATAAAGTGACACAGGGGGAGACACACTGATACTTCAATACACTTTCTTCAAGTTATTGAATGAACATGGATGACAATAATTCAAATTTTTATAAATTTCTTCTTGCACTCATTGTAGGAGATATATTGCTATTTGTAGCTATCAGTACCTCTACTTTATATTGTCGTATCAGTCACGATTTGTCAATTATCAAAATATGAGAGATTGTTGGCCCATTTGGTCATGGTCAACCTGATTTCAATAATTAACTATACTTGAATCGATATTCTGCAATATGGTGCAACTAAAGAGTATACAAGAAAGACATCACTGCTACAACTTCTGCGTCTGGTTAGTTTATATTTTGTTATGTATTTTACACTTTATTTTTAGTATAGGACTAATGTAAGTCGAATTACATTTGACAACTAGATGCACCCAAATATACTCAAAATATCCTACCTAAACCCAGATTAAAACCAACACTCAAGTCAGGCCTAAACTCTACATCAGACTAACTTAAAATTAGCCTGAACTCAAACAGAAATAGTCTACATATGGGATGACCGAACTCGGCCCGAGTTTTACCCGAACACTGGCCGAACTCGATCACCCTAAAATAGAAACCCTAGTCAGCCTCATTTTCCTGAAGACTAGGCTCTAACGTTCAAATTTTTGAATCTTTGAGTACCGAACTCTACACGAACTCATTCACAGAAAACCCTATAAATAGAGATAATTTTCTACTATTTCAACTCACTCATTCACTCAATCCTTTCCATCTATTCGAGTAATACTCTAAGCATAAACCTTCTCATCCCCAATACAGCTCTCCCAGCCTTCTTATAACTAGCACTTTTTCAAAGAGGGATATTTTTGTTATTTCATATTATTTGTATTGTTAATAAATATATATTTTATATTGTTAATATAGTTAGTGGTTAATGTATTAGCCCATTAGTTAGACTAGGTGCTAGTGAAACCAAGAGGACCCAACTAGACTTGACTTGACCCCTTTAGTTCAACCAATTAGTTTAGTCATTATTGACTCAATTATCAGGGAGAATGAATAGAATATATCTTTCCATTAATATTAGAATCTTATCTCAATAAACATTCTTAATTAGATACCCTTCATGACTAATTATTGGGGGCAAATAGGATATTTTGTATTGCTTGGTGAAAGGCTACATGTTCGGCCCTATTGTGGAGGAATAATTCTCTCTTCTCTTTATTTCATCAATCCAATTTTATCCCCAATTATGTTCTTCCCCAAATTGACTCATCCCTCCACCAATTTCTCTCAAATAACTCTTATTTCCTTCTATTTTCATCATTTAAAGAGCATATGAGCTTGGATTGCAAGAAGCACATTGAGAAGAAGGATTTGGCTAAGAGCTTGTCTTCCAATTGTGTCCATTGAGCATTTTATTAGAAATCTATCTCCTAATAGGTATAATTCTAAATTTTTATTTAATTTAGATTCTAATTCTTAAAATTGGTTATTAGGAACCCTTTCATGGCTTAGGGCTACCTATAGGAAGAAGAACAAGGTGCAATTGACCCCTATTGTGACTTCTATATTGAGTTTTGTACCCAATTTAGGAGAATTCTAAGATTTGTGAACCAAGTATTTGTTATTAGGTTAATTATGTCTAATTTGACTTAGATTAAGTATGTGCAGCTAGCTATGTGTCAATAATTGGATACAGGTAGGTCGTATCATGGTAAACCATGATACGAGGGTGATTTTAGGTATTTTTCCTTCGACACGGGTGGTACACATGTCATACTTTACCACAAGCACTATATTAGATAGATATTGCTCTAATTAGACTTTAATTATTATATTTGACTCATTCATGACCTTTGTGGAGAGTTGGGTGATATTTTGGTAGAGTATCAAGGGTGTCATCACTATCCTAGAGTGTGGTGCAAGGTGTTTGATATAATGTCCATACTAGTTAATATTAGTATGGTTGTTGAGTTATCTATTTAAATATATATATAAGTGTCTATAATTATATATGTATATAAATATAGGATTAAGTGTATAATGATATACATAGGCTTTGGGATGGTGACTTGTGTATGCATATGGTGTTATATACAGATATTGTGAGAGGATAGTGATGACAAATACCATGGAGTATTGTGAAGTGGGTATGTAACCATGTGGTTCAGTTGAGATTTAGGAATGAGAGTATTATATTGTGTTGCCAGTGTGTGGTGTATGTGTGTTGGTGCATGGGTGCAAGGGGAAATTGATAGTGTATATGTGTGTTTTGATTGCTGGAGTGTTGTGTGTGTGCCTGCACATTTAGTGCAAGTGAGAGCTATATGATAGAGTATCCAGGAGGTAAGTATTAGAGTATCATGAGGGTATTAGTCTATATGAAAGTATGATATGTACTGGGGTGTAACTAGTGCAGCACTGTACTTAGGTGTGTTGTGTGGTTTTAATTGAGGGGATTATCTCCAGGTGGAATAAGGAAAGTAGACGTTCAGTGGCTTAGGGTACTCAGTGCATACACTTGTGCACTGAGTGGTTGCTCAGGTTTGCATTGGCAGGCAATAAGAGAGTGAGTGTTGTTGGGGTTCTCGAGTGTGGGAATTGCACATTTGTTCACTACAAATCAGGAGGAAGCCTATTTCAAATCTAAGAATTATGAGATGACAATTGCCTTGTTAACAGTTGACCGGGGTTATTCCAAGTCAGTTTTTTGAGTGCATTATGGTATCCAGGTAAGTGAAGGGCTCGGGTAATGGGGCATCAGGCCAGTTCAAACATGGAGCATAAGCATTAGAAATAGTAGTAGCAGCAGGTAACATGAAGGAGGGGGAAACCTTGAGTACCAGTTCACTGAAGTTGCAGTTATATGCAAAATAAGAAAATCAGGCAGTAGTGTTAAGTAGAGGATTACCTGCAGATAATAGCTGCAATAACATGAATTGTAGGTCTGATCCATGGTGGAGAGTGTAATGGTGTACCCATAATGTATGAGCAGTACCTGGTGTGAAATATAGCAGTAATGGAGGGTAGTTGCCTATGAGAGGGGTATGTGGTGTCAATAAAATACCAAATAGGTAGGGAGTGTATTAATTAATGTATTAATACAAAGAAGATATTGTAAGGTAAGGGCAAGGTAATTGGGATAGTATACTAACGTATTATTTAGGTTAAGGTATTAGTATTATCTTAAGTTATTAGCAAGTATTGATAATGAGGTGTTAAGTATAGGCTAATGGTATACCCTATACTAAGGTAATATTATATAATAGGTAAGACTAGAATATATATA
The DNA here is from genome assembly GCA_036927795.1 of Iris macrosiphon. NCBI lineage: Eukaryota > Viridiplantae > Streptophyta > Magnoliopsida > Asparagales > Iridaceae > Iris > Iris macrosiphon. The sequence continues at coordinate 130,739,492 of JAYESA010000005.1, forward strand.
AGAAACGTAGTATATTAGCTAGTATAGTAATACCTTCACGGTATTGTCTCTAGAACCTAGGTATGACCCAGTATTACCTAGTATCAACTAGTATAGCCTTGAAATCGACCTAAAAGTTATGTATGAACCCAAAACCAAGGTAAAACCTAGTTTGACCTAGCTTGACTATTAAGACCTTGAAATGGCATAGAAATCATATTTTGACTCATTTTAGTTATTTATCACTTATTTCCACCCAAGTAACATGATATTTCATATATAGGTCTGTGTGACACCTGTTCGGACACCGAGTTACACCATTTGCTCAGGACTACGGGTGAGTACATTCTCTGACAGTTTCCTTTATATGGTAGATTCTATGTTACATGTATCTAGTATAGTTATACATGATTCCTGATATGATGTTACACAGATTGGTGTATTCTGGATTCCGTCATGAGATGTTCTCTCCTGTTGGACCCTGTACATGCCCTGTGATTCTTGTACATGTATAGATACTGAATTCTGAGAAGGTTGGCCCCCTGCTCTGCGAATCCTATGTCATAACATGTCATGGTTGGATCCACTATACCAGTCGGTGGTTGGAGAGTGTTAGTTAGATATGTGATCATACCCACCATATACAAGTATTCATGTACAAGTACCCTGTTAGTGTTAAGCATACACTTCACGTATGATTAACCAGACCATGATCCATATTTATGTTCCAAAGATGATCACATGTCGAAGCTAGTGCTCACACATTTAGTATAGTTTTCTTAGTCCTGATTCCTGTATATGAGATTGTATTACCATGTCTATTTATACTCCCACATTTCCATTATCTATTCATATTTCTGTTTTCTACTATTATTTTATTATCTTATATTTTTTTTACTATTTACTGTTTCACAGTCTTTATCATTTATTTGGAACTGCTGTTAGAGGTGTGCTTCGCTCCAATCTTGACTGGATATTTTTTTCAGATAATTATTTAGAGGCGATGTGTCCCACTTACTATGGGCCACAGGATAACGATCCGGCTGGGATAGTATACTTAAAGTAGGATGATTTAGTACCAACTACCGAGGAGACTCGGCTAGTATAGCATACTTAGCCACTTACCTTATTGTACTGGATATGTCTCCAGCTTAGACATTTGGCATATTACTTTATATTGAGACTGTTATGCTTAGACTTTATACTTGGATTTGGATTATATTTGAGACTTTGTAACTCTATTCTTCTATTCCATATCGTGCCATATCTTCCTCTAGTTTTATTGAGATTAAGTAGTGTTTATCATATTTCCATATTGTCCTCCATTAGGACTTGAGATATCATTGATAGATTTTAAGATATATATATTGTCTGAGATATTAGATAGTATTGATGACCTACACAATGTTCTACCATCGATGCTGCAACATAGGCTGGACATACCCACGTACTCGTGCCCTTAAACCGGGTACGAGTCATAACAAATTTTTTTGGTGGCCCATGCAGGTCAGGCTTCATAATTAGTGCAATGTCGTGGTAGTACAATGACTTAGTTGTACTACTGCGAGCCTGCAATAGGATCTAGGATTGCAAGGATGGGAGAATACTCAATCACATCTAGAAAATTTTCATAAACATTTGATTCTTGAATATTTGTTCTTCTTTGTAACATTTGAATTCTTATTCCTTTAAAACTCATTATTTTCTCATCTATATCCTCAAAAATGATGACTTTGAACATGGCGGAAGGGGATGAAAGCAAGAAGGTTTGCGTAGAAGGATCCTCGGAGGATGTAGTACCTCCCACCTTGGATCACCGAAAAAAGGGTTGGATGAGGCAAGGGTTATGCAAGAATTGGCAGAGTTGAGGAGAGTACAAAGGGAGAAAGGGTAGAGCATCCAACAGTTATTGGGCATTATTCATCACCAAGAGGAAGAATCCAGACTCAAGAGGGCATTAGATGGTATCCACCCCGGGCCTCTGAAGCGCCCAAGTATATGATCATATGCATCATGTTCCAGTTAGGGTTTTAGCTCATCGGAGGCTTGCCGAGGGAGGTTCCATTTGTAAGTTTTACAAGAGGTCAGGGCACCAATAGAAGAAATGCAGGAAGAGGAAGGAACAATGCCTTTATTGCGGATCTGATGGACATAAGATAAGAAATTGCACTCTGGTGCCACCACGCCCTCTAGTACTGGATAGAGGTAATGGTTAGTTTAAATTTGATATATATTTCTTGAAAAATTCTTGGGCATATATGGATGGATAAATTGATGACCGAGTTACCAATACTTTAAGGTTATAACTTAAAGGGACAAATCAATAAATACTGAACATGAGATTTTAGGGAAAATGATGAATTAAGGGTTTGAAATTCTAAGTGGTTATGTGAAAATGGTTTAAATTTTTATAATATGATATTGAGGATGACTAAAACAAACGGAGGAGGATCTTGAAATTGGTGGTATTACGCAAATGGTGAATGATAAAAAAAATTAAGAAGAATATAAGAAAAATAAAGGTTATGTTGAGGATGATCAATCTCCTTACATTAAGGCATTTTGAGAGTATAAATATCGAGGAGTGCATAGAGGATACGCCTTAAATATATTGGGGTTAAATTTATGTTTTTTAAGGATTGAGAAAGTATTGAGGATGATGACAAATTAAATTTTATGAATTAAATTATCGGAATGTGGTATTAAAATGAATAATAAAACCAAGGATTAGTAAATAAAGGGGGACAAAAGATCATATTAATTTTTGGATATAATTTAAATTAGAAATGATAATCGACAACTAGGTTATAATTTAAGGAGATTTTTTTTCATAAGGTTAAATTGGTAGATGAAGATTGGAATATTATAAATATTTTAGGGTCCAGGTTTAATTTAGAGACCTATGTTATGTTTGATGATAAACAAAAAAATGAAACTAGGTTTATATGAAACCCTTTCTTTGTTTTCAAACAAGAAAAAAGAGTACAATTAATCCTATACGAGGATGTCAAGTACAAAAAATAATTCTGGGGAAAAATTGCTATAGGAGTCTGATCTGCGGTCGATCACTTTATCCCTTGGACCACACGATGATGAAGAAGTGCTGTAGAAGAAGAAGAAGCTTCAAAGGTTGCAAGTGGGATTGAATTCTCGGTGCCGAAGTTGTCAATCAACACTTTCTGTCTATGCTCTCTGCTCCTCTTTTGATCTGATCCCCGATCTTGATCCTTTTCTCCCCTCTTTATCCTTTTTTTGACCTTGATCTTCGGTGACCGGAGGTCTCTATTTATAGAGATCAGTCACAATAACTGTCCAGTTGACGTAGAAGCCAAACTGTGAAGAGAGTTGCACCCTTTACTCGGCGGTTATAATAACTGCTACCTACGTTTGAATGATCTCCTGAATTCGCGTATGACGCGTGTCCCATTATGAGGTAACGTGTATAACCGCTCCTCGAAGATCACGACATACAAGCCACGTAGGCAACTGCCCCTCGCGTAAAGATGGTTGGCATAAAAGCCAAATAACTGTCTTGTTGGCGTAAAAGCCAAATAGCTGTCTTGTTGGCGTAAAAGCCAACTATCTGTCTTATTGGCGTAAAAGCCAAATAGTTTTCTTGTTGGCGTAAAAGTCAAATAGTTGTCTTGTTGGCGTAAAAGCCAAATTCTGCGCAAAGCTTGATACTGTATGAATAATAGATAACCAGCGTAAAACTAGCTAATTATCCTTCCTGACTGAGGTCTTGAGCGTATTCTGGGCTAAATAGCCTTATTATGTACCTTTGTAAATATAGTCTGAGTTGGCGTATTTTGAGGAGATAGCATACGGCGTACTCCTATAGTTGAAAATAACCTGGTTGGCGTAACATGCAAGGATGGTGATGTGAGCGTATTAGTCACAGTTTTAGCTCTCCTAGTCATTAAAAATAGAACAAAATCTTGTGCATTAAATGTAGAGATCATGTCACGCCCCAGTCCCAAAATATCGAGGGACTGGATACGTGGCAATGGCCAGCAGCACGCACTGATGGTCAACCCAATTTAATGGAACCATCGGGGCGCACTTAAGCTGTAAGAAGGTCTACTACAACAAGTCTCACTAATCTCATCTATAAAAGATAAATAAAAATACTGCATAATGAAATGGAAATAAGTAGCAACAAATCTCAATAAGTCGGTCGGAGAAACAATCCGACATATGTCTGAATACTCTAGCTCAGTAGGCCAGGAACAAAAGAGATAAACATAAAGTAATTACTGAGTACGGGATCAGGTACTCAGGAGAAGTCTTCGGCAGTCACCTCGTCTTCAGGGTTCAGTTCTGCTCCAGTATCAAGTCCAGTAATAGCTTCAGCTCCTGTCCCGTATATCTCGGGGTACTGCTCCTCAGCTAAACCTGGGGACATAATCCATTCCAGGTCCTCAGGGGACATAGCAAGGTACAGAAAATACAAGCCAAATAAATAAGCAGTGCAGCAATAAGTAAATAATGGGGTAAACTATGTAACCAGCTAAGTGATATGCAATATGAGAGCAGCACTACAGCTCAGGCTGAGACCGCTACAAGCTCTGTGTCGGGGAGCCGGTAGCAGTAATAACAAGTAAAGGGTCTAGCTCTGCTGGAGAGTCTACAACCTTACAATAGTAGTGGATATATATATAAAATAGCCTGTAGCCTGTGTGTGTCTCTTCACCCAATGTAATCACGCATATCATGACCATAACGTCTCATGTCCATGTCAGCGGGATTATAGCTAATGCAACAAGTCATACTGTCTATAAATAACATATCTATGTCAAGTCCTGTATCCTATACAGAATCACCACGAATATCTCGGGAAGATCCTGTCTCATGAATAGTGTCGAGTGTCCTGGATTATGATGTACTTGATAAGACAAGTACAAAAAAGTAAAGGGTCCGAAATGTCCATCTCTAGGTGACGTACCCAACACCGCGTACGGTGTTGGCACCCGACTGGTAATCGGACGCTAAGTACGTCACACGGTCTTAGGTTAAGCATGTACAACAGTTATAAATAAAATAAGGAAATATGCAACAAGACTGTAAAGTTGGCAAGGTATTCTTGCCCTCTGATGTATAACTAAGCCAAGGAATATTTAGCAAAGACTGCAAGTTTTGGCGAGGTACACTTGCCTGATGTTTGGATTCCAATACGGTTCTGTTCTTGGGAAATTTCCAGAGAGATATCTCCGATTGCTAAAATAAACATTACCATCATGCTCAGAAGGTGTCAAATAGCTAGGAACGCCTGTCCTTGAGTCCGATTTGGAGTCAAGGGCTAAAACGGCAATTTTGGATCAAAACGGGGTCCACCAGTGGGCCCGCTTTGCACCAAAAAATGTGTCAGGGTCAACTGTCTCCAAATTCACCAAACTTAGTGTCAACAGGTCAGGAACACTGATACGAACCCAACGGAACTTTCAGAATCGAATTTCGATAAGCCGAGCACAAAATCGCCCATCGAGTGGGGCTTGTGGGGCCCGCGACACACGATTTCGTCAACGTTCTCAAAATCGAACTAAACTTGGGTCACAGGACCAGCGTATCGGTACGAGTCCGATGGCACAAGTTTTGTTTCGATCCGACGTGTGTGCACGAAGTTAGGATGAATTGCAGAAAAGTCGGATACGGGGCGATGTCCGCGGATACGCGTTGATTCCGGTGTGCACGCACACCCGAATCAGCTTCCGCGAAATCCCACACGTCCGTATCAATGACGCACACGTATCTGTGAAGACCACACGCGACCAAGTCATCCCGTTTGGCGGGGCGTACTCAATTCCGGGGTGAAACAGGGTCTGGTTTTTTCCTGTTTTTGGATCGCGGTGTGCGATCACCACAGGACGCGATGCCCCGAGCGGTTTGTCCGGGCACCGAGAGGGTCATACAGGCTTCACAACGCAATTAACGGAACTGAATTCAGAGCTACGAGCACGAAGTTACGGATACCTGAACAGGGTCTGAAAAACCGAGATCTTCGTATCCTCGTATCTCGAGTTGTGTCATGTGTCCAACTGACACTGTGTCCGACACGCACAGAACTAGGGTCTGAGATTCGAGCTGCCGGAGGGTTGCTGGAGGACAGCGAGTATGCTGGTGGATACGGGTGTCATCGCCGAGCCGAGCGGTGCCGAGGGGGTCGGCGGAGCTAGGGAAGGCCGGCGTCGGTTCTGCGGCGAAGAAGAGGGGAGGAAGGAGGAGAGGTTTGGGCGTCTCTCGGCGGTTGGGAGGCGCTGGAGACGGAGATCCAGCGGAGGGTAGCGGCTAGGGGAGGGGACCGGGGCCGGAGCTAGGGCACGGTGCGGCGGAGGGTTAGGGATAAGTGAGGGAGGAGAAGATCAGGAGTAGGGGGTTTTATAGGGGCTCGGGCGCGGGGGTGGCGCCGGGACGTGGCCGGGGAACGCAGAGCCGAGGAGGTCGTGGGGCGAGCGGAGCGCGGGCGGCGATGTGGCCGGAGAACGCGTCGGGTCGGGCGGCGGGGGAGATGGGTGTAGCCGGGTCGGGTCGGGCGGCGGGCTCCGGGTGGGCGGACCCGCCCGACCCGCTAGGGCGGCAGGGCTGGGCTACTGGGCTCGGCCCACTGGGCCTGGCCGGGCCTAAACAATACTAATAATAATAATAATAATAATAATAAATAATTATTAAATAGTTTAATTATTTTTTGGGTATTTAAAAATAGGTCAGAGGCCCAATAAAATCCAGAAAAATTACCCTAAGTCCAGTTTTCTATTTTACACCATAAAATCATATTTTCATTACATTTTAATATTAGTTATTAGCAATTAAAAATTACATAATCACCACAGCACCTCTGTTAATTCCTGAAAAAAATTGCAGAAAATTCCCAAAAATTAATTTTTAAATAACTGAAAATTTTAGGGTGTTTACAATCTACCCCCCTTAAGAGGATTGCGTCCTTGCAATCAAAGGGTAAACTACAAAGGCATGAAGTACGGAAGTAAAAGAATGCTTAGATTTTACCTGCATCAGCAAATAAGTGTGGATAACGCTGGCGCATGATATCCTCTCGTTCCCAGGTCGATTTGCCAGGAGAGTGTTGTTTCCAAGCTACCCGAACCAGTCTGATTGTCTGCCCTCGCAGTGTCTTCTCATTGGTGTCGAGTATACCCACTGGTTGTTCCTTATATCTCATGATAGGGCCCACCGAAATCTCAGAATGATCAACTATGTGACTTGGGTCAGTCACGTATCGCCTCAGCTGTGAGACGTGGAATACATCATGCACTCCCTCTAAGGATGGAGGTAATACAAGACGGTAAGCCACCTCACCAATGCGCTCCAAGATATCAAATGGCCCAATATACCTTGGGCTTAACTTGCCTCTGCTACCAAATCTGATAGTACCTCGAGTGGGCGAGATCCTCAAAAATACGTGCTCTCCTTCCTTGAACTCCAGGGGTCGTCTGTGCGCATCGGCCCAATGCTTCTGTCTATCCTGGGCTGCACGAAGATGATTCTGAATCTGCTTTACTTTCTCCACTGTCTCCGTTACCAATTCTGGACCCAGTAATTGACGTTCGCCAACGTCACTCCAACATATCGACGATCTGCACTTCCTTCCGTACAATGCCTCAAAAGGTGCCATCTGAATGCTTGCCTGATAGCTGTTGTTGTAGGAGAACTCCACTAAGTGTAGATGATCTTCCCAAGATCCTCCAAAGTCCAGTATACATGATCTCAGCATATCCTCCAGGATCTGAATTGTACGTTCTGATTGGCCGTCTGTCTATGGATGATAGGCAGTACTGAATTTGAGTCTGGTGTCGAGACTCTCTTGCAAGTTACACCAGAAGTGAGATATAAATCTCGAGTCTTGATCTGATACAATACTAACCGGCACTCCATGTAATTTTACGATCTGTCGCATATACATATCGGCTAGTACTTCCGTGGATTGTCCGACTCTAAATGGCAAGAAGTGTGCCGACTTAGTGAGCCGATCCACGATAACCCATACTGCATCCTTTCCACTAGGGCTTCTTGGAAATCCAGTGACGAAGTCCATGGTAATATGCTCCCACTTCCATTCAGGTATGGGAAGTGGCTGCAACATACCTGCAGTCCTTTGGTGCTCGGCCTTCACCTGCTGGCAGACTAAACATTTTGCCATAAATCGGGCAATCTCCCTTTTCATTCCATGCCACCAATAATACTGTCTTAAATCCCGGTACATCTTGGTTCCTCCTGGATGAACAGAGTATATGGAGCTATGTGCTTCCGTCATCAATTCCTGCCTTAATTCTCCATTTGGAACATATAGGCGATTTCTGTACCTTAATGTCCCGTCCTCATGGATGCGAAGTCTCGTCTGCATGCCTACTTCTATTCTCTCTTTCAGCCTTCGGAATCTAGCATCAGTAGGCAAAGCTTTTTTGATTCTCTCCACCAGCGATGGCTTAACTTCGAGGTTAGCTAGCAAGCCATTTTGTCCAGGAAAAACAACCTCTATCTGGAGATCTTGTAAGTCTTGTAATAGCTGAGGCTGCTCCGTTAAGAAATAAGCCAAGGGTTTTCTGCTGAGGGCATCAGCTACAATATTTGCTTTCTCCGGGTGGTACTGCAGATCTATGTCAAAGTCCACCATCAACTCAAGCCAACGCCTTTGCCTCATGTTGAGCTCCTTCTGAGTATATACATATTTCAAGCTCTTATGATCAATGAATATTTCGACCTTCTCTCCATACAGATAATGTCTCCAGATCTTCAATGCAAAAATTACTGCAGCTAGCTCCAGGTCGTGTGTTGGGTAGTTCTTCTCGTGGACCTTCAGCTGCCTCGATGCATAAGCGATAACCTTGCCATGTTGCATCAAGACACAACCTAGTCCACTACCGGACGCATCACTATAAACAACAAAACCTTCTGACCCTGAGGGAAGAGTCAAGACTGGTGCTGTTGTTAGACGTCTCTTCAATTCTTCAAAGGCATTCTGGCATTCTTCCGTCCACATGAACTCCTGATCCTTCCGTGTCAGCTTCGTCATCGGCTCTGCGATCCTTGAAAAAATTTCTACGAACCGCCGGTAATACCCAGCAAGTCCAAAAAAACTTCTCACTTCTGCAACAGAGGTAGGGGTAGGCCAAGTTTCTAATGCAGTAACTTTCTCTGGGTCCACAGACAGTCCTTCTCCCGAGATGATATGTCCCAAGAATGGCACCTTGTCCATACAGAACTCATATTTGCTGAGTTTGGCATACAACTTCTCCCTTCTCAATGTCTCTAGCACAATTCTGAGGTGTTCCTCGTGCTCTTCGTGGTCCTTGGAGTAGACTAGAATATCATCAATGAATACCACCACGAACTTATCCAAGTACTGATGGAAGACTCCGTTCATCAAACTCATAAATACGGCGGGCACGTTGGTTAAACCAAACGGCATTACTAGGAACTCATAATGTCCATACTTAGTCCTGAAGGCCGTCTTTGGGATATCTTCCTTCTTCACCCTAATATGGTAATAACCGGATCTAAGGTCAATCTTTGAGAATACCCTAGCACCACTCAATTGGTCAAACAAGTCATCAATGCGTGGTAAGGGGTACCGGTTCTTAACAGTTACAGCATTAAGGGCTCTGTAGTCAATGCACAAGCGTACAGTTCCGTCCTTCTTTGGTACAAAAAGTATGGGCGCTCCCCAAAGTGAAACACTGGGCCGGATAAATCCTTTCTCCAGAAGGTCGTCAACTTGTGCTTTCAACTCCACTAACTCCTTAGGTGCTAGCCGATATACCGATGAAGTGATAGGTTCGGCTCCTGGAGTTAGGTCTATTGTGAATTCTATCTCCCGATCAGGTGGTAAACCTGGAAGGTCGTCGGAAAATACATCCATAAATTCTGATATGACTCTTGGGTAACCTGACTCCTCCTCTACATATAATACCCTAAGAGTTGGCTGGACACCTTGCTCTACAGCTCCCTGAAGGAATTCAAACTCAGGATGGCTAGGGGGTCTAAATATCACCTTTCCAAGCCGGCAATCCAGTGTCGCATGGTACTGACTTAACCAGTCCATACCAAGTACATCATTATAGTCAGGCATAGAAAAGATCAGAAATTGGGCTCGCATCTCTCGGCCACAGACTACTACCGAACAGTATCTACAGATATCACTAACCGGGATAATTCCACCTCCCGTAAGAATTCTCTTCATCTTCGAGAGAGGTGCGGTAGCTACTCTATGTGTGGCTACGAAGCTAGCAGCAATAAATGAATGCGAGGCTCCAGAATCAAATAAAGCTACAGCAGGAATTGAAGCTACTAATATGGTACCTGCTATCACTTTGCCTGCAGTAGCTTCCTCTGTGACTGCTAGTGCATATGCCTGACCTCGTCCCTGAGCGGGACCCCTTTGCTGACGAGCCTGCTGGAACAAAGCTGCCTGAGGTGGTAGTGGTGGCCTGGCTCCTCCAGGCCCTGTCTGTGTTGCTCCCCCAGCTGGAAGAGCTGGCCTAGGTGCAGGTGGAGCTGGTCGATTCGGAACTCCCTCTCAACATTTCGAGCAGTCCTTTGAGAAGTGTTGTCCGAATTCGCAAACCAGGCAGAGTCCCAGCTTGCTTCTACATTCTCTTTCAATATGACCTACTTTGCCGCAGTAATGACAAGTAGGTAGGTTCTTTGATGCTGCTTTCTGAGGCAGGTTCTTCTGGGGCCGCTTGGCAGAATCCCCAGGTGATGACTTGGACGGTGCTGAGGAGAATGGACGTTTCAGGCTTGACTCCCTCCGAGTAACGCGCTCCATACGACGTGCTGCAGCAAGGACGTCGATGTATGATATGGGCGCGACAGATCCGATTAACTTCTAGAGCTCGAACCTGAGTCCATCAAAGAACTTCTCCGCCTTCTCTTCTTCGGTAGGAATTAGAGAAGGGGCAAAACGGCTCAGGCGAATGAATTCGGCGTTATATTCCTCCACCGACATATTTCCCTGGATCAGGCGGTTGAATTTTGTCTCGGAGTTCTGACCGAGCAACAGCAGGGATGTACATTTCCTAGAAGAGTCTGGAGAACTCCTCCCAGGTGACTTGATCATGTCCGAGCCTCCTTTCTTCGGACAGCAACCAATGGTGCGTGTTGTCCGTCAGTTGCATCCTGACGGTAATCATCCACTTGTCCCTTGGAAGTTCAGCGGCCTCCAACTGATGCTGCATGTTCATAAGCCATTCATGAACTTCAGTTGGTCCTTCCTTGCCCGAGAAGGTACGGGGTTTGAGTTGACGGAAATCTGTGATAGATCCCGTCGTTGGTCGCCTATTTGGTGGATTTGCATATTCCAATGCTGCGACTATGCTGTTCCTTAGGTTCTCGGCCTCTCGGCGTTGGGCCTCCTGTTGGGTCTGCTGTTGGGCCTGCATCATTGCGTAGAACATCTGGAATATTTGTTGGCCGTCCATTGCCTGCCCTGGGGGAAAGACAGGCATCGTAGGAGGGAACTGGGGAGGAGGCGGGATGTCATCACGCCTGAACCTGGAACTGGGCTGGCCAGATTGATTGCTCTGAGAGGATTATCCTCTGGTATCTGGCATCGTTCCAACTTTACAGGTAACCACAACTTCAGGCGGTGTACCCAAGGGATTCTCGTCACCGCTTCTGGGATCCATTACTCTGCATCAAAAGGAAACAATGAGAACGCACAGAGGAATCAAAACAGGATACAATTCAAGCAATTAAATTGAATTCGACATAGAGTCCAAAAATGATTCAATCAATGGATGAGATCCTATAACTTATTCTATCTTATTGCAGGCCTGTTCGGTCCCTAAGTTGAAACCGAACAATTTAGTTTGGACCTGCATGGGCCACCACAAAAACTATGTCACGCCCCAGTCCCAAAATATCGAGGGACTGGATACGTGGCAATGGCCAGCAGCACGCACCGATGGTCAACCCAATTTAATAGAACCATCAGGGCGCACTTAAGCTGTAAGAAGGTCTACTACAACAAGTATCACTAATCTCATCCATAAAAGATAAATAAAAATACTGCATAATAAAATGGAAATAAGTAGCAACAAATCTCAACAAGTCGGTCGGAGAAACAATCCGACATATGTCTGAATACTCTGGCTCAGTAGGCCAGGAACAAAAGAGATAAACATAAAGTAAATACTGAGTACGGGATCAGGTACTCAGGAGAAGTCTTCGGCAGTTACCTCGTCTTCAGGGTTCAGTTCTGCTCCAATATCAAGTCCAGTAATAGCTTCAGCTCCTGTTCCGTATATCTCGGGGTACTGCTCCTCAGCTAAACCTGGGGATATAATCCATTCCAGGTTCTCAGGGGACATAACAAGGTACAGAAAATATAAGCCAAATAAATAAGCAGTGCAGCAATAAGTAAATAATAGGGTAAACTATATAACCAGCTAAGTGATATGCAATATGGGAGCAGCACTACAGCTCAGGCTGAGACCGCTACAAGCTCTGTGTCGGGGAGCCGGTAGCAGTAATAACAGGTAAAGGGTCTAGCTCTGCTGGAGAGTCTACAACCTCACAATAGTAGTGGATATATATATAAAACAGCCTGTAGCCTGTGTGTCTCTCTCCACCCAATGTAATCACGCATATCATGACCATAACATCTTATGTCCATGTCAGCGGGATTATAGCTAATGCAACAAGTCATACTGTCTATAAATAACATATCTCGGTCAAGTCCTGTATCCTATACAGAATCACCACGAATATCTCGGGAAGATCCTGTCTCATGAATAGTGTCAAGTATCCTGGGTTATAATATACTTAATAAGACAAGTACGAGAAAGTAAAGGGTTCGAAATGTCCATCTCTAGGTGACGTACCCAACACCGCATACGGTGTTGGCACCCGACTGGTAATCGGACGCTAAGTACGTCACACGGTCTTAGGTTAAGCATGTACAATAGTTATAAATAAAATAAGGAAATATGCAACAAGACTGTAAAGTTGGCAAGATATTCTTGCCCTCTGATGTATAACTAAGCCAAGAAATATTTAGCAAAGACTGCAAGTTTTGGCGAGGTACACTTGCTTGATGTTTGGACTCCAATACGGTTCTGTTCTTGGGAAATTTCTAGAGATATCTCCGATTGCTGAAATAAATATTACCATCATGCTCAGAAGGTGTCAAATAGCTAGGAACGCCTGTCCTTGAGTCCGATTTGGAGTCAAGGGCTAAAACGGCAATTTCGGGTCAAAACGGGGTCCACCGGTGGGCCCGCTTTGCACCGAAAAATGTGTCAGGGTCAACTGTCTCCAAATTCACCAAACTTAGTGTCAACAGGTCAGGAACGCTGATACGAACCCAACGAAACTTTCAGAATCGAATTCCGATGAGCCGAGCACAAAATCGCCCGTCGAGTGGGGCCTATGGGGCCCGCGACACGCAATTTCGTCAACGTTCTCAGAATCGAACCAAACTTGGATCACAGGACCAGCGTATCGCTACGAGTCCGATGGCATAAGATTTGTTTCGATCCAACGTGTGTGCACGAAGTTAGGGTGAATTGCAGAAAAGTTGGATACCGGGCGATGTCCGCGGATACGCGTTGATTCCCGTGTGCACGCACACCCGAATCAGCTTCCGCGAAATCTCACACGTCCGTATCAACAACGCGCACGTATCTGTGAAGACCGCATGCGACCAAGTCATCCCGTTTGGCGGAGCGTACTCAGTTCCGGGGTGAAACAGGGTTTAGTTTTTTCCTGTTTTTGGATCGCGGTGTGCGATCACCACAGGACGCGATGCCCCGAGCGGTTTGTCCGGGCACCGAGAGGGTCATACAGGCTTCGCAACGCAATTAACGGAACTGAATTCAGAGCTACGAGCAAGCATTTACGGATACCTGAACAGGGTCTAAAAAACCGAGATCTTCGTGTCCACGTATCTCGAGTTGTGTCTTGTGTCCAACTGACACTGTGTCCGACACGCACAGAACTAGGGTCTGAGATTCGAGCTGCCGGAGGGTTGCTGGAGGACGGCGAGTATGCTGGTGGCTGCGGGTGTCGTCGCCGAGCCGAGCGGTGCCGAGGGGGTCGGCGGAGCTAGGGAAGGCGGAGAGGTTTGGGCGGCTCTCGGCGGTTGGGAGGCGCTGGAGACGGAGATTCGGCGGAAGGCAGCGGCTAGGGGAGGGGACCAGGGCCGGAGCTAGGGCACGGTGCGGCGGAGGGTTAGGGATAAGTGAGGGAGGAGAAGATCAAGAGTAGGGGGTTTTATAGGGGCTCGGGCGCGGGGGTGGCGCCGGGAGGTGGCCGGGGAACGCGGAGCCGAGGAGGTCGTGGGGCGAGCGGAGTGCGGGCGGCGATGTGGCCGGAGAACGCGGCCGGAATCCGCGGGGTTCGTGGGTTGGGGGAGATGGGTGTAGCCGGGTCGGGTCGGGCGGCGGGCTCCGGATGGGCGGACCCGCCCGACCCGCTAGGGCGGCAGGGCTGGGCTACTGGGCTCGGCCCACTGGGCCGGGCCGGGCCTAAACAATACTAATAACAATAATAATAATAATAATAATAATAATAATAATAATAATAACAAATAATTAATTATTAATTAGTTTTGGGGTATTTAAAAATAGATCAGAGGCCCAATAAAATCCAGAAAAATTATCCTAAGTCCAGTTTTCTATTTTACACCATAAAATCATATTTTCATTATATTTTAATATTAGTTATTAGCAATTAAAAATTACATAATCACCACAGCACCTCTGTCAATTCCTAAAAAAATTGTAGAAAATTCCCAAAAATTGATTTTTAAATAACTGAAAATTTTATGGTGTTTACAGATCTGCCCCCATCTCGTGCATTAAATACAGAGATATGCCTCGAGCTCTGTACGAGAGACAACTTTTGACGTGGTGACGTGGCATTTGATTTTGTCTCATCTCATGCATAAAAACTCATCTTTGGCTGTGTAAAATAGGCAGCGTATTCCTTGAATGCGTAAAAATGACTTGTATCAAGGATATGTCACAGCCTGGGCCTCTGTACAGAATCATCATTACAGTCATCCTTTCGATCGTCGTATAGTACTTTTATTAGGAGTCAGGTTCTCTGTTCTGTCTGACATATTCATTCGAGGAATACAAAGAGTTCCTCGTACAACTTCATGCCGCATTAAAAACAAACGTATTTTACGCCGGAGGGTATAGTAACCTTTTACGCCAAAACAGCCTTGAAGTGCTGCTTTACGCGGACAACTCTAAACTCTATTTTACGCCAAACAGCTCTGAAGTCCTGTTTTACGTGTATAGTTCTGAAGCCATATTTTATGCCACACAGCCTTGAAGCTCTGTTTTACACGATCTTTGTGTATGTTGGGGGATTTTGACTGTATAATACGCGTACAATTCTCCAACATATTTCATGCTTCTACAAGACCCCCTTCAAAGTTTTCAAATTTCTTGTAATTTGAAATACTTTGAATGAAGCATAAAATAGTCAAATTTGACTCTTGTAACTGGCTTCTTCAAACGTAAAACCCGGATTACCAATATATACGCGTATTCTGCTGACTGATCTGTCCCGTGTAATCATAGATCCGTAGCTTCTGAGCATAAAATCGTAGATCTGTGCTCTATGCATAAAATCATGAATCTGTTACGCAGAATAACTGTCCGCCTTCCTTTTCAAATGATCGGCTAACGTGGTCCCAAATCATAACTGATCAGATAAGATCGGATTCGGTTAAGAATTCGAAGAGTTATCTGAACTCTATAAATAGCCCTAGGTCATGAGAGAGAAAAATCCTTCATCTGTCTCTGCAAAACCCTTCGTCTCTTTCTGAGAACTCGTCGTCTTCGTCTCTTTTCTGAGAACTCAGATTCGCCATGGCACCAAAATAGGCCTCCGCGGTTAAGAAAAAGAAAGCCGCTTCCTCATCTCGCTCCTCTGCTCAAGCACGAGCGACTCCTACTAGGCCAAGCGAGCCTCTTTCTGAATGAAGTGCTCCGCCATCTAGCTGTGCTTCGGGCATCACAGGTAAAGACTTCGAGAGAAGAAAAAATCTTTCGCACACGTTGTACGTGTATGCGTCAATACGCCCACATTCCTAATGTGTTAGCGTAAAACTCCATATTTTTGCAGTCTAGCGTAAAACTCAGAC
Source organism: Iris macrosiphon (assembly GCA_036927795.1). NCBI lineage: Eukaryota > Viridiplantae > Streptophyta > Magnoliopsida > Asparagales > Iridaceae > Iris > Iris macrosiphon. The sequence continues at coordinate 130,755,582 of JAYESA010000005.1, forward strand.
TGTCAAAATTTGGCATATACTGCAAACCTTGTGTTTTACGCACTGGAGGTAAATTTCAGCAAAAAATCCAAATTTTTGCAGTCTGGCGTAAAAGCTCAGACTGTTAGGTTTTGGCGTATATTGCAAACTTTGAGTTTTTACGCACTGGAAGTAAATTCCAGCGTAAAAAGTCAAATTTTTATAGTCTACCATAAAAACTCAGACTGTCAAGTTTTGGCGTATACTGCAAGAGTGTAGCGTCTAGCGTAAAACTGACTTTTTTTTTGCTTCTTGCAGTGGACCTACAGATTCTCCCTTTGGCTGAAGTGATGGGCTCTGCTGCTGGAATGCTGAATTCTAACTATCTGGAGGACTTGTCCCATGTGACATTCCCCATCTCTGGAAACGAATATCCTCAAGAAAGGGAAACTCTGATCTCAGCCCAAGGAGAACGAATGTTGCTGAGTATGATCAGTGGGGAGCCCTTGACATACATAGATGGGACTGAGTATAAGAAACCATCTTCTTTATTCGGGGACGTTATTGATAAGCAGTCTCAGACCAAGCCCAAGAGGGAAGATTGGGTATTTTCTGCTGAGGGCACGATCATTTATCTGCCAAAGATGCCCAGAGATTACCCTATCCCTGCATTCTTCCATGCCACACATCCCAGAAAGATGTCAAAGACTCTGACTCCCGATCTTCATGGCCAGCTAGGGAAGATCTTTTATAAGAAAGGATTGGACCGAGGGTTTTTTATGAGTAGTCCTTCAGGCCCTATCATGCCTTTCAGAGGATTACTGTCGGGCAATATCCTGAGATACTTCACTGATCCAGCCGCTTTAAATAGCGACTTTATGCAATGACTTTATGGGGCAGAGGGGGTATACCCCAAGGTTAACCCTCGCACTAGTGGATGGCTTAGCCCCCAAAATTTTTGATGGGCTAGTTTAACTGCATGGGCCCAGAAGCACTTTCAGGTGGAGCAGGAAAGTATTAGCTTATTTGCGGCTGTGAGTACTACTAGTGTTGGGCTGTATCTCAACCCCAATTTGTTCTTAGCTTTGATGGAGCGATATAACTCGCTCACTGGGACTTTTGCCACTCCGATAGGTAAGTTGGGCCTGGCACTTCATGAGATGGCAGACATCTCAAAGCTACCAATGGGAGACACTCCTTATGAAAAGTACGTTCCGACAAATAGGGAAGTGAAGGATACCCACCCTCGGGCAGTGGTAGTGTACCAAGAGCTGATGAGCCACTACTTTGCATGCACCGCCTTCTACAAGGAGCCCTCTGATTTAGCCCATATCAACAAATGGGTATCCTACCTCTTCTTCCATCAGGCTAGAAATGCCAAACAGGACAAGGTTGTAGATAGTAGAGATAAACCCTTGAATCCCTTGAGCATTCTCAATGACAACACCATCGATGATCTTATTAAAGATGCGAGGGCTCAAGATTATGTTCTCAATGAAGAGATAGGGGGTTATCCTGCAGGAACCAAAGCCTACAGCTATATGAGGTATTGCCGAAAGCCTCTGTCAAGAGAAGCTCAACTGGCTGGCTTCCTTTCTGTTTGGCTACGCCGATGGGTGGTTTCTGGCATCGCGTCTGCGGATCGTATTCATCACAACACCTTATAACCCACAGTGCATTTGGTATTTGGAGCGAGATTGGGCCTGCTACCTGCCATGGTGTGCAGGATTCAAGCTGGCCTGAGGGCTATTACTGAAGGACTGCTGGCTGATGATACACGGCGTGAAGGATATCCCAGAGTGGAATTGCCATTCTTATATCTGATGGGATGGTTAATCCTTTACCATACCAGAGTGATGTCTCCCGGGTCGGCCAGTGGTTCGGGCAATAACTTCCTGTTGAATTACAGGAATTCTTCTTGGAATGTGACTAGCGTCATAGATTGTCGGCTAGCACTAAATTTTGCCCATAGTTGGAAGTTCTTCTGCATCGTCCCCCCCGTACATATCAATCAACAATGGACAAAACTTCAGGATGCAGGTCAGGGGAAGACTATTCTTTCTCCTGAAGCCTTTTACTGGTTGGTCTGCATTAGACCTTCCCATCTGCTGTACAGAAGTGAGAACCACTGCTACTTGGAGGCTTATCTGCCTAGCCGTTTCGCTAGGCAATTTGGGTATGATTAGTTGCACGTGGGGAATCCCATCACCAGCTTCAAGTTCAAAGGTGGACTTATTAATGGAGCTAGAGGATGGCGGTACTTCATAATTGGTTGTACTGGAGCAACCTTTGCTGTGCCCGCGACTTCTCTCTCCACGGAGCTGCGTATTCTTTACTCGTACGCGCAGTTTTATGTGTCCATCAATACCTTCCATCATGATTTTGATGTTCATGGAAGTTTCAGGATGCCCTCACATAGGTCTACTGGGAGAGAGGAGATACCATCTGTCTCCTCTGATGAAGGTGATGAAACTACCGGTGCAGATGATTATTTGTTGATTGTACCGAGAGGCGTAATAGCTCCGCCAGCGGAGCCTCTCATAATCCCCAGTAAACGAAAGGCTTCCACTCTAAAAGAGCCTTCTCCCCGTAAGAAGAAGAAGCAGATTACCAGAGGTCCTAAAAGGACTTCTACCAAGGGGGCCTCTTCCAGGAGTGAGCCTACTGTTTCCCCTGTTGGGGATAATTATTTGATCAGGGGTCCTTCGCCTTTTAGAGAGGGAACCTCCACAGTTCCAACTCACCGTGCTGGATATTCTTTGCCTGCTACTGCTGCCGCTACCACCGTTACTGGTAGTGCTTCTAGATCACCTTCGAGGTCGAGCATAATAAGGATCAATATACCTTTACCCAGACAGATAATGGGCCTAGCCCCTCCTTCGTCTGTAAGTATCTCGAGCGAGATTCCACCCGATGAACCTCGAGTGGATCTGGGTGACGACTGGGATGACTACCCTCAAACGTCTGTTGGTGTACCCTCTTCTCCAGGTATGACAGCTTGTTTAGCATCATTAAGAAATAATTTAGCTATACAGGCTGCAGACGTAACATACATACCATCGGCCATGGGTAAATATTATCTTCACGCTTTCTTCAGGAAAATTAACATCAAATTGATATTAACTTTCTCTTATCTTATTTTCAGGCGAAGACATCTCTGGGGAGGGCAGAGTTGACACAACTTCTGATTTTGTTGCGGATCCAGCTAATGAAATGACGGAGGCCGACGTCGACGAAGCATACTTTGAAACTGCCGATCTTTCATCTGCAATATTCTCGGGTGTCATCCCGTCAGTAGCAGTTCAAATAATATCAGAGGAGGATGAACCCACCATCTCGACCGTGCCTCCTTCGTTAAGCATGCCAGCAACTCCAACCGTTGTTGGTGTCTCTTCTTTTGTCGCGCCATCTGTTGAAGCAACGACTGTGTCAACATCCTCTACAGCCATTCCAGAAAGGAGGTTTACCGATATTGCGGCCACTCCCAACGTCCATTCGATCTTTGCTATGCTAGTTGAACAATACACTAGCATATTCTATGCCACTTTGAAAGAATTGATATCCATGGTGCTGGAGAAGAATCTAGACTTTGATGCTCTGAAGACATCCTCCAAGCTCACTATAGCGCCGATTAGAAATTTCAATGACGTTGAAAGAGCTGATGCGCTAGAGCAAATAGTTAATGTTTAGAACAACCCATTAACGAATATTTTTAACTATCCCGAGACAGCATCGATGACCTGGTTCAAGCTGAGTACGATTCCCTAACTGCAGAACTTGCTCAGCAGATTGAAACTTTAAATAGATCCATCCAGGAACAACAACAAGAGATGGAGAAAGAGCAAGCAGTATTGGTAGGGAGTATTCCTCAGCTCTCTCAGTGCTATACTGAATGTGAGGGATATGAAGTGAGGGTTCGAGAATTGGAAGCTGAACTTGCTCAGACAAGGGAGAGGCTTCTCAAGGCATCGGTAGTTCGTGATGTATTTGAGGGCCAAGTGAAGACAGCTCAGCAGAACTTGACACATGCGGGTGTCATCCACGCAAGTTTTGTTGATTCTCTGTCTGAACTATCTCTCTTTAGCAATGACGAGACAAGGCTGGAACTAGCTCGCACTAACATTTTAAACTCCAGGAATGAGAGGATGGCTGCTTTGGCGCGACAGATCAAGGATTTAACTGCTCCTCCCCAATGATGTACTTTTTTTACTCCTTATTTTCTCAGAGATAAATAAAGATATATTTTCTGACTTTGTGGACCCATCACTTTAGAGTATAAATGATAGGCTAAGATGAAAGTGATATCAGAGGTAATATGAACATGATATACTTTCGGTAAGGTTTTGCTGAATGTAAATCTATTCAGAGGTAATATGAACTCGATAGAATATAATCCAACTAAATTTGTATACAAAACACTATCAGAGGTAATATGACCATGATAGGTTTACAAATTAGTTAAGCATATTTATTCAGAGGTCATATGAACCTGATAGAATATAACCCAGCTTGCCTTTGTACGTAGTATCGTCAGAATAGAATCTTCATCATACTCCGTTAAGCAAAGGAGATCAAGTATAATACTTCTTCGGGAATTTGCAGTTGATAGAAGCCATTATCAAATCTTCATTAGGTTTGGCTAATCGGTAAGCGCCATTTGAGAATGTTGTTTCAATCATATAAAGGCCCTCCCCTTTTTTATGGTTGTTGGTGTGAGCTTCGGATATTGTACCAGAGGTAATATGAACGTAGTACAATACCGTGTTTGTTGAGGATATCCCACTGAGGGATCTTTGGTGGACCTATTATTTGTTGAGCACGTTGAGTGCAAATATAAGTTCGAAATAAGCCCAAAAAGATATGGAAGCGATAAGTTTTGTGGCTAGTAGAGACATCTCGCTGGAGGATTTTTGTGGACCCATTACTTCTTGTGCACGAGAGTGCAAATAATGGGTTTGAGACAAGTCATGACAGAGATAATACGGACGTTGTAAAATATGACTCTGCGGGGATAGTGGAGAGACATATTTCAGATAAAATATGAACATGTCCTGACTTTTGCTGGAGAAAATGAGGATAGTTCAGAGATAATATGGACATGAACAATTCGTTTCCATTGTGGGCATCCCACAGGGGAGTTTTTGGTGGACCTATTACCTCTTGTACACGAGAGTGCAAGTAATAAGTTTAGGATAAGCCCTGCTAGACGTAATATGGACATGGCAGTTTTTGTGGACCTAACACCACTGACGTACTTAGAGTTAAGTACGGGTGCTAAGTTGAGATGACAACCGATACAGAGATAATATGGACATGATAATCGATAGCCGGACCCGGAAGGTTTGTTCAGAGGTCATATGGACGTGAACTGATTGATAGCAACAACGTGGGAGGTTTGCTTAGAGGTCACTTGGACGTGGCAAACTCAGCTGTGGGAAAAAATCATTGGGGATTAATTTGTTGAGTGTGGTCTATCCGAACATGAAGATAGACCATAGGATCGCTCCGTTGGGGATATTGATGGGACGATAGCTCAGAGGCAATATGAGCATGGCTAGCATCTAACGAAATAGATTGTGAATAGTCACGGCGGGAGTGTGCGAGTAGACTTAGGGACTCATCATCCGGTACTTCTTGAAGGAGAAAATTGCCACGTTGGAGTGAGATCAATTTACAATAATTGTCTTCTCTTTTATAAATGCAAAGTGATGACTTTGGCGTCGATCAACTCCTGGATTCTCCTTTTCAGTACATAGCATGCCTTTGTGGGGTGATGAATGTACCGATGAAAGAGACAATATTCTGGGTCATCGACCTTGCCAGTCCTTTCAGGGTATCTGATGTTGGGTAGCCGAAGCTTGTTTTCCTTTATCAATATATTAAAGATTTCAATGATGTCATCATCATTGAAGGAGAAAGTCCCCTTTGGCTTTCGGGCTTTTGATACCTGAGTCATACGGTCCTCAGGGAAGATGGTCATAGTTGCATCATCTTCAGACTCAGAGGGAATTCTACCCCCAGCTTTGGATACCACTCTGTTTTGTCGAGGGAGACTACTCCCAGACATATCGTTGTCTGGTTCTTCTTCTTTTTGTTTGCCTTTGTCCACATAAGTTGATTTAGAAGGACCTGCCTCTGGTATTACAGGATCAGACTCTGGAGGTTTAGAGTTTGCAAGAGATGTGGTAAAGCCTAACCCAAAATGATTTTGTTGACAGTAAGGATCACCATGCAATGGTATTCATCTGCATTTTCCATAATTGAGGCCTCGCTTCAACTTCAAATCATAACCCATGTTTTCCATAATCTTTAAAGCCTGTGGGCTATATCTGTGGATTTGTATTTTTCCAACATCAGACTCGCGAGATTCTTCTTGTATAATCGGTCTATTCCGCATTCGACCGAAGATTATTTAATGCTGATCGTTGCGAGTTGGTGGAACAATAAAGACATATTCTTCATGTGGCCCATATGTCATGACGACATTAGATGTTGACGCTACTTCCCACATGATCTCCCCACGCTTGGTAGTTAGGGGCGCTAAATCTTGATTTTGGCCCCTGTCTTTATGTTTTTGGATCAAGAAATCATGCAAATCAGGGGAATTAAATGAAGAAGAAGAAGAAGGCTTATTCTGCCTTTTTACATCAGTGGGCCTATGGAGATTAGGAACCATAACCCTTTCTCGGCTATAGGAATACAGCAGTCCACCCATGTGAGTAGCATGTGATCCATCATCTGTCTGAGGAGCGTATTTTCCCGTAAACGGGTCTTCTTTACGCGGACAGGTTTATCCTAGCGTAATTTGGAGTTTGGCACTGGTTCGCGTAAAATAGGAAAAGTCCTCAAGCAGCCTCCAGCGTCATGCATAATCTGAAGAGTGGGCAACTTCTTCTCTTGTAGGCGTACAAGCCTAGCGGTTGGGAGATCCGCCACTCGTTTTCCTTTGATGTGATCCCAGGGTTCATCTGCCTCATCATAGACGGGAGATGTATTTTTACGCGCAAGGCGCGTTTGAAATTTCTGCACGGGCATTGAGGCCTTGCTAGGAATTTTGTCTGCTACATCACAAACGGAAGACGAAGGTTTACGCACAGGGCATATTTGAAACTTCTGGATTGGCACTGAGGCATTGCCAGAAGTGTTGTCTGCCATATCACAGACGGAAGACACAATTTTACGCACAGGGCATGTTTGAAACTTCTGGATTGGCATTGAGGCATTGCCAGAAGTGTTGTCTGCCACGTCACAGACGGGAGACAGATTTTTACGCACAAGGCGTGTAGGCTGTGTTGTCACAACCTTGTTGATCAGAGAAGGAGAGCTTATAGGAAGGGTAGAGGATGTCTTGGGCCTCCACACTTTACGTAGCTTCCTATTATTCTGGACAGAGAGGGAATAAGAGCTACCCCCTACATGAAGCATGTCTTCATAAGCATATTGGTCAAATTGGACGACCAAAGTCTTATTCGTTGATCCAATGGATACAGCATCGTATTGAGTAATTACTTTCTCGTCAGAGGAGAAAGTTTTCTCCAGCAGAGTCGCCATCTTGTTTTTGATGATAAAAAAAATGAAACTAGGTTTATACAAAACCCTTTCTTTGTTTACAAACAAGAAAAAAGATTACAATTAATCCTATACGAGGATGTCAAGTACAAAAAATAATTTTGGGGAAAAATTGCTATAGGAGTCTGATCTACGGTCGATCACTTTGTCCCTTGGACCACACGATGATGAAGAAGTGCTGTAGAAGAAGAAGAAGCTTCAAAGGTTGCAAGTGGGATTGAATTCTCGTTGCCGAAGTTGTCAATCGACACTCTTTGTCTATGCTCTCTGCTCCTCTTTTGATCCGATCCCCGATCTTGATCCTTTTCTTCACTCTTCACCCTTTTTTTCGACCTTGATCTCCTGTGACCGGAGGTCTCTATTTATATAGATCAGTCACAATAATTGTCCATTCGGCGTAGAAGCCAAACTGTGAAGAGAGTTGCACCCTTTATGCGACGGTTATAATAACTGCTACCCACGTTTGAATGATCTCCTGAATTTGCGTATGACGCATGTCCCATTATGAGGTAACGCGTATAATCGTTCCTCGAAGATTACGGCATACAAGCCACGTAGGCAACTGCCCCTCGCGTAAAGATGGTTGGCATAAAAGCCAAATAACTGTCTTGTTGGCGTAAAGGCCAAATAGCTGTCTTGTTGGCATAAAAGCCAAATAGCTGTCTTGTTGGCGTAAAAGTCAAATAGATATCTTGTTGGCGTAAAAGCCAAATTCTGCGCAAAGCTTGATACTGCATGAATAATAGATAACCAGCGTAAAACTAGCCAATTATCCTTTCTGACTGAGGTCTTGAGCGTATTCTGGGCTAAATAGCCTTATCACGTACCTTTGCAAATATAGCCTGAGTTGACATATTTCGAGGAGATAGCATACGGCGTACTCCTATAGTTAAAAATAGCCTAGTTGGCGTAACATGCAAGGATGGTGATGTGAGAGTATTAGTCACAGTTTTAGCTCTCCCAGTCATTAAAAATAGAACAAAATCTTGTACATTTAATGCAGAGATATGCCTCGAGCTCTGTACGAGAGACAGCTTTTGACGTGGCATTTGATTTTATCTCATCTCGAGCGTAAAAACTCATCTCTGCCTGTGTAAAATAGGCAGCGTATTCCTTGAAGGCGTAAAAATGACTTGTATCAAGGATATGTCACTAAACGACAGCCTGGGCCTCTGTGCAGAATCATCATTACAGCCGTCCTCTCTATCGTCGTATAGTACTTTTATCAGGAGTCAGGTTCACTGTTCTGTCTGACAGATTCATTCGAGGAATACGAAGAGTTCCTCGTACAACTTCACGCTGCATTAAACACAAACATATATTACGCCGGAGGGTATAGTAACCTTTTACGCCAAAACAGCCTTGAAGTGTTGTTTTACGCGGACAACTCTGAAGCTATATTTTACGCCAAATAGCTCTGAAGCCCTGTTTTACGCGTATAGTTCTGAAGCTATATTTTATGCCACACAGCCTTGAAGCTTTGTTTTACGCGATCTTCATGTATGTTGGTGGTTTTGACTATATAATACGTGTACAATTCTCCAGCATATTTTATGCTTCTACATGTTATTAAGGAAGGATATGAGAATTTGACAGAAATGTTACTATTAAGAATTTAGTAAACTTGAGGAATGCAAAGAGTAATTCAAGATTTAATGAAAGGATTAAATTTGATTAGAGGATGCAAAAAATTGACTTAAGATTATGGATTAGCTAGAGGCACAAATTGAGGAAAGTGGAATATTTTTTAAATTGATGGTAGATTACAGAATCTGATAAAGGATCACGAGATTATATGGAAGTATAGAGAAGGGCTTTGAGGAACAACTACTTCTGAGGGAGATAGAGCAAATATTCACGAATAGAGTTATCCACCACTTATCATATCTTCTTGTAACTCCACTTTGTATTTATTCGTACCAAATTTATTATAAAGTTGTGCCATACCAGTTTGACTATAATATTGTCTATCATAGTAGTGATGCTTATTAGGGTATTGAGGAGTAGTTCATAGGTGGAGTTTTGGTAGAGACTGTAAGGAATATGCCAAGTGGAGAGCGTGAATGAGTATAAAGGATAACAAGAAAGGGTTGACAATGGAACTGTATGCAGGAACACTGATGATAGGACTTCATAGGTCTGAAGTATAGAGAGTTGTAACTCTGAAGAGAAACTAGACGAGATTACTGGAATGATTATAATGGTATAAATGATATTTGAGAAATTGAGACATCAATGGTAAAGTTTATGATTGCTAGCATGAAATTAAGTTTGAAGCACTAGAGGATATAAACCTAGAAGAAAAGAGGTGTTGTTATTCGTAGGTGGTGCAAATTGATGTGGTTTTGAGGACTAATAAAGTAGATGAGTGCGATGTTGAACTGGAGAATCTTCTCTTAGTAAATCTAGTGACGAAGGATAATGAATACAATCGAGGATTCAAATTTTATGGTGCTAAAATTGTTGTGAATATTGAGTATCAGTGGCTCATAGGTTGAGGAAAAATCAAGGATAACTAAGATAAGTTTTGGATCAAAGGGGAAATTGGTAAAACCCTGATGGATTTTAATATGTGCATATTCAAGTAAAAGAGGAATTAAGTTGGAGACAAACTAGATGGGAATGCGAATAATGAGAGTGTTCAAGGGTAATGAAGAAAACGGTATTATGATCAAACACTGAATTATGATTTCAACAAGTTAGATGAACAAAACAAAGTTTTGAAGTGGTAGAGATTAAACAATAAGATAAACTAATTTTCAAATATGAATAGAGGTAAAATGGGGGTTAAGCTACAAGAAGAGAACATAGATAGTAAAATAGTGAATCAGGACAAGAATACCACATACCGGAGGATAGTAGGTGAAAGGTAATAAAATGAGGTACGAGATGTTTGACTGAAAGAACATACAAGTAGATAGAATCTTAAAATTGATACGATGGATTGGAAACTCGAAGGGGAACTGAATTTTGGAATATGGACTCTTCTATGGACGAGACTAAAATTTTGGGTTAATTACATCTTGCAAGAGTTACAATTGATGGCAGAGAGTCACAGAATTAACTGGAAACGATAGAGAAAATATTGATGGATGGAGGAAAGTAATTTTCACAGTGTCATAAAAAATTTAAATATTAAGAATGACAGATCAGAAGGTATGATAGAGGTTAATGTATCAAGGACGATGTAAGGACTTGAACTGAGAGATTCAAGATATGTGTAATAAGAATCAAAATTTTGTAAAACAAGAGGATTAGGTGATATTTCTGGGAGAGGGAAGCCGAGATGCGCAAGTGATACTCTTATCTCTTTGAGGCATGAGGTATCTTTCTTGATTGTTGTGATTGCTTGTCGTAGTGCTAGTTCTTTCTTTAAATTTTAAGGATAAAATTTTTCTAAGGGGGGTAGGATTGTAACTACCACTTTTTCGGAGAAGGGTATTTTTATCATTTCATATTATTGGTACTATTAATAAATATATATTTTATATTGTTAATATAGTTAGGGTTAGTGTGTTACCCCATTAGTTAGACAGGGTGCTAGTGAGCCTAAGAGGACCCAACTAGGCTTAACTTGACCACTTTAGTTCAACCAATTAGTTTAGTCATGGTTGACTCAATTATTAGGGATAATTAATAGAATATCCCTTTCTATTAATATTAGAACCTTTCCTCAATTAAACTTTCTTAATTAAATACCCTTCATGACTAATTATTGGAGTTAAATAGGATATTTTGTATTTCTTGGGGAAAAAGGTATATAGCCGACCATATTAGGGAGGAGTGATTCTCTCTCCTCTTCATTTTATCACTCCAATTTTATCCCCAATTGTGTTCTTCTCCAAATTGACTCATCCCTCACTCTCATTCTCTTCCATTTTTATCATCTAAGGAGCATAGGAACTTGTCATGCCCCAGTCCCAAAATATCGAGGGACTGGACACGTGGCAATGGCCAGCAGCACACACCGATGGACAAACCCAATTTAATGGATCCATCGGGGCATACTTAAGTTGTAATACAACAGTCAGGGTCTACTGATCTCATCCACAGAATAAATATAATAAGTCAACAAAAGCAAAACATCAACATCAAGTCACAAGTAATTTAAATTGGGGAACAACCCGATAATCAGGTCTGATACAATAGTTCATTAAACAAGAATGAAAATAACAACACAGACTAAGTATGGAAGAAACATATACTCAGAAAAATCTATGGCAATCACCTAGTCCTTGGTTCCTGGTTCTGCTCTACTGTATGCACCTGATCCTGCTTCTGCTCCTGCTAATGCACATGTCCTGTAAACCTCAGAGTGGATCTCCTCTGCTAAACCTGGGGACATAATCCGGATCTAGGTCCTCAGGGGACATAGTAAGGTACAAAATAACTCATGCCAAAATAAATGCAGTGCAGCAATAAATGAAACAATAGGGTAAACTATATAACCAGCTAAGTGAAATGCAAGATGAGAGTATCACTAAAACTCAGGCTGAGACCATTACAAGCTCTGTGTCGGGGAGCCGGTAGCAGTGATATCACTAGTATAGTGCCTAGCTCTAATGTAGAGTCTAAGGCCTCACAATAATATCTCACTAGTAGAGTGCCTAGCTCTGATATAGAGTCTAAGGCCTCACCATAATAAATATATATATAAATCAGCCTGTAGCCTGTGTGTCTCTCCCCACCCAATGTAATCACACGTCTCATGTCCATGACACGCAAGATCAAAACTAATGCAACAAGTCATAATAAGATCTAAGAATATGTCTATGTCATGAAACCTGTATCCTATACAGAATCACCTTGAATATTTCAGGAAGATTCTGTCACATGAATAGTGTCAGGTGTCCTGGGTATATCGTACTCGATAAAGCAAGTACGAGAATGTAAATGGTCACGATGTCCATCTCTAGGTGACGTTACACAACTCCGCTTACGGTATTAGCACCCGACTATTAATCGAACGCTAAGTAAGTCACACGGTCCTAGGTTTAAGCATGTACAACAAGTATATATGTCAAGAAAATAAGTAACAAAACTACAGGATTTGGCAAGTTACACTTGTCTGGGGTTCTGGCTCCAACTGTAGCTTTGACTTCAGCGAGATTTACAGGCAGTTCTTCGGTTGCTGAAATAAACATCACCATCAGATCCAAAAAATATCAAATAGCTAGAAATGCCTGTTCTTGAGTCCAATTTGGAAACAGGAGCAAAAATGACAGTTTCTGGTCAAAGCGGGGTCCACATGTGGACCGCTTTGCACCGAAAAACGTGTCAGGGTCAAAGGTCTCAAAATCTGTCAAACTTAGTGTCAACAAGTCAGGAACGTTGATACGAACCCAACGGAACTTCCAGAATTGGATTCCGATGAGCCGATCACAAAATCGCCCGTCAAGTGGAGCCTGTGGGGCCCACGATATGTGATTTTGTCCACGTTCTCAGAATCGAACCAAACTTGGGTCACAGGACCAGCGTATTGCTACGAGTCCGATGGCGCAAGTTTTGTTTCGATCTGACGTGTGTACACTAAGTTACAGCGAGATCTAGAAAGGACGGATACGGGGCGTTGTCGGCGGATACGCGTTGATTTCGGTGTGCACGCACATCCAAATCAACTTCTACGAAATCCCACACGTCAGTATCAACGGCACGCACGTTACGGTGAAGACCGCACGGGACCAAGTTATCCCGTTTGGCGTGGCGTACTCAGTTCCGGGGTAAAACAGGGCGTTGGTTTTCCTGTTTTTGGATCGCGGTTTGCGATCGCCACAGGACACGACACACCGAGCAGGTTGCACTGGCATCGAGAGGGTCACGCAGGGTTCGTATCACAACTGATGGAACGAGAAACAGAGCAACGAGGAGAGAGAACGGGTTACCTGAATAGGGCTCCGCAAACTGGGTTTCTCGTGTCTGAGGCGACACGACGCGACACGATGCTGCTGTGTCCGGGCCGTGTCCTGGCTAGGGCTAGGGTTCTGGTTCGCCGGAGACTCGCCGGAGGGGCTCGCCGGGGAGATGCTGGGCTCGCCGAAGCTTCGCCGGAGGCGGCTGGGTTCGTCGGGGCCGGCGGAGACATCGGTGAGGGCGGAGACAGCGAGGTTCGAGGTCGAGGCGGCCGGGGAAGATGACGGTGGGGCTCGGGTGTTCGATGGTGGTGCGGCGAGGTGGAGAGGTGAGCAGGAGGAGGAGATGGGGTGTTGGAGGAAGAGGGCAGCATCGGCGCTGGAGCCGGTGGTGGCTGCGGGGAGCTCGCTAGGGCGGCCGAGGGGGAGACAGGGTGGCCTGGGAAGGAGATGCGGGGGCTGGCCCGCTGCTGCTGCGGGGTCGACGGCTGCGGGCGGCCGGGGCTGCGAGGGAGTGGAGGAGAGGGGAGAGGGTGGTGTTGGGCGGAGGAGATAGGTGGTCGAGGGGGCGGGTTCAGGCGGAGGTGCGAGGGGTTTTTATAGTCGGAGAAAAAGGCGAAGTGGCGGCCGGACGTTGCGGGGGAGGGGAAGAGGAGGAGCTGGACGCTCGGGGAAGAGGAGGCGGACCGGTGCAGGGTGTCAGAGCTGCGCGTCGGTTACGCGGCGGAGGAGGCGGGTGAGCAGCTGGGGGAGGTAAAAGGATTTCGGGTCGGGCTGGGCTGAGACGGGTCGGGTCGAGTCAGGCGGATCCGGCCCGATCCACTAATCAGGAATGCGGGTTCGGGTAGAAACGGGTTTCGGGTCACGGGTTAGACCCGGATCCGACCCGCTAGGTTTGAGTTGGGTTGGGTTTGGTTCGGTTCAACAGTGGGTTGGTTCGGTTTGGTTTATTTCAAATAAACCGGGTTTAATTAGGGTTTATTTTGGTTTAATTATAAAATAGTTTTTAGGGCTTTAAAAATGCTTCCGGGATCCAATAAATTTCCGAAAAATTATCCTATGTCTAATTTTTTATTTTACACCATAAAATATTTTTTTTTAATATTTTAATATTATTTAATATCATTTAAAAATTATTTAAATTCAAAATACCTTAGTTTTATTTAATAGAAATTCCAGAAACATCCAGAAAATTGTGTAAATTCCAAGTTAAAACTTCTTGAAAATCAAGGGGTTTACAGAACTTGGATTGCAATAAGCACTTGGAGAAGAAAGATTTGGCTAAGAACTTGTGTCCTAATTGTGTTCATTGAGTATTTTATTGGGAATCCATCTCCTAATAGGTATAATTCTGAATATCTCTTTAATTTAGACTCTAATTCTTTTATTTGATCATTAGGAACTCTTCCAAGGCTTAGGGGTACCCATAGAAAGAAGAACTAGGTGCAATTGACCTCGATTTTGACTTCTACATTGAGTTATGTGTCCAATTTAGAAAAATTCCGAGATTGGTGCACCAAATATTTGTTATTAGGTTAATTAGGTCTAATTAGACTTAGATTGAGTATGTGAAACTAGATACGTGTTCACAATTGGATACGGGTAGGCCGTATCATGGTACAACATGATACGAGGGATGATTTTCGGGATTTTTCATTCGACACGGTTGGTACACATGTCATACTTTGCACAAACACTAGATTAGATAGCTATTGCTCTAATTAGACTTTAATTATTATATTTGACTCATTCGTGACCATTGTTGAGAGTTGGGTGATGGTTTGGTAGAGTATCAAGGGTGTCATCAATATCCTAGAGTGGGGTGCAAGGTGTTTGATATAATGTCCATACTAGTTAATATTAGTATTGTTGTTGAGTTACCTATTTAAGTATATATATAAGTGTCTATAATTATATATGTATATATATGTAGGATTAAGTGTATAATGATATACATAGTCTTTGGGATGGTGACTTGTGTATGGATGTGGTGTTATATACAAAATATTGTGAGAGGACAGTGATGGCAAATACCATGGAGTGTTGTGAAGTGGGTATGTACCCATGTGGTTCAGTTGAGATTTAGGAATGAGCGTGTTGTGTTGTGTTGTGTTGTGTTGTGTTGTGTTGTAAGTGTGTGGTGTATGTGTATTGGTGCAGGGGTGCAAGGGGGGAATTTGACTGTGTATATGTGTGTTTTGATAACTAGAGTAGTGTGTATGTACTTGCACATTTAGTGCAAGTAAGAGATATGAGTTGGAATATCCAGGAGGTAAGTATTAGAGTATCTTGAGGGTATTTGTGTATGACAGTATAATATGTACAGAGGTGTAACTAGTGCAGTACAACACTTAGGTGTGTTGTGTGCTTTTAATTGAGGGGATTATCTCCAGGTGGAATAAGGAAAGTAGATGTTCAGTTGCTTAGAATACTGCAGTGCACACACTTGTGCACTGAGTGGTGGCTCAGGTATGCATTCGCAGGCAGTAAGAGAGTGAGGGGGGGGGGGGGGGGGGGGGGGCTGTTGTTGGGGTTCTCGAGTGTGGACAGTGCACATTTTTGCACTGCAGATCAAGAGGAAGCCTATTTCAAATATAAGAATTAGGAGATGACAACTGCCTTGTTAACAGTTGACAGAGGGTATTCCAAGTCAGTTTCGTTGAGTGCACTGGGGTGTCCAGGTAGGTGAAGCGCTCAAGTAAGGGGGCATCAGGTCAGTTCAGACATGGAGCATAAGCATTAGAAATAGTAGTAACAGCAGGTAAGCTGAAGGAGGGGCACTACACCAAAATGACAAATTAAGAACACTAGACGTTTTTCAATCTGGAACGTCTATTTTCTGTACCTATGTTTTGGAACGGACTAAAATTGTTCCAGATAAAAAAAAGCGTTCCAGATAATTACTTTTTAAATTTTTAAGAAAATTATTTATTTTCGAACGCACATAAACCGTTCCAAATGAAGGGAAAAAAAAAATCATGTGAATCTCACGTGAGTAAAGTCAGCAAAGCGTTCTCACCCCTCTCTCAAAAGCATACAAATGTTCAAATAAACCCCTAAATCTCATATATTCCTTCTACTTTCCGCAGAAGTTCTCACTTCCCTCTCAGGCGGGATCACAATTGGGGCTCGTCGGAGATCTCGCCATTCTCATCGGAGAAGGTTTGCTCTCTCTCTCTCTCTCTCTCTCTCTCTCTCTCTCTCTCTTTATCTTTCTATTTTTCTTGTTTCTAGTGTTTGTTAACTACCGTTTACTTGAGTCCGCATCTCAAGATTAAGGAATTATAATGCCCTAGTTATAATATTTTTTTATGTACACATGAGGGGTAGTTCTGAAGAATGTGGTCTGCACATTCTGTAAAAAATGGAAATTTTGTACTAAATCATCCGACAGGTCCCTGTCGTGGTCCCTCCTCTTTCTCCGCTCCCTGTTACGCGCTACTGCAATCGTAGTCCCAATCCCTGTCCTTTTCCCTGGTCCTTGATAAACTCATGACATACTTGCGAGAATCCATCTGCAAAGCTACACCGGAAATCTAGAATAAAATCCTATTCTTAAAAGGGGGGAATTTAAAACCCTAGAATAAAGAAGGACCTTGGATATGGAGTCAGAGAGGTCGTCGAAGCCCCCGTTGCCCATTCTGCCCATACTACACTTAAGGGGGAGTTCACTGTGGTTTCAGTTTACTGAAACCAGAAAATATAGTTTCTAAGAGAGAGATACAAGATACAATAGACTAGAACGAAACTGAATGGTAGGTCAGCTATTCAAAACTTGCCGCAACTAGAATCCAATGCGTTCGTTTATAAGAGTATGTGATGTATGTTGAGCTTCCTCTTGTTTTCATATAAACGATCCCATTTTGAAGATCCAATTTCATGAATTGATCCCTTTTGTTAGTGTGTTATTTTTGACGATGGTGTTTGGACTGTTGGATGGCGCCCTTGCAGTTTCTCTCTTGTATTGTTTATGATAGGAGTTCTAGAAAGTTTTCGATGTAATTATTTCTGTCATAAATACCTAATTTTTCGTCTAGATGTTAAAGTACAAATTACTTTTAAGTACTTGATTTTTTTTTTCTTTAAACCCCTGAATCCTGAAATATCAAAAATACAAAATCATATAATGCTACAGGAAAATCATTATCGCCTACTTAAAGCACTTGAATGTTGCAAATATGTTTACAAACTTGTTTCAGAGGTATCATGATCAGTTGTCATCAAATTATGTGCAGCAAAATAAACTCAATAGCTACTGATTTTCATATGCATATGATACAAACTGCATAAATATTTCCCTTTTAATGTAAAATATACTTAGTCTTGTTTTATGTTCTATGTTCATCTTGGCATAATATTTCACCTTTTATTTTTGTTTGTGGGTTGTTAGATATAAATTCAATAAAGAAGATAGTGACACAGAGTAAATAATTTAATTACAACATAATTAATTTAGTTGATTTTTCTTTAGGTTAGCAAGTCATTTTGTCATTAGCAGGTTCCAAACCCATCCTTTTTGCACATGAATATGGTTTCATGATACTTTACTACCGTTTTACTGTGGCTCTTATGGTTATTTCAAACTTAGTTGAGATGTATTGGTGGTACAATAGGTGAAATATGCATGAGAAAGTATTGGTTAAGTTGCATTAAGGTCTTTTTAACTTTCACAACTTTTGGTCATAACTATTATGAATATTGCTATTGGAAAAGACTTTTCCTATGATTTTGACATATTACACCAAAATTATATATTTGGTTTGTAAGAGCCATATGTTAAAAAATTTGTGCTTATTGTATCGTTTTATCGAAAGCTAGATTAATAAAAGAAGATTAGCCCACATGCCAAATTACCAATATGCACAAGTAATAAGCCTCAATATGGTGGGGAATGGTGCAAGAGTTTATCTATATTACAAATGAATTTTGATTCAGTTTTGTGGTCTAGCTACCGCCGACATGCATATTTAAGGATTAGTGTCTAGCCTGGAGCCATTTATATCCTATATAAGCTTCTGAAGTAGGTGTTTGTCTTTAATGGGATATATTGGCAACATTGGCCCTTACCCGAGTCTCTCTTATTGTTAGTTTTTCATTGCTTCACTTTACAATAGACTTTCACTAGAGCTGACTTTACCGTTAAGAAAGATGAATGGAAGAAAATGATACAAATAGATAACCCCAAAAATTAGGATAAATCTTTGTTATTGTTTGCCAACAAATAAATGAAAAAAATGAAAAACTAAATAGTTCAGTTTGCTTTGGTGAAATTTCAGAACGTTTTGACCAATATTAGATCTTTGTTGGGAATTTTTATCCAGTTTCAGGCTACTTCATTCCCCCTTGATGAATTGTCAAATCATTGCACTTAAATGAAAAATCTTTCATTAATTTTCATCCACTTATGGTCAAATTACTTTTAAATTCAAAAATTTATGGTAATAAAATTTGGTATGTTGCAGCAAGTTGTGAATAAAATAGACTAGATATTTTTTATATGAGCTGGAAACCAATATTATCCTACAAACAACTGATATATATCGCTTATGGTTTTACTTTGATTTTATCTTACATGATCACTTCATTGCCATTCTTACTTAATATGGAAGATTTGCTGCTTGGAATTATTACTTTATTAGTTGGGAGAAGAAGGTTACGAAGTTATGTTATCTTTCAAAGGACGCCAACTCATAGCTGAGCAACATTTGCTTATTTAACAATACTTAATACTTAATAAATTTTCTACATGTGTTATTAAGTAGTTACATTATGAAGTTGTTTGTTTGATTCTTAAAAGAAGATGCTAGTTTGTTATATGACACTGGATTAGCTGTTACAACAGGTTTTTGTGGAAGTTCTAGCATGAATGATAAAACATTCAAACCTATTACAATTAGCTATTAGTCCAAAATAGTTCTATTTACTTTCTAACCTGTTACCATTAGCATTAAAACTGTAACTAAGTTTGTCCTCAAGCAAAATTTTCACTTTTGGTGTTATTGTATCGAGCTTTACATCTTCTTTGGACAGATGCATGTATGCCTAATAGTAAAACAAAAATTGTCTCTGCATGTCTCTGTCAAGCTTAAATTTTTTTTTTTTGGATCATTGTGACTCTTGCACGACCCAAGTCTTTTCTATGTTGGCTTAATTTCTTACAATATAGTATTTTAATTGTAGGCAAAATTTGAAGTCCAAGGTTATCTTAGAAAAGATGTTGAAAGATCAATGCCAAGTGTGTTCAGGAAGCTAAAGCATACCCTGAGAAAGTATTAATAGAGTCCCTTGTGAGTATTTTTCCTATCACACTTTTCCAATGATTAAAAATACATGAATTGATTACCTTGTTTGTCTTTTTTTATGGGTACACTGAATGATTGCTTATATATGAATTCATTTTAAATGACAGTTGTCTTGAGATGTTTTTGTCTACTTATCAGAATGAATTGAACTGAATTAAGACAATGCATTATACAGGTGGACTTTGTACCTCAGTTTTTTTCAGAAAATGGATCAAATAATGATAGTTGTAAAGGATAAAAATGAAGGAAACTTTTACCAAAATCAGATAGTCTATGGGTCATCAAGGGAGTCGACTTTGCTCCTGGACTTGTATCCTGATTATGGTGCAATGTCTATAGGGTTGTGCCTTGGGGAAAACCTCTTCGGTGTGAACCTTCAGACTATGAGTTTACTATTTGCGTAGTTTTGATGAAATTGGTCCCTTCTTTGTATGAATGTTTCATCATGATTTTTCCTGTGAGTTTGTTGTTTTTAAACATTTGGTATCTAGATATTTTAAGACTGGAAGTTGTTTTAAAGAGTGGCTAAACAAGGTTAAAAGATCTGGCATTTGTGTCAAATCTGACTCTTCTACGAGTACTGAAGTTTTTTTTTTTTTTTTAATAAGTTATTTTTATAAAGAGTGGCTAAACCAAGTTTAAAGATCTTGTGTTCGTGTCTGACTCTTGTATGATACGAGTATCAGTAGGTCCCCAATCAGAAGTATCATAATATTGGAGTTTGACGATTGGGGAAAAAAGCTATGTTAAAAGTTTATAAAACTATTATACATGTTAGGTTAATTTTTTTTAATTATTTGATTTCTGCTACCAAAAATCTGATGCTCCGATCCAAAATTGTCGAAATTTCTGATATTTTTTATACTGCCGATCTCGATACTGATAGGGAAGTTCCGATACCGATTCTGATACTAGTACTCATTGACAAGAGTTCGGGTTCAGAATTGATGGAGGTATTTTCGATGGTTTTGCTTAATTTTTCTATTTCTTCATATTTTATATAGTTTTAATTTCTTCCGTTGTGCAAAAGGGGAAACATTCATCTTTTTCAAGAGTGGTTAAAAGTTTTACAATGTCAGAATTCTAAACCATTTTGGGAGGGTGAGAAGTTCTTGAGAAATATTGGACATCGTTAATTATAGATGATTTTTGTCGAAGTGATACCAAACGGTATTAATTGAAGCACCTTTATTAAACTTGACAAATATGTTTTTGTTGAAGTGCAACCAAAGGTAGATTTTTTTTCCTGTTAGATGCAGGTAGACAATAAAAGCTTAGTTAGTCTCATTTTATTCTCTACTGAAGAATTTTATTTTGTTCTCTAGAAAAACCAGGCACAATCGGAAGATTGGTTAGTAGTCAAGTTGGACAATACTTATATTTCCCAAGAAAGTATTTTTATGCTATTTACCTCAGAGAAGCCTTCAGGTTTTATTCGCTATTGAAGAATTTTATTTTGTTCTCTTCCAATTAGTTTTTTTAGGGACATTCTAGTCTAATCAAAAAGATAAGTTGATGTGTTTTGTTTCTTCTTTATATCCAATATTCAGATTATGTGAGGGTTCTTTTGTACATGATTGTCATTCTTTTTTTTTCCTATGTCAGGAAGTTCTTGCAAGTTACAACAAAATTAAAGGAAGTGCTCCTGAAAGATTGGTTTCAGGTTCAGATGATTTCACATTGATTATGTAGTAAGCACCCAAAGGCTCATCGATAATTATTGCTTATGTTTATTATTTATGTCAATGATTGTACTAATTATATTAATCTAGTCGATTAGTAAAATGGATTTGCAGAGTTTTTCCTTGATCATTTTTCTACTAATTTTTTTTTTTTTTGACCTTTCAGCTTTGTAGACCTGTTGGCCATCCCAACAATGAGTTTGATCACAGCTTGAATCAATTGTGACAACTAAGAGGAAGGAAATAGCTTTTGGGAAGCACGTGAACGATGAGAAGATCTCAAATTATTTTGACTGCACTAGGACATTTTTTTAACATTGTAGTTTAGTAAAATTGTATTAAACATATATACAATGATTATGTAAAATATTTTGACTTTATTAGTCCATATAGCTTTACCTTTTATCTATTCTGCATACTATGCATGTTCTTTTACTTTTATTTATATTATAATTAGCCTTAAGTTTATAAAATCTCAAGAGCAAAAAATATTCATCTATATATAATATATTAATTCAAATTATAGGTTGGGAATTTCAAATAATTTGGACAATTAGCAGAAATGTATTTCTACAGTTCCAAAATTGGAACATATTATATTTGTTCCAGTAAGCCCCAAAAAATTAATTTGAAATGCTCCAGTAAGCCCGAAAAAATTAATTTGAAATGCTCCAGTAAGCTCCCAAAAATTAATCTAAAACATTTTATTAAGAACACTTTATTGGTGTTCCAACACTAGCACACATATAATGTGTTCCAACAAACATCTCTTGGAACTCTTTATTAGGAACAATTTAATGATGTTCCAACATTGGTACGAATATAAAGCATTTCAATAATTGTCCCTTGGAATGCCTTTTTTTCGTCCCAAGGATTTTGGCAGCCCAAAAATAGGCACGGAATAAATGTATTCTTGAAATTTTTTGGACCTGATTTTTTTTGTTCCAAAATGGCCATTTTGGTGTAGTGGGGGGAAGTTTGAGTATCAGTTCACTGAAGTTGCAGTTAGATGCAAACACAAGAACAACAGTATCAGGCAGCAGTGTTTAGTGGAGGGTTACCTGCAAATAATTGCTGCAATAACATGAATTGTAAGTATGATCCATGGTGGAGAGTGTAATGGTGTGCTTAGAATGTATTAATTGTACCTGGTGTGAAATGCAGCAGTGATGGAGGGTAGTTGCCTATGAGAGGGGTATGTGGTAGTAAAGTACCAAATAGGTAGGGAGTGTATTAGTGTATCAGCACAAAGAAGATAGTGTAAGGTCAGGGCAAGGTAATTGGGATAGTATACTAAGGTATTATCTAGGTTAAGGTATTAGTATTATCTTTAGTTATTAGCAAGTACTGATAATGAGGTATTAAGTACAGGCTAAGGTTATACCTAGTATCAACTAATAGCTAGTATAGTAATATATAATAGGTAAGACTAGAATATATATAAGTGATATATAATATACGTAGTATATTAGCAAGTATAGTAATACCTTCAAGGTATTGGCTCTAGAACGTAGGTATGACCCATTATTACCTAGTATCAACTAGTATAGCCTTAAAATCGACCTAGATGCTAGGTATGAATCCAAAACCAAGGTAAACACCTAGTTTGACCTAGCTTGACTAGTATGGCCTAGAAATGGCCTAGAAATCATATTTTGACTCATTTTAGCTATTTATCACTTATTTTTACCCAAGTGACATGATATTTCATATATAGGTCTGTGTGAGACCAGTTCGGACACCGAGTTGCACCATTTTCTCAGGACCACATGCGAGTACATTCTCTGACAGTTTCTTTTATATAATAGCTTCTATGTTACATGTATCTAGTGTAGTTATACATGATTTCTGACACGATGTTACACGGATTGGTATATTGTGGATCTCGTCATGAGATTTATCTTCTGTTGGATCCTGTACATGCCATGTGATTCCTATATATGTATAGATACCGATTCTTGAGAAGATTGGCCCCCTGTTCTGCGAATCCTGTGTCATAACGTGTCATTGTTGGATCCACTATACCAGTCGGGGGTTGGAAAGTGTTAGTTAGATATGTGATCATACCCACCCTGTACAAGTATTCCTATACAAGTACCTTGTTAGTGTTAATCATATACTTCAAGTATGATTAACCAGGACATGATCACTGTTCATGTTCTCAAGCTAATCACATGTCGAAGCTAGTGCTCACACAGTTAGTATAGTTTTCTTAGTCCTGATTCCCTGTATATTAGATTACATTACCCTGTCTATTTATATTCCCCTACTCAACGTCAATGACCTGACGATCATCCCTTATTAATACTCGATACTTCAAAACTTTTCAAAGGACGGCCAACGCGACAGCAGAACAACAGCCTCGACATCAAGCTCATGCTCCTCCCTATTGCTACACTCTCCTACTCCATAACTGTGTCCGATCGTCAACGGAGCAAAGTGATCGCTATCATCCAACCTCCATTGCCACACTTTCCCAGAATCTTGGACTTGTCCTTACGTCGTTGTACTTACGTCGTTGTACTTACTTTCTACTTGTAATCCGGTCTAACGATGAATTCAATACAATTTGTATTCAATCTTTGATCATGTCTCTCGAGCGCGAAAACACACCCCTTTTAGAGTTCGTCTCAAATCTCAAAATCTAAAGTCCGGCATTGTTTGTGAAATTTACGAACACTTCACATTTCATTATCTTGATTATAGAAAAAGAGTTCTTTACCTATGTAATTTTGAGAAAAGGACAAACAAATTATAAAATGGATGCACAATAATCAATTTTAAAGACTCGACATCTTATCATTTCACCGCATCTTATTATTAAGGGAGACGTTTACGTAGTCAAAAATACAATATTTGCAAAAATCAACTTTTCGTGATTAAGTTTTCGAAAAATTATATTACTATGTTGCGTAAATATATTAATATTTATAAAAAAACTAAAAACTAAAATAAAAATAGGACAAAAATAAAAAAACTAAAAATTATAAAGAATAAAAAAGATACAAAACTAAAAAAATACAAAAGACCAAAAATCGTTCTTAAAAAATAAAAAGATAAAAAAAATATTAAAAAAGAAAAAATAAAGATAAAAAAACAAAAAACAAAAAACAAAAAAAATCTTAAAATGAAAAAATGAAAAAAATACAAAATAAAAAAAAACCAAAAATCAAAATTCTTTAAAAAATAAAAAAATCATAAAAAATGAAAAGATGAAAAAACTGAAAAAAGACATTCTCCAAAAATGAAAATACTAAAAAAATGAAAAAAATAAAATAAAGAAAAAATCTTAAAAAATAAATAAGGAGACAAAATATTCTTCAAAAATTTTTTTTTTAATAAAATAAGAATTTTTTAAAGACAAAAAAAAAAAATTACTCAAGTAAAAGATATCCACCTTCTTTGTCAAGATAGAATTTCCATATTTTGTGAATGAATTATTTATCCGGGTATTCATAATTTCCGACAATAATTTTTATAACATAAAGCAAACGTGAGATTAAAGTTTTCATCCTAAATTTGTCTGAAAATAAAAATGAAGTTTGTGTACCAAACACTCCCTAAGGATGCGTTTGCTATGTTATTTTTAATTTCTGAAAGAGAGGATATGGAAAATTAATTACTATGTCTATTCAATCTAAAAAAATATTACTGTCGTTACAAGGCCCTTTTTATTTTGAAATGAAAATTTCCAACTGTTGTGAGAAACTTATTCTTTTCATAACACGAGAAAAAAAGGTAAAGTGCACGTCAAGTTGTGTTTCGGGATGGACCGAGTTTAACCAAAGGTAGAGACAGGCAGGCATGCAGGCATGGCCGGTTCATGACTAGTTCCGGGTTGGCCAAAGGCAAAAACTCAAAATAAAAACTTCCAAAAAATTGCTTAAAAAATAATGTAATTCAAACAACTTTTTTTTAGTCAAACTAAATTTAGAAATTTGGTATAACATTTTTTGTAAATAGAAAAAAATGAAACTAATGATTTTATTTACAATTTGATCTTCATGTCTTCGATTTTCTAGTCAGTACATTGCTCAATTCCTTCTCTTACAGTAGGGTCGTCTATAGAAAGAGGCTGAAAGCGCAGTTCATTAATGTCGGCACCTTCATCTCTTAAGTGTTGAGTACGTTTTTCATCCCAATCTCGAATGCAAATACAAATTTTGAAAATATCTGTTGAATCATGCTTCTCTTCATACATAGCATTCTTGAATCAGCACTAAAATAATATTTTGATGCAACTGTGGACACTGGGGCCATTAGAAGATCACATGCTAAAGAAGAATATTAGGATAAGTTCTTCCGTGTATTTTCTATCATTCTAAAATTAAAAAATATGATTTAGAATCATCACCTTCATCATCATAAGATTTTAGATTCAAAGACAGTTCTTGAGTTGGTAGAAAATATTGTTTTTGTTTCTTCCTTTAGAGCATACTCATAACATGAGATAACTTAGACATTAAACCAGAGCTACTACTACCTTGAGCGATTGTACTGGGTCGAAACAATTTTTTTTCCATGTAAACTAATTAGAATATTTAAATGTTTTTTAATTTCAAATTTTAAACTACTTACCTCAACGTTCATATTATCATGATAATCATCTAACAATATAAATGCATCATCTAATTTGATTTTATGATTTAAAATTAAAGCAAAATATCATAAAGTGGTATTTTACGTCAATATTTGAGAAATGACATATATAATCAAACCAAAAATAATACTATATTTTGCAAATATGTCACGCCCCAGTCCCAAAATATCGTGGGACTAGACACGTGGCAATGGCCAGCAGCACACACCAATGGGTAAACCCAATTTAATGGACCCATCAGGGTGTACTTAAGCTGTAAAACAACAGTAAGGGTCTAATATACTAATCTCATCCACAGAAACGAATACATCAATATGAAATATAAATCAACATCAATGTCTCAATAAAATATATATCGGGGAATAACCCGATAATAAGTCTGATACAATAGTCAATAGACAAGAAATAAAGAGTATAACAACATCAAATACTGAGTATGGATAAAGTATATACTCAGGAGAAATCCTCGGCAATCACCTCGTCCTCGATTTCTGGTACTGCTCCAATGTATGCTCCTGTTCCTGCTAATGCTCATGCTAATGCTCCTGTCCCGTATACCTCGGGATAGATCTCCTCTGCTATTCCTGGGGACATAATTCGGATCCAGGTCCTCAGGGGACATAGCAAGGTACAAGAATAACTCAAGCCATAATAAATGCAGTACAATAATAAATGAATCAATAGGGTAAACTATATAACCAGCTAAGTGATATGCAAGATGAGAGCATCACTAGAACTCAGGCTGAGACCACTACAAGCTCTGTGTCGGGAAGCCGGTAGCAGTGATATCATGTCGTTGTCTAGCTCGGAGAGGCTACGACACCGTCATAATATAATCAACCTGTAGCTTGTGTGTCACTCTCCACCCAATGTAATCACACGTCTCATGTCCATGACACGCAAGATCATATCTAATACAGCAAGTCATAATAAGATCTAAGCATGTGTATAAAGAATATGTCATGAAACCTGTAACCTATACAGAATCACCATGAATATCTCAGAAAGATTATGTCTCATGAATAGTGTCAGGTGTCCTAAGGTATGACGTACTTGATAAGGCAAGCACGAGAATGTTTAGGGTTTCGATATCTATCTCTAGGTGACGTTACACAACTCCGCGTTCGGGGTTGACACCCGAATCTTGTTCGAACGTTAAGTAATGTCACACGGTCCTAGGTTGAACAGAGATATTACAGTAATAAATCAAGAGAATAGTATAAACAAATGCTGCAAGTATGGCAAGGTACACTTGCTTGGGGTTCTGGCTCCAACTGCTGCTCTGGTATCAGCGGGATCTGCAGGTACTCCTCCGAACGCTGAGATGAATACTACCATTAGGTTCAGAAGATATCAAATAGTTAGAATTGTCTGTCCATAAGTCCAATTTGAACACATGGGCAAAAGTGATAGTTTCTGGTCAAAGCGGGGTCCACATGTGGCCAGCTTCGCACCGAAAAATGTGTCAGAGATAATATTCTCTAAATTCGTCAAACTTAGTGTCCACAAGTCCAGAATAACGATACAAATCCAACGGAATATCCAGAACTGGATTTCGATGAGCCGATCACAAAATCGCCCGTCAAGTGGAGCTGTGGGGCCCACGATACGGGATTTTGTCAATATTCTCAGAATCGAACCAAACTTGGGTCACAGGACCAGTGTATTGCTACGAGTCTGATGGAGCAGGTTTCGTTTCGATACAACGAGCGTACACGAAGTTACAACGAGTTTCTGAACATGGCCAATACGGGATTTTGTCGACGGATACGCGTTGATTCCGGTGTGCACGCACATCTAAATTAATTTCCGTAAAATTTTATACGTCCGTATCGACGGTGCGCACC
Source organism: Iris macrosiphon (assembly GCA_036927795.1). Classification (NCBI taxonomy): domain Eukaryota; kingdom Viridiplantae; phylum Streptophyta; class Magnoliopsida; order Asparagales; family Iridaceae; genus Iris; species Iris macrosiphon. The sequence continues at coordinate 130,783,389 of JAYESA010000005.1, forward strand.
TTTCGGTAAAGATCGCACATTACCAAGTCGTCCCGTTTAGCGGGGCGCACCCAGTTCCGGGAAAATTAGAGATTTATTTTTCTGATTTTGCGTCTCAGTTTGCGACCGCCACAGGATGCGATACCCCGAGCAAATTATATGGGGTTCGAGAGGGTCACGCAGTCTACACGTAGCAACAGACTGATCGAAAAATGAGACAGTGAGGAGAGAGAAATCCTCACCTGAACAGGGCGTCAGAAACGACTATTCAATGCGTTCACAGGGTGGTGCGGCGCACGTCGGCGGTGGGTGGCAACGCTGCTGAGGCTGCTGTGCTCAGTGCTGGCGGCGGCGGAGATTGTCGACGGGCCGCTGGAGTCACCGGGGAGGTTGGGGCGGAGGCGTTGTCGGCGCTGGGAGAGCTCGGTAGAGAACTGTGGTTGTGGTGGAGGTTGGTGGTGAGGATTACGGTGGTGGATGCTGGGGATCTGCTCGGGGTCGTGCGGAGGGGAGCCGTCGGTGCTGGAGTCGACGGGGTTCGTCGGGGAGGACGGAGTCGGACGGAGCCGGGGGAAAGAAGTGGTAGAGGCGGCGGCCGGAGATGGTGGAGAGATGGCGGAGGCGGAGGCGGAGGGGTTTTTATAGGAGGAGCGGTCGGCGGCCGTTGAGGGAGGGGAGTCAGGCGGCCGGCCGGTGGGGAAGTTGAAGGGGAAGAGGCAGGCGGCGGCTTCGAAACGCTCGGCGGGGAGGCGATCGGGCGCAGCGGCGGCGGCGGAGGAAACTACCGCGGGGTCGGGGGAATTAGGGATTTGCTACAGTATCGGGTTTGGGTTTCGGGTCGGGTCGGGTTTGGGTTTTGGGCCCAGATTCGACCCAATAAGGATTGGGTCCGGTTTGGTTCAGGATGGGTTCAGGTTGGTTTATTAATAAACCGGGTTTATTTTGGTTTATTTAAAACATTAATTTTTAGGTATTTAAAAATAGTTCTTGGGTCCAATAAATTCCAGAAAAATTACCCTATGTCTAATATTTTATTTTACACCCAAAAATATTATTTTTATAATATTTTAATACTTTTTTTAATACTTAAAAAATATTTGATTCAGAAGAACATTTATTTTAATTCCTGAAAAATCACAAAAAATTCCAGAAAAATTTCAAAAATTTATTTTTAAATTCCTGAAAAATTTGGGGATTTACAATCTACCCCCTTAAGAGGACTGCGTCCTCGCAATCAAAGAAATAATCGGTCAGAAGAGATAATACGGTTGCAAAAATGTGTTTGAAGCATGACACACAAACAAAGAATCTTGACCAAGAAGAAATCGAATGCTGAGTGTTAAGCAAAACACCTAGGGAAGGAATAAGGTATTTTCCTACACAATGAAAGTTAGGTAATTTTGGAGTAAAAGAATCTAGACGAAGCAAGAAATTCTATAGCTTAGGAAAACTATGTTATCAATTATTAATAAGTTCAAAATACTAAGTTTAAGGCTTAGGTCATGAAATAATAGGCACGTGCTAAAGCAATGCTAGGAATAGATAGCTATGAATAACTTATGCGCATTCGCTACTCCACGAGTCTGTGCGTCCTCCAAGGTCATCGCAAAAGCCTGTCCGCGTCCTTGTGGTGGATTCCTCTGCTGCTGCTGGGCCTGCTGGAAGAGTGCTGCTTGTGGTGCCAAGGGTGGCCTCGGCTGATACCCTTCTGGTGCTGGTAGAGCTTGTTGGTTTACCATTGGTGCTCCTTCTCGACGCTCAAGACATTCCCTCACTAAATGCTGACTGGATCCGCAAGCTAAACATAATCCCATTTTACGTCTGCACTCGTTCTCAATATGGCCTCGCTTGCCACAATGTTGACAGATAGGCAGTGCCTGCGGAGATGCTCCGGGTGGCTGGTGCATGTGAGGTCTCTTTTCAGCTTCTTCCTGTGGTGGTCTGGCTGGTGCTGTGGAAGGCCGCTTTAGGCTGGTCTCTCTCCTGGTGACACGCTCCATGCGTCGGACTGCAGCAAAGACGTCTGAGTAAGATGTAGGTGCAACGGATCCGATTAGTCTCTATAGCTCAAAGTTTAGTCCGTCGAAGAACTTCTCATCCTTCTCTTCTTCTGTCAGGATCAGGGTTAGGACGAAGCGACTCAGATGAATGAACTTTGCATTATATTCTTCCACTGTCATATTGTCTTGAGTGAGACGATTGAACTTGTCCCGAAGTTCTGATCGAGCAATAGCTAGAATGTACATCTCCTGAAAGAGTCTGGAAAACTTTTCCCAAGTGACTCGGTCTAGTCCGAACCGTGTCTCCTCAGATAGCCACCAGTGATGTGCATTGTCCGTCAACTGCATCCGGACGGCAGTCATCCAACATTCCCTTGGAAGCTCAGCTGCTTCTAATTGATGTTGAGTGTTGGTGAGCCACTCATAAACTTCAGTGGGCTCCTCCTTGCCTGAAAAAGTGTGAGGCTTCAGCTGGCAGAAATCGGTGATAGAGCCCGTCATTGGCCGTCGTGTTGGTAGATTCGTCTGCTCCAGTGCGATTACTAGGCTGTGACGTAGAGCCTCTTGTTGAATTTGCTGTTGGATTTGCATCATTGCATAGATTATTTGAAACATCTGTTGCCCGTCCATAACTTGCCCTTATTGGAATATGGGCATTGGTGAAGTAAATTGTAGTAGAATGTCAGCTTGCTGGATTCTTGAGGCATGCTGATTTGCTTGACTACTTTGGTGAGTGGAGGGATCTCCACTCAATGGCGTCACTCCATCTTCTTCGTAGGTGACTACAACACCTTACGGTGGTCCTATAGGAGTTTCTTTGTTTGCTCGTGGATCCATTACTCTGCATCCAAAATAAAATATAAGAGGCGCACAGAGGAATCAAGGCATGATGCAAGTCAAGAAATTTAAATCCGATATAGAGATCAAGAAATATTCAATCAAGTGGACGAGATCCTATAACTTATCCTATCCTTATTGCAGGCTTGCTCGGTCCCTAAGTTAAAACCGAAGCAATTTAGTCGTAGACCTGCATTGGCCACCACAAAAACCATGTCACACCCCAGTCCTAAAATATCGTGGGACTAGACACGTGGCAATGGCCAACAGCACACACCAATGGGCAAACCCAATTTAATGGACCCATCAGGGTATACTTAAGCTGTAAAACAACAGTACGGGTCTAATATATTAATCTCATCCACAGAAATGAATACATCAATATGAAATATAAATCAACATCAATGTCTTAATAAAATATATATCGGGGAGCAACCCAATAATAAGTCTGATACAATAGTCAATAGACAAGAAATAAAGAGTATAACAATAGCAAATACTGAGTATGGATAAAGCATATACTCAGAAGAAATCCTCGGCAATCACCTCGTCCTCGATTTCTGGTACTGCTCCAATGTATGCTCCTGTTCCTGCTAATGCTCATGCTAATGCTCCTGTCCCGTATACCTCGGGATATATCTCCTCTGCTATTCCTGGGGACATAATCCGGATCCAGGTCCTCAGGGGACATAGCAAGGTACAAGAATAACTCAAGCCATAATAAATGCAGTGTAATAATAAATGAATCAATAGGGTAAACTATATAACCATCTAAGTGATATGCAAGATGAGAGCATCACTAGAACTCAGGCTGAGACCACTACAAGCTCTGTGTCGGGGAGACGGTAGCAGTGATATCATGTAGTTGTCTAGCTCGGAGAGGCTACAACACCGTCATAATATAATCAACTTGTAGCTTGTGTGTCTCTCCCCACCCAATGTAATCACACATCTCATGTCCATGACATACAAGATCATATCTAAAGCAGCAAGTCATAATGAGATCTAAGCATGTGTATAAAGAATATATCATGAAACCTGTAACCTATACATAATCACCATGAATATCTCAGAAAGATTTTGTCTCATGAATAGTGTCAGGTGTCCTAAGGTATGACGTACTTGATAAGGCAAGCACGAGAATGTATAGGATTTTGATATCCATCTCTAGGTGACGTTACACAACTCCGCGTACGGGGTTGACACCCGAATCTTGTTCGGACGTTAAGTAATGTCATACGGTCCTAGGTTGAACAGAGATATTACAGTAATAAATTAAGAGAATAGTATAAACAAATGCTGCAAGTATGGCAAGGTACACTTGCCTGGGGTTCTGGCTCCAACTGCTGCTCTGGTATCAGCGGGATCTGCAGGTACTCCTCCGAATGCTGAAATGAATACTACCATTAGGTTCAGAAGATATCAAATAGCTAGAATTGCCTGTCCATAAGTCCAATTTGGACACAGGGGCAAAAATAACAGTTTTTGGTCAAAGCGGGTTCCACATGTGGCCCGCTTCGCACCGAAAAATGTGCCAGAGATAATGTTCTATAAATTCGTCAAACTTAGTGTCCACAAGTCCAGAACGATGATACAAACTCAACGGAATATCCAGATCTGGATTTCGATGAGCCGATCACAAAATCACCCGTCAAGTGAAGACTAGGGCCCACGATACGGGATTTTGTCAATGTTCTCAGAATCGAACCAAACTTGGGTCACAGGACCAGCATATTGCTACGAGTCCGATGGCGCAGGTTTCTTTTCGATACGACGAGCGTACATGAAGTTACAACGAGTTTTAGAACATGGCCGATATTGGGTGTTGTCGACGGATACGCATTGATTCCGGTGTGCACGCACATCCAAATCAACTTTCATGAAATCCTACACGTCCGTATCTACGGTGCATACTTTTCGGTAAAGTTCGCACATGACCAAGTCGTCCCGTTTAGCGGGGCGCACCCAGTTCCAAAAAATTAGGGATTTATTTTTCTGATTTTGTGTCACAGTTTGCGACCGCCACAGGATGCGATACCCCGAGCAAATTGCACGGAGTTCGAGAGGATCACGCAGTCTACACGTAGCAATAAACTGATAAAAAATGAGACAACAAGGAGAGAGAAAGCCTCACCTGAACATGGCGTCAGAAATGACTATTCAATGCGTTCACAGGGTGGCGCGGCGCACGTCGGCGACGGGTGGCAGCGCTGCTGAGGCTGTTGTGCTCGGTGCTGGCGGCGGCGGAGGTTGTCGAAGGGCCGCTGGAGTCACCGGGGAGGTCGGGGTGGAGGCTTCGTCTGCGCTGGGAGAGCTCGACGGAGAACTGTGGCTGTGGTGGGGGTTGGTGGTGAGGGTTACGGTAGTGGCTGCTGGGGATCTGCTTGGGGTCGTGCGGAGGAGAGCCGCCGGTGCTGGAGTCGACGGGGTTCGTCGGGGAGGACGAAGTCGGATGGAGCCAGGGGAAAGAAGTGGCAGAGGCGACAGCCGGAGATGGTGGAGAGATAGCGGAGGCGGAAGGGTTTTTATAGGTGGAGCGGTCGGCGGCCGTTGAGGGAGGGGAGTCGGGCGGCCGACCGATGGGGAAGTTGAAGGGGAAGAGGCGGGCGGCGGCTTTGAAACGCTCGGCGGGAAGGCGATCGGGCGCAGCGACGGCGGCGGAGGAAACTGTCGCGGGGTCGGGGGAATTAGGGATTTGCTACAGTAGCGGGTTTGGGTTTCGGGTCGGGTCGGGTTTGGGTTTTGGGCCCGGATCCGACCCAATAAGGATTCTGTCCGGTTTGGTTCAGGATGGGTTCAGGTTGGTTTATTAATAAATCGGGTTTATTTTGGTCTATTTAAAACATTAATTTTTAGGTCTTTAAAAATAGTTCTGAGGTCCAATAAATTCCCGAAAAATTATCCTATGTCTAATATTTTATTTTACACCCAAAAATATAATTTTCATAATATTTTAATATTTATTTTAATACTTAAAAAATATTTGATTTAGAAGAATATTTATTTTAATTCCTGAAAAATCACAGAAAATTCCAAAAAAATTTCAAAAAATTATTTTTAAATTCCTGAAATGTCTGGTGGTTTACAAAATAAATGAGAGATATTAATAGTTTCTATTAAAACTAAAGGAGATGTTGCATAATAAATCCTGGATAAAATACATGTAGCATTTTAAATCAATTCTAAAAATTAATAAATTAAATTAGTAATTAACCAATCATTCTTAGTTATTTGGAATTCATGACTTGGATTAACATTAATATAGTGTGTAATAAAATCTCTAAATTTAATGTAAGATTTCAACATCAAATAAGTAAGATTCCATCTATGTAGTGCATCCCTAATAAATCTCATAACTGTCAAACCATATTGTGCACATAATATTTTTAACTCCTGTTGCCTACTTAGAGAAGTGTTTTAACTATTTAGACATATTTTAATATTTTTAAAATTTTCTTGAAAAAACTTAGGGCATTATTATATAATTAAATTGATAATAAGACAAACACATCTTATAAAAAAAAGTTGTACCTCTATTATAGACCTAAATTAAGATTTTAAAATATTAATACAAGAAGTGTTATTACTAGCATTATAAAAAAATTAAAAATTTTTATTATAAATATTATAGCACGTAAAACTTGTAATATAGCTCTACTGATTGCAGATCCAGTATGTAGATATTCAAATGGTCTTAAACATATAATTCATTTTTGTAAAATCTATTTCGCATCTAAATAATGTGTCATGATACAAACAAAATGGTAATTTTGTTTACTAGTCCATAAATCACAAGTTAGAAAATACTAATATTTACAAAACTTTCTTTCAAAGTTGTCTTTTCTTTTTCAAAAATTTTGACAGCTTTTGCTTTAGTAGTATATCTAAAGTTAAAGCAAGGACTTGCATAATCATAAGATAAATTACTCTCACCAAATATAAAATATTATTCATCATAAATAATATATTTCGTTAAGTTAGTTTTTTTACAAGCACCAGAATAAGTAAAGTTTTATATTGAAGATCCATGAGGACTGGTGATTAACTATGTTTGTCCAATATTTAATTTGTCCTTTTCATAACAACTCTTAGTCTCTCTTCAAAGTTTATATACCGTCAATTTTTTCATTAATGTTTTTAGGATTTCATGCATTGTGCACCTCTAGGCGTTAGTTTTTGGTCTTTCAGATCTAAAACTTTTTTTTTCTTTCATTATCTGTGTCTCTTCAGAGTTACATTATCGTCATTTTTTTAATTTTTTTTTTTTTGCATTTCTTGCACTGTGCACCTCTAGGTAATAATTTTTGGTCTTTCGGATCTAAATTTTTTTCTTCTCATTATCATTGACAAATAGTTCAGTAGAAATTTTCCAAAAAATCAATTTTTTCTAGTCAAAATATTAGTAATAATAGTTCTAACGTCTAGAGCTAACATTTGTGTTAGTGGTACTAAATCTTCTATAATATTATTACCATAACAATTCTCATCAAAATTATTATAATAATTGTAATATTGTTCTGAGATACCTTGAGATACCTTGATACAGATGGTTAGAACCAATAGCATTATTATGATCTATACTTTACAAACTAATTTAAAAATAATAATAAGTGAGGGAAGAAAATTTCTCCAACTAAATAATAAAAAGAGAGGGAAGAAAATTAACTAAACAAATTTCAATAACTAATTTTATAATAAACAAAATACTTAAACCTAAACTTTATTTTCTCTAAAATTGGATGTAGAATTATTGTAGCTTTGTGGTGTTCGATCAAGTTGAAATCTAAAAAAAAAAAAAAAAAAAAATTAAACTCTTACGATTTTCTTGCACTTCAACCTCCAGAAAGTTGCTACTTCTCACTAGCTTGCTTGTAACTATTGGAAGAGATTGCTTCTAAGTATTGGAAGAGAGGGAAGAAATTTGTTGTAGTAAAATTTGAAGAATTATGCATTTTATAGGATTTTTCGGGTGCCAAATGACCCGAATACCCTTAGAATATAGTTGTTATAGGGATATTTTGGTCAATTTTAGCAAAATGATCAAAATATCCTTAAAACAGTCAAAAATATATATTTTAGGGGTATTTTGGTAAAGTACCCTCCTTTATGTTAATATGGTGCAGAAGCATAGAAAGTACACGTACAAAGCTATGCAAAAGACCCAAAGGAAGGAGGCGCACTTTCCCTGAAAATTTGAAGCAGAAGCGTACTTTCGTCTCATCCACGTACTTTTTTTTATTGAATTAGCCCGGATGAACGTGTGTACTTTTTCAACCAAGTTATTCATCATTAATGAGTCAGACTGACGGCTGACATGCCCTGCACTGTGTACGTGGAACGACAGTAGAGACAATCAATTCTTATGACAAAGGAGCAATAATCACTCATACGTGGCAATATGGCCAAAATACACGAGCTCAATAGATTACGCTGACCTATTTCTTCTCCAACATGGCGAAAGTATACAATCTTAACAGAGTACGCGAGTTCAATAAAGTACGCCGGGCTGTCCCTTCTTCAAGAAATGCTCTCTGGGGGTACTCAATCCCCTCACCGGTGACCAAGTCGAGAAAGGTTTGCAAGGCTTGGCTACCAAAGCCCCGTATTTCTTATCCAAATTTTACTGATGATAGGGTAAAGAAACTCATGATTTCTACCAACGAGGAACAGCTCGTTGACAGACCGACTTTTTTGATTCTAGTCCCTAACTCAATGGATGACATCCTTGGCCGAGCCAGTGTACTCTCCAAAGGATAGGAATCGCAAAGTTCTCACAACAACAAGTTTGGTGCGAGCCAACACCACATTGGTAGAGGAATTCAATACGATACCAAGGGGTCGCTCGTGGCCAAACAACCAAGCTTCTGCATGCTCAACGTAGTGTGCAAGGCGATGCATGCATGGACTCTGTGGTCCAACATAACTCTTAGGAAAACAAAAGTGCATGCGTACATTCTTCTTCCCGCGATAAAGGTGAAAAATGAGCCTTCCAAACTCTACAAAATTCAAAGATGGAGAATCCTAAGGCCCCATGCCCTGACTTCTCCTCAGTTGTAAATTCTCAGCTGCAGATGAGAATTAAGCGTACAAAAGATGGAAGGTTGTGCACATCTCAACCTGAAGCTCTTAATTGTGTGTACGGTTCACAAGATCTGTACACAAAATTGTATGTGCATAATGTACAGAAGCGGATTATGCCTTCTTCTTCTTCTTCTTCTTCTTCCCTTTCTCTTTCAAATTTACACAATATTCTTACGAAAAGCGTGAAGAGAGAGAAACTATTGTTTCTACAATGGCACTTTTAAGTGAGCACCATTGTCACTATCATAATATTGTAATCAATTGCTATTATTCAAAAGCAATTGAACTATCCACTAAATGATTTATGTTTGACCGATTACATTATACTTCATCTATTAGACAGAGTTCTGTGAGACAGAGTGAACAACAAGATAATGAAGAGTTGTCGGTTGCCTCTGTCTACATGGCATCGTTACTCCCCCACACTGGGAGGCGTTCAAGACGAAGCGCCTTTATGTTGTCAGCCAGCCAAAGGAGATTCGACTAACTCGATGAATCCTTTGAAGGAGTGTACCAAAACACTCGTTCCTGAGGAGAGAACTCCCTCATCTGAGGAGTAGTCACTCTTCATAATCTGATGCAGGCTTCATTGGGGGAAGCCTACCTCCTAGCTCTGAGATTGATAGTGTAGACTCTAGCTAAAAAGTCTAATCTACTACTCCTCTGTTGACCACAGAGTAGTTAGTGTATATGCAATTGGTGATGAGAAGGACGACACTACATTCTGAAGCACTGTACAATGCCTCAACACACTTGAGGCCACAATAAAAGGTATGCATGCTATGATGCAGAGCATCAGTTGTTGATGGCTCAAAGTGTTGCTGTACCCGCACCGGCACATGTTGCCATAACGAATTAATGAGGCCAATTCTAACCCTTTAAATTCTGGATGAGGGCCTATGCCAGTGGCGATGGCAACTCAACCAATATCTCTCAAGTCGGCTGCACCACCTTAAGCGAACAACACACAAGAAGCCATCCGGGAGTTGCACGCTCATTTGGACAATATGAATGACAAGGAGAAGCTTCAAAAGATCGGGATAAAACATCCTTATCCCCCTAAGTGGAATAATATTATTTTTCCACCCAAGTATAAGCCGCACACCCTGATTCCGTTTAATGGGAAGAAATTATCCTGTCAGTTGATGAACTACTTTGAGTCTATGATGGGACATCTACTACGGGATGATGCCTTGCTCACTAAGCTATTCATTGGGACCCTAAGTGATGTTACTTATGAGTGGTTTTGTAGCCTCCCAAATAACTGTATTCCATCGTTTAATAACCTTCGACGACTATTCCTCTCCCAATTCCACGACGGTAGAATGGATCTGATAATATCAACCCTCATTGATACATCTCAAAGGGAGAAGGAATCGATAGATGATTTCATAGGGCGCTTCAGGAAGACAGCTATAGAGATGCCTTCTGGCATCCCAGAGTCCGTACTTACGGATACTTGCAAGCAAAATTTGTTACCAGTAGTGAAGTTCTGTATAGGCACAACGCAGTTTGAAGAATGGGCAGCATTCATCGAGAATTTTGACAAAAAGAATGCGAAGGATGTCCATCTGCTAGGGATTAAAGTACCTGGCTCGGATGACAGGGGCAAGCGTCCCCAGAACAATAATAACAGTCGCAATGGTAAAGGAAAGGAGGCTTTTGTGGTGAATATATACAAACGGGCTCCCTCCCCGCCAAAAGCAGAAGGCTCCAAAAAATTAGAAGCGCAAGGAAGATTACTCCTTTGATGATGAAGATGTGATCATCATCTTCGTTGTTCTGATAAAAAGCAACAAGTTGAAGTTGCCTGACATCAGGCGGCCAGAAGAAGCGGGTAGTACAGAAGACCCGAAGTACTGCTTATATCACCGATATGTACACCATACTACAAAAGATTGTTACGTATTGAGAAGAAAGATATAACAGGTGATAGACGCTAAGGCTATTATGCTCCATAATAATGAGAAAACTGTCCCTACAAACCTGGTATCCTTGAAGTTTGTTGACTTCCCATTTTCTGAAGTTCAAAATAGTTTCGTGCCGATACCAAAGGCCGACAATGAAGATCGTGAACCTTCCGCCACCATATGAAGAAGCCAAGGGGTTGGTCTCTCTTAGCACCCCATGACGCAAAGTCATATAGGTTTATCCCGACATCGCAAAAGAGATGGAACAATAGAATGATTCTTCCAGTTCTGAATCCAAGAGAAAGGGCAAGTCTTGCCACATGGTTCTTCTTTCCCAAGTCCATGAAGAAGCAATGACTGGAGAAACTAGGTTCGACAAACCCGTCGAAGCCTACAGCAGCAGATAAAGCTAAGCATAAGGAAATTCGCTTTGACGATGTAGGGCCCCGTTCCCATTTTTTTGGGAGCATGGCTAAGAAAAACTTTGGTATCGTTTGATCGGGACAGATTGAATCAAGATCCTTTCCTCATTATGGATTTATTTCTTTGGAATCAAGTCCCACATTCAGTGGATCATGCCTCAAGGAAAGATTCAGTTGAAAAGTCACGAGTGTCCTTTTCATTGTGTTGGTTTCGTTGCTCGCTTTCGATGCTGCTTTGTTAATTTCGTATTGGTTTTATGACTTGCATTTTCTTGAACGGTTTAAATGGATTTTATGGTCTTCGTTATTTGAACTTTGTATTTCGTATCGAACTCTGGGAGACCAAGACAAGAAGATATTGATCGTCTGTTTTTGCATATAGGTGATCAAGTAGGCGACGCACGAGCGGAGTCCTGAAGATCTCCCCATTTCTCTTTCCCGATTCACCAACTTATGAGTGGGCTTACATTCGATTAGCTGGATCTTTCTTCCAAGTCTTCACTCTTAAAAATTGGACTCTTGAGTTTCGATGAACGATACCATAGTAATAGAATGAGTCAAGATAAAAAAAGTTGACTTGAAACACTTAATGCTTGTCACATGCATAACTTTATCGAACGATTATATTATTGCATACTTGTCCGCTATGCTTGTACATAATTTATGTTTCAGTTGTAGATAGAACTTATTCATCTATGATTGTACAAATGTGTCATACCCCAGTCCCAAAATACGTTGGACTAGGAATACGTAAACATGCCAGCCATATGTATATGGCAACTCCAATATATGAAAACCATAACACATATGTATGTTGTATTACTCTAAATATCACTAAAAAATAGAACTATATCCCAATCCACAAGAACACATAATATCAAGAATGATCTACATATGCTGAAGTCGGCTGCCTAGTAACACACAAGCTCGAATAGACTCGAGAAAAAAAACATGAGTCTATAAAAACTAGGCTACATCAGCAGATGATTCAAAAATAAAAATAAATAACCATAACTCTAATAGAAATAATATAAGTACCTGGTATCAATGCCCGCATAACAAAGCAATACTCATCAGCAACTCCATGCAGGCTCTATAACGGTCTATGCTACAAAACTGGTAAGGGAACAGGTCCTCAGAAGGACGTAACAAGATACATAAAAGCATGCAAATCATAAACTGAATATAAACATATGTACTGGATAAACTAACCAAGTTACATAAATGCAATTGAGGATAACCTTCGCACGAATGAGGTATCTAGCTAAAAATAGGATTGGCATGACTCTCTCGGAGAATCAGTGGCCTACAAAGTATAATATCTTTCGATCGTCAGAGGTCGCTGTAAATAATATAGGGGTCATCTCACCACGTACCTCCGACGGAGCATACGGGTTACAAAAGAAAAAGTATAAAGTAGCCCATGCACCTCGTGTATATCCTCCCCACCCAAACGACTATCCATAATCGTGTCCGTGATACGACACATCCAGTTCCTCACAACTAAGTCCAATGAATGCACCTAGACACTAAATATGACTAAGACGACACACGTCCATTACATATCGGGAGTGACCCGAATACGATGATTCGTGCCCTCTCACGCATATTACACATTCGTGTATGTACAAAGTAAGTGTCAAGGTCTAGGAGATATGAGAATACCTCATAATTATAAGGTGGTTACCTAACTCTAGGACAATATGCAAAATAAACAAAATAAAGATGACACAATCCGCCGTTGCACCCAAGTCTATCTTGGACGCGTAGTTTTATAGAAAATACTAAATAAATAAGTAAAATACATGCAATATTCTGTAAAAAATATAAATAAATAGTTTTCATGGCAAGGTATACTTGTCTGGTAGTTATCTGGTGCTGAAATGACGCAAGACCATAGGTACGATGAAACAGAAAATATGAAAGGTGAACAAACGTCTCCGGATGCTGCAGCAGACATAACCAACATTTCCAAAATATAAAAAATAACTAGGATTGACTACCCATAAGTCCAATTTGGACCAGGGGCTAAAACGCTAATTTTAGGCCAAAGTGGTATCCATTTGTGGGCCACTTACACCAAAATACGTGCCAAGGGTAAAGGTTTATAAATTAGACTAATTATAGGTCAAATAAATCCTAAATGATGATACTAACTCAATGGTATGTCCAGTTTTGGATTCTTTTGAGCCGATCACAAAATTACTTGTCAAGTCAAACCGTAGGACCCGCGAAAAGGCGGTTCCGTCAACTGTTTTGAAATTGAATGAAACTTGGGTTATAAGACGGCACAATGTTGCGAATCTAGTAGCGCAAGTTTTATGATGATTCGATAAGCGCACACAAACAAATAGAATAATTTGTAAAACGCCGATACGAAATTTTTTTTACTGATACGGGTTGACTCCGACGTGCATATACGTCCAAATTAAATTCCGCGAAAGCCCACACATCAGGATATACCATACGCTCCTTTAAGTGGAACTGGTACGTGATATGGTGGTTCGGTTTATCGTGATGCACTACGCGTTAAATTTTTTTTAGTTTTATAAAACATAATTTTTTGGGCATTTTGGAAACAAAATAATTTAATCCACATTGCAAACTAATAAAAACTAAAAGAACAGTAAAGATCTCAGTCATATTGTGAAGAAGTTCTTTCAATTAGATTTTAAAAATATTTAGCAAGTTGGTAGAAAACTGGGGATGAACAGGGACACTTGGACTGAATTTTTGAACTATTTATAACAGTTTTTTGCCCAATTTCTGATCGACTTTTTGATCAATCCAGGGCACAAAACTCGTCCCACTTGAGGGAGATCCTAGAGGGTCATGTTGTAAGCATGTACAAAGAAACCGCTCGCAAAAATAAATAAAGACGAGGAGATACGTACCCGTGATATGGGGGAGGGAGTGAAGACTGATGCTGCTGCTGCTGTCACTGCGGCTGTTGCTTTTGCCCTCATGCATGAAGACTAATGCTGCTGCTGTTGTCGCTGGAGTCAAGGGGGTAGGCTTAGGTTAGGGTTTGGTACTTCTAGTATATGTATACATACATATATATATGAGAGAATGAGAGAAGTCGTGTGGGGGGGGGGGGGGGGCGTTCTGTTCCGGACCGAGAGGGGTGAGCAGGTGCGGGTAGGGGAATAAGAAGGAATATGTTTTCTTTTCTTTTCTTTTTTCTTTCTTATCCTTATCCTTATCTTTTCTTTTCTTTCTTATCATTATCTTTTCTTTTATTTTTCTTATTTATCAAATCTATATATAAATATATAGTTACACGTATATGTCCATAAGAATAGTCAAACAAATAAAAAAAAATACATTATGTATATAATAAATGGGTATTTCTATAAATAAGAATACACTATAAGCAAAATAATTATTATTAATAAAAAAATATTGTTAACTAATAATTAAATTAGATGACATCATTGTATACACACAAAAAAATCTTTAAAGCATAAGAGTTGAATTTTATAACTAGGTAGACATTCAAAAACATCAAAATATTAAGTATGCTTTTAAAATAATTCTAGTAACACTTGTAACACTTTATTTATATAAGTAAATAATTCAAAGAATTCATTTTATATTTAACTAAGAAAATAATAACAAAATCTCAACAATTAAATAAATAAAAGAATATTTAAAAGTACAAATTAAAATTATGGGTTGCTAATTATAGAAAGTTAGGATTGAAAAATATTCATAAATAAATTATATATATAAAATATCTAAATATTAAAAGCAAGAAACTACGATTGTTACACTAGTGCCTTATTAATGCTAAATAATCGAATTCTGTGTCACGGGAAGATCATACGGGTAGTGTCTCCAGTGTAGGATACTTCCTACATAGGACGATATAGATTTTGGGGTCGTCTTATATCACTAATGTCTAAACCACGGTGAAGTGTCCTAATAAAATTATTGGATTTTAATTGATTTGAAAATAATCTAAAATAAATACAATAAATATAAAATACACACAAAATACATATTTTTTGGTGAGGGGGTTTACAATCTACCAAACTTAGAAAATTTTTGTCCTCAAAATTTAAAAAGATAAGCATGGTAGACAGGAATAAGAGGGTTCATTTTGGACGAAAGTTAACTACGGCTCGTTGTATCAGGTTCCTGGATGTTTAAAGATAGGACACGATCTAAATAAAAGCGGTAGAAAATAATTTTAAATACGGAAGGTCATATATTGATTCTCTAAAGATGGGGAATACAATTACCAATGTGATCTCCTAGTTTGTCGTCATGTTCTAAGGGTAAGGGTACACTTAGTTCAAGGCACTACCCAACCTATAAGAATTAAGTTGGTAGCAGAAACTCTAGCATTATCATATTTATAAGGATTTTAGAAAGTCCAACTTCAAGAAAGGATACAAGATGATGAGGCTTTTGTAACCGTAGTCACATGCTATCAGAGAAAATATTGGTACTACCATAATGTTATTGGGTCAACAACTCTATAAATAAAGTTTATCAGTTCTCATTGCTCCTAATTAGGTCATGAGTTTGTAAGATAATAGAAAATATCTTAGTCAAATACAACAAGGATGAGAGGGTATATAGGAATACGTTCGTCATATATCATGGATGCCAATGAAAGATTCAACAATAAGTGTCAAAAGGTAATATAATTGGTCAAGGAGATTAATATTGTGTAGAGAGTACAAGGGGCTCCATTTAATGCAACCCAAGTATCAGGGACGTAGTTTGGCTCGAGTGGGCTATGGGTATATCAGTGGTTGGGATATTTGGGTTGCCTATGTACAATTTAATTCAATTACAACGGAGTTGGATATTTTAGAATAGGTTTTTTTATTTTTAGTTTTATTATTTTATTTTATTTGGAGGAGATATGCCACGAATGTTGTGGGATCTATATGGAGCATGTGAGTGTATATTTGGAAGTAACAGCTGGGTCATGAGTGAGGTAGGTCCAGTTAGGCTCATGAATGTCAAAGTTGCCAGAATAATTGAGTCGGTATTGCGTATTAAAATTGCCCGTAACGAAAAAGAATATCTATGTGTCATTTGTGTCTACAATTGTGTCGCAAATATTGTGCGACTAAAACAAAATATGGAAAGGCGAGTTTGTGAGTGATAGTCATATCAAGACTAGGTCATAAGGGTAAAAGTTGCTGGAAAGGAAAGGATATTGTTGTTCTCCAAATATCCGAGCCACAACAAGGGTATCCAGGATACAGAAGTTAAAGAGGTAATTTAATCTGTTTGAGATTAAACCTAATTACTACCAAATAAATTCAAATAATCCTAAATTTCCAAAATAACCCTATACAAAACCAAGGGCTTACCCTCTACACAACTTATAAAAATTAAGTTGGTATCAAAACTAAAGTCATAGTCCTGCTAACAAGATTTTAGGAAGGACCTATTTCCTAATAAGGATACAAAAATTCTAGGGTTTACTGGTCATAATCAAAGATTCTCTAAGGGAACCTAGATGCTATCAGGGGACTATTGGTCAACAACTCTATAAGAGAAATTGCTACCAAAATAATATTGCTTATATAGTTCATGTCTTCAACAAAATAAAAGAAAGGACTTGGTCGGGTATAACTAGGGCAAGGTGGTACAGAGGCTTCGATCTTCGCATGGCATTAATAATGAAGGAAAGAATTGAGAGAATCACAAAAGGAGGAAACTACAGACCAAGATAATAGAAATTTATGATAAGACTAGGGAGTATGGTCACAGGGTTGAATATGGCACGATTAAGTAGGTATCTGGAGAATTGAGTCATAGTGACTAGATTAAGGGGATTAGAGTAGAAAAGAACTGATACCTTTGGTGATATGGATATTAACACAAAGAAGTGGTAACAACTAAAGGATTGATTTTGCTACTAGGGCACGACCAGGAGGGGAAGAAGAATCTACTCAATTATTATAATTAGAAGGATCGTTGTTGCAAAAGTACGAGGCTATATATGCAAAACAAGATAAGAATTGATTGATAGGAAGGATAAGAATGTAGTCGAGGGAGTAATACAACTAATCTTTAAACTCAATACTATATTCATATAAGTTAAATTTTATATAACCTCACTCATACTATGGGCAAACTACTTCTAGCTATGGGTAAGCATTATACAAGCCTTATAACTTCATCCAACTCATATTTTCCCAGCTTACTAGGTGATCAAGGTTAAACTAATCAGGTACTCGGGTTTATCTTTCATGGTATAATATTTAATACGAACACTCTTAAAATCACGATTGGAATTGGTCATTCCAATACTTGTCTAACCTTCAATTGGAATATCTACCCGTTCTCGTACAACTTACCCCATTATATTGCCTATCTCTCTGTATTGTTGTTCGTCTAGTTTCTGCTATATAATATCTATCTTCCTCACGAGAATCTTTCGGCTAGGCTACTACCCTATTACACAAGCATGATGCCATGGTTATCTCTTCTAAGTGATAGTTTTATCAAACTTATTGAGATGGTAAGATTATACAGGCTTAGGTCTAATCTTAACTACAAAGATTATCGAACTATTCTATTCATAATGAGAAT
Organism: Iris macrosiphon; assembly: GCA_036927795.1. NCBI lineage: Eukaryota > Viridiplantae > Streptophyta > Magnoliopsida > Asparagales > Iridaceae > Iris > Iris macrosiphon. Next base: position 130,801,182 of record JAYESA010000005.1, read on the forward strand.
CTTAATCATATCTGCTAAAGTATTCCTTAAGGTTGGTCCTATCAGTTTATGGAGCTACAACTAATTCTAATATTTTAACTGGGTATTCTCTCAAATAGTAACCATAGTCATCCCAGTCATTATGAAAATTCTATTTCTATCCGGAATAATATTTGTGAATGGTAATGCTTCTAGTCCAACACTAACTGCTGGTAGGAGTTCTAATATATGTTGATAAGGGAAAGTTCTCTACTAAGGCTAATCCATATATATAACTCCAAGCTATCCTATCGTTCTAGTAGTATGCCTAGTACATGCATCAATTTTATCCATTTCTCACTTAGATAACCCTTTCTATGCATCATTTTACCAACCCTGCTTATATTATATAATAATTATATAACTAAAAGTCAAGCATGAATGTTCGTTCTTACAAAATAGTAAAGAACGAGAATCAATGATATAGAGTTCAAGAAGGGTACCATCGAATACGATTTTTAAGGTTCAAAGGCGATAATAGAAATCAAAAGAAGGTTCAAAGCAATTATGGATTGAGATCCTAACAAACATATCCTAGAGTAGGCTCGCTCAGCATAGTAACGTAACTGGTATAATTTAATCAGGACCTGCATGGGCCACCACAAAAATATGTCACGCCCCAGTCCCAAAATATATAGGACTAGAAATATGTAAATATACTAGCAGTATGTATTTGGCAACTCCAATATATAAAAATCATAACACATACGTATACTTATTACTCTAAATATCACTAAGAAATAGAACTATATCCCAATCCACAAGAACACATAATATCAAGAATGAGCTACATGTGTTAAAGTTGGTCGTCCAGTAACACACAAGCTCGAATAGACTCGAGAAAGAAATATGAGTCTATAAAAACTAGGCTACATCAGCAGATTATTCACCAATAAGAATAAATAACCATAACTCTGGTAGAAATAATATAAGTACCTGGTACCAATGCCCGCATAACAAAGCAACACTCATCAGCAACTCCAGGCAGGCTCAATAACGGTCTATGATACAAAACTGGTAAGGGACCAGGTCCTCAGAGGGACGTAACACGATACATAAAAGTATGCCAATCATAAACTGAATATAAACATATGTACTGGATAAACTAACCAAGCTACGTGAATGCAATTGAGGATAACCTTCGCACGAATGGACTGTCTGGATAAAAATAGGATTGGCTTGACTCTCTCAGAGAATCACTAGCCTAAAAAGCATAACATCTTTCGATCGTCAGAGCCGCCAGTAAATAATATAGGGGTCATCTTACTATACATCTCTGGCTGAGCGTACGGATTACAAAAGAGAAAGTATAAAGTAGCCCATGCACCTCGTATATATCCTCCCCACCCAAATGACTGTCCAAAATCGTATCCCTGACACGACACGTCCAGTTCCTCACAACTAAGTCCAATGAATGCACCTAGACACTAAATATGACTAGGCCGACACACGTCCATTACGTATCGGGAGTGACCCGAATACGATGGTTCGTGCCCTCTCACGCATATCACACATCCATGTATGTAGAAAATATGTGTCAAGATCTAAAAGATATGAGAATACCTCACAATTATAGGGTGGTCACCTAACTCTAGAACAATATGCGTAATAAATAAAATAAAGACGACACAATCCGCCGTTGCACCCAAGTCTATCTTTGATGCACAGAATTATAGAAAATAACTAAATAAATAACATACATGCAATAATCTATAAAAAATGTAAATAAGCAGTTATCATGACAAGGTATACTTGCCTGGTAGTTATCTGGTGTTGAAATGACGCAAGACCATAGGTACATTGAACCAAAAAATATGGAAGGTAAACAAACATCTCCAGATGCTGCAACAGACATCACCAACATTTCCAAAATATAAGAAATAGTTAGGATTGACTATCCATAAGTCCAATTTGGACACATGGGCTAAAACGGTAATTTTGGTCCAAAGTTATGTCCACTTGTAGGCCACTTCGCATCGAAATGCGTATCAAGGGTAAATGTCTCTAAATAGGAAAAAATATAGGTCAAATAAATCCTAAACTATGATACGAAGTCAACAGTATATCCAATTTTGGATTCTGGTGACCCGATCACAAAATTGCTTGTCAAGTCAAACCGTGGGACCTGCGAAAAGGCGGTTCGGTCAACTGTCTCAGAATCAGACGAAACTAGGGTCATAGGACTGACACAATGTTGCGAATCTAGCGGCATAAGTTTCATGGTGATCCGACGAGCACACACAAACTAATAGGGTAATTTATAAAACATCGATATGGAAGACTTTTTACGGATACGGGTTGATTTTGCCGTGCACACACGTCCCAATCAACTTCTGCGAAAGTCCACACGTCAGGATATACCATACGCTCCATAATTTTTGGCTACTTTGGAAACAGAATAATTTAATCCACATTGCAAACTAATACAAACTAAAAGAACAGTAAAGATCTCATTCATATTATGAAGAAGTCCTTTCAATTGTATTTAAAAAATATTTAGTGAGTTTGTAGGAAACTGGGGACGAATATTGGCATTTGGACTAAATTTTTGAACTATTTTCGAATAGTTTTTCGGCCAACTTTCGATCAAATTTTCGATCAATCAAGGACACAAAAACTTGTCCCGCTTGAAGGAGATCCTCCCCATACCGAGGACAACCATGGAGGTTGTTAACCTTCCTCTAGCCCGAGCAGATGAGTTGGTTCCCCTCACTACTCCAAGAGGCAAAGTTATTTGGGTTTATCCCGACCTCGTCCCCAAAATGATGCAGCAAGAAGTGACTTTTATTTCTAAATCCAAAGGAAGGAAGACCAAGTCGTGTCACGTGGTCTCCCCATCCACAGACAAAGTTCTTACCAGTGTAACCAGGCCAGGCTTAGTTACCTGTCACTACCACATTTTCTAGGAAATGATATTTTAGTAATTTCATAATTAATTAAATATTGTGCATGTTAAATAATTATTTGTTATATTATTTAATTATTGTTAGATGTTAGTTATTTATTTTGGATTTGTGTTAGTGGACCTAACTAGTTTAGTTTAGAGGCTTGGACCAACATATATTAATTGTTAGAATTGAGCCCATTTAGAAAGCCCATTGATTAGGAGGAGGATTAGTTTAATTAAACCTTTAGACTAGAAGCTTCCCTCCTTAATTATTTTTTATTTTTTCATGAGAGGCCCCAAGGGGTATAATGGACATTATATAGTGACTTGAGGAAGGGGTAAGGAGGGGGCCGGCCTATTAAAGAAGAGGAGAAAAGTTTCTCTCTCCTCTTATCTAGAATTTTTCTCAACCAAATTTCTTCATTCCACATCATTTTCCCTACCAAATTCTATCCTAATTCTTTCCCAAATCACCATTGGAGACTAGTGAAGTAAGGATCTAGAAGGAGGAAGCAAGGATCTACAAAGTGGAGCAAGGATCTACAAGTTGGAGACCAATTTTATCATACTTGGAGGTTTTATTGGGAATTCATCTCCCAATAGGTATAATTTAGTTTTTTCTCTTAATTTAGGTTCTAAATCTGAGATTTAACTATGAAAAATCAACTCATATGCATAACCATAGGATTTAGTTTTGTGTTCATAGGAGGCCTATTGAGAAAGTTATGGTACTTTTTATGTCAATTTTGGGGGAATTCCAAGATTGACATTTGTTGTGTGTGTCAATTGGTCCTATAGATAAATTTGGCATATGCTTGTGTGTTGGGGCTAGTGACGTATCCACAATTGGGTACGCGTAGGTCGTATCCCAATAATTTAGTGATACGTGTTGATTTAGGAGTTTTTTCTCTGACACGAAAATTTTTGCATGTCACATTTTGACACAGACACGTAAATTTGTGTTTGACTTTTCATATTATTCATAAATAATATATTAGACTTGCTCGTGTCCTTCGGGGTATGTTTGAATGTGTAGTGGACTCGTGTCAGAAGTGTATCCTAGATCTAGTGGGATAAAAGTGTGATACACTCCATGTGTTGTGCATTTTATTTTTAGATCTATTTTTCCATTATTCTTAGTCATTTTGATATATAATTATATACATGTATATATATATATATATATATATATATATATATATATATATATATATATATATATATATTTATGTGTTAGTATCATATATCTAGTACCTATGTATTGTATATATTTGTAGCTATACTTTTACATATGTAATATCTATTAAATAGAGTTATGTATATATGTATATGTTAGTGTATATATATGTTATATATATATATACTTGTATGTTATGTTATATATATATATATATATATATATATATATATGTGTGTGTGTGTACGTATTAGTGATATTATTGATATATGTATATGCGTTACTATATTATGTGTGTGCTATACTATAAATATTATTATGGATACGTATATATATATATATATATATATATATATATATATATATATATATATATATATATATATATATATATAGATAGAGAGAGAGAGAGAGAGAGAGAGAGAGAGAGGAGTATGTATATATATATATATATATATATATATATATATATATATATATATATATATACCCGGATCTCGTCATGAGATGTTATTCCTTGATATATGGTGTATCTTGTGCAAGTCTTGTTTTATTGATTATCTTGTACATGTACATACACTGATTCTCGGGCAGACTTGATACCTTCCAAGAGAATCCCGTGCCATAGCATACCATGGTTGGATCCACTATACAAATCGGGGGTGGAAAGTATTTTAGTGTAGATATATGATCATACCTTTCTTGTGCAAGTATTATTTTCCTGTGAGTGTTGGTCATACACCACACGTATGACTAACCAAGCCATTATTCCTGTACAAGTTTTCTTATGCATGTTCCCAAGTCGATCACATGTTAAAGCTAGTACTCACTCACTTAGTTATTAGTATTTTTGTTCATTGCCATATTGTTCATTATTGTTTTATTCCAGTATTTTCTTATTGTATATCTCTTATATATATTGTTGCATCTTGTATATTTACATCTATTTACTGTTACATAGTTTTTATCATTGATTAGAACCGCTGTTAGAGATGTACTATGCTCCTTTCCTGACTGAATATAATTTCCCAGATGATACTAAGGAGTGATACCCTACACATTACGTACCTCATGATGTTGTGGGTTTAGAGTCAGAGACCCTGGCTCAGGAGGGACTTATCCCAACTGAGACAGATGACCCGGGACTAGTAGCTTCTTAGTATTCTTTGTACTGGATTTGTCTCCAGCTTATTGTTACTATTCTTTTCAGACTCATTGATGTTATTATTTTAGACTCATGAGTTGTATGCGACTATTCTATTCTTCATCATATTCGTCCTCATTTCCATCTTAGATCTGTGATTGAGTATATTATTATTGATGGTGGTTCATTATATTGGTAGATAGATTATCCAGATAGCGTTCTACCGCCGATTCTGCGACGTAGGTTGAGCGTTGTTCCCGACTTGCATCCCTACATCAGGTGTGGGTCATGACACATTTTTAGTGGTGTCCCATGCAGGTCTCTGCGAGGTCGCAATTAGTGCGATTCGTAGTGGTGCTCTGAATTGAGTGCTATTACGAGCCTGTTTCAGGATATAGGATATAGGCTATAGGCTGAGAATACTCAATCACATCTAGGAAAAATTCTTTTAATTTATTCAACTATTCTTCTTTGATATTGATACTTGATCTTTAAACTGTCCTTTCCTTGAGTGTCTTACAACATGTTCCATATTGATTGTTTCTTTCGTTTTGTCTCAGTATGCCGCTTAAGACTAGATCGCAGCAGGGGAGAGCAGCTTCTGAGAGGTTTGCGACATCCCGAGGGCCTATACCAGTCACTTCTCTGGTGATTGGAGTGTCAGCTGCTTTAGGAGGTCCACCACCTACTCAGAGGACTGTACCAGCTGTATCTGAGGGACTTCCACCTCCACCTTCCGTGCCAGCAGATGTGACGCAGATGTTTATACTATTTCGTGAGATGCTCGAGGCACAGAGGGCTCAGTCAGAGGCACATCAGAGGCAGACCGATATTTTACTGCAGGGCATCGAGAGTGCTCATCAGCTTGCTCGTGCCATAGTAGAGAGAGGAGTTTCGGTCCAGCAGCAGGTTGCTCCTCAGGTTGCTCAGCTTCGGCCAGGCAACATTCAGGACTTCAAGAAGCTGGAGCCTAGGGTCTTCAAGGGGATGGAGGGCATCGTCTATGCTGATGATTGGCTCGAGGATATTGAGCGTCTTATGAATGTGTCCCATCTTTCTGAGGATCTGAAGGTTGAGGCAGTAGGACTTCAACTTTTCGACATCGCCCGCACTTGGTTCAGGAATGAGCCAATTTTTATTGACGCGGGACAGTCTTGGGAGGTATTCAAGGACCTCTTCAAGAAGAAGTTCTTCGCTCGAGTAGACATGATAGACTTGGGGAGGCAGTTTGAGAGCCTCATTCAGGGAAGCATGTCTGTGGAGGAGTACGCTGCGAAGTTCGGCAGGTTGAGCCGATTTGCAGAGTATTTGGTGAGAGAGCCGAAGGTTCGGGCTATTCGTTTCCGTGAGGGTCTAAACTGGGAAGTAAAGATCCTCATTCTGTCTTTTTATGAGACATACTAGGAGATACTTGCGGAGGCTCGCAAAGTTGAGCGGGAGTTGGGGTTTGAAGCCCAAGAGAGATCGTAATTCTTTTCTGGGGGCCAAGAACAGTATTGTTTCTGCCAAGCATCCTCATTTCCAGTCCAGGCCTTTCCAGCAGCCTCAACAGTACCAGACTCTAGCTAGGGCACCATTTCACCAGGCACCACAGCAGCATAGACAGTTACAGCAATCTTCTTGCCACTTTTGCAAGAAGCCCGACCACATCTGGAAAGTTTGCAGGAAGAGGTTGGGAGTTTGTTTGTATTGTGGTACTGAAGGGCATCAAATAAGAGAGTGTCCTCGTCGTGTAGTTCAGGGAGCAGCTTTATCTCCGAGGGCACAGACGAGACACCTGCAGTACAGCCGAGGGGACCGCTTTCAACCCAGCAGCAACGTTATGTCCAGCATCAGCAGCAGGGAGGTGCACGTCAGGGACGAGTGTTTCCTATGACCGTCGAGGAGGATGAGCCCACCGAAGATGTCATCGCAGGTTCTATTCTTCTTAATTCTATTCCAACTTTAGCTTTGTTTGATAGTGGTGCTTCCCATAGTTTTGTATCTGTTTCTTTTGCTCTGAAGCATGGTTTGGTAGCTGAGTCTTTGCTTAGGACTTACAAGATCATGACTGTGGAAGACATTATCCTGGTTAATGATATTTGCAAGGATCAGAGAGTTACTCTAGGAGGCCAGGAGTTGAGTGTGTGTCTACTTGTAATTCCACTTTCGAGTTACGATATTGTACTCGGGATGGATTGGTTGAGTAGGCACCGTGCTAGTATAGATTATAGAGGAGGTAGAGTTTTGTTTGCTCCGCCAGGAGAACCAGAGTTCGAGTTTGCTAGTGGAGTTGCGGAGCAGGGAGAAGGCATTATTTATGGAGCTATGGTGGAAGACAAGGAGTGGCCGCATCCGTTGATAGCAGAGTTCTTGGATAAGTTTCCTGAGGAATTACCAAGATTACCGCCAGATCGAGATGTTGAATTCTCTATAGACTTAGAGCCAGGTGCAGAACCAATTTTGCAGCATGTCTATAGAGTAAACAATAGCTAGCTGGTCGAGCTGAAGAAGCAGGTGGACGAATTACAGGATAAGGGATTTATCAGATCGAGTTCTTCATCGTGGGGAGCCCTGGTATTGTTTGTACTGAAGAAGGATAGATCGGTGCGTATGTGCATTGATTACAGGGCATTGAATAATCTCACTATCAAGAATCAGTACCTTTTGCCACGAATTGATGATCTGTTCGATCAGTTGAGTGGTACCAAGGTGTTTTTTAAGATAGACCTGAGATCAGGCTACCACCAGGTGAAAGTGAAGTCGAAGGATATACCGGAGACTGCTTTTAGAACTCGGTATAGTCAGTACGAGTTTATGGTGATGCCGTTTGGGTTGACTAATGCACCGACGGTGTTTATAAACTTGATGAACAAGGTGTTCCATCAGTACCTTGACAAGTTTGTGGTGGTGTTCATCGACGTCATACTCATATACTCGAAGATACCGGAGGAGCATGAGGAGCATTTGCAGATTGTATTGGAGGTGCTGAGGAAGGAGAAGCTGTAAACCCCCTCGACCAATTTAGGATTTAATTAATTTAGATTGAGGGACTAGGATTAATTTGGATGCAATTAATATTAATGTACAACAATTATGTGACTTATTACACCTCACCGTTGCTTCGATGTTTGGAGCACTATACTAGTAGTTACCTTCAAACCAAGTTCATACACATTTCCTAGACATGCCAGACTACCCATATGACCCTTGTGTAACTTTTAAATACTCAATATTGTGCTTCATTTTAGCTGCGCAATATTCATTACAAATGTCCATGAATAATTTTAATAAACCTAAAATTCTCATAATTGGCCATTCCCATTTGAATTGGAGGCACAAACACAACCCAATTCAATATAACCAAAATTATGATATTTATCCATCCTGATTCTGCTACGCCCATGACACTTGTGTCCAACCCAATTTTAATTCTATTTGTCTTAAATTCATTATAGAACGTCGTGAGCATTGTTCTAATTAAATTAAATTAAAGGCAAATTTCACCCAAAGCAAGACCTAACCAAGCCCATGTACACCCTTTCATGTGGACCAGCCCCATCCCAAGGAGTCCAGACCGGCCCAAACCCCGAGGTTAGCCCATATATCCCCTCCTATATAAATATACATTTTCTATATTGAAACCCTAGAAACATAAACCCTAGCCAAAACCTAGATTCACCTTCACCTGAGCACCCCTTCTCCCTACCCCAACCGGACGGCACCACCACCACCTCAGGCCGCCACCTCCACAGCACCTCACCCGCCTGCACTTCTCCCTCGATGCTGGACCACCACTACAGCCCGCCTGCACCCGTCGGACCTCCTCCATCATCACCATCCCCTTCACCATCATCAAACCGACTACCCAACCCGACGACCCCCTTTCCCGACCTCCCTCAACCACCAACCCGCACCAACACCATCCTCACCCGACCCCCGACCTTCCCCACATTCTGACCTCCCGATCAACACCGACCCAGGCCGCCTACCGCCGCCGCCAGGCCTCTGCTGCCGCTGCTGCAACTACTGCAGTTGCTGTTGCTGCCGCTGTTGCCTTGCTCGCCGGCCGACACCGGACCTCCACCACTCGCCGAAGTACGTGCCGCCAACAAGCGCGAAACCGTCCTGCCTTGATTAGGTAAACGCTGTTTAACCCCCTTTCCATCAAGTTTAGTCTTGATACTGTGTCGTTGTGTCGATTGTGTCCTGTGTCATTACATGGACACGGGTAGTAATGCTTAAACCTATATATGTGTATGGTTGTTTAAATGACTAGATTAGTTAGAAATTAATAGATAATAATTATCCTAATAATCTGACTTGTTATAAGAACTTGTAATTCACTAAAAACCTTGACATAAACTAAGTACACTTAACATGGGGAATAAGGATATGTAATTGTACGAAACATAAGCAGTTCGTAAAACCTATAACTCGATAAATTATTGTCGTGAGGTACACGGTAACTGAGGACAGGACACGTGTGCACCTTAGCTACGTGCGCACGCGACTCTGTAGTCGACTAGCCGTGACCCTTGCGTCAGTACCTAAGCGTAGCATTATAGTTTTGTGTATGTATTACTTTAGTGTCTGATGACAGCATTTGCTATATTATATTGTGGTATGGTAACGTACCCAGCGAGCCTGCAATAGGATAGAAATTACTAGGTCTCATCCACTTTGATTACGTCTTTAAATTTCCTTCGTGTTACTTCTGAATATCTGCATCCAGTTTGCTTGATTCCGTACCCTTTTTAATGAAGTCCTATCTCTTGCAGCAAGATAAACTTGCACAGTGGACGAGGAGCACCCAGTGCCGTGGTGCCAGACGATACCACCCAAAGAGAGAAGGTACCCCAGGGACTACCTGGAGAGCAACCACCACTACAGGCCCCGCTAATACAATAGCGCGAGACTTCTCAGGGCGATCATACACAATAGTACGAGGGACAGACATCGCAGACGATCTCCACACAGCATTTTGAGGGCCAGACTTCAGGAGCTACGCCATTGCCGCAAACCGAGAGGCCGACATCTGAGGAGACACCTATCGCACAGCCAGAGGTTCCATTACCACCACCTCTACCTTATCCACCTCAGATGCCACAATCAGATGGACAGCCACAGATGCTTCAGTTTTTCCAGACTATGATGCAAGCATAGTGGCATCAGACCGAGATGTTGAGACAGAGTTTGATGGCAGTACTAGAGAAGACTCCTGTCACAGCACCAGTAGCAGCACCTCCACCAGCTCAGACAGGTGGCACTGTACGATGGTTCCGACAGATAGGAACATGTACTTTCTCAGGCAATGAGACTGTCACGACCCGCACCCAAAAAATTGGGCATGAGTCGTGGGTACGTCCAGCCTACGGCGCAACATCGGCGGTAGAACGCTGTCTAGGTCAACTATCTAGCTAACAATCTCACACAATCAATATATAAACCTGTCAAGATCTCTACTCCAAACGGAGGAACAATATCATAATGATAATCACAAGTACTCAATCATGAATCTAAGCATGATAAGATAACACAGAAGACTAACAACTACAAAGTCTAAACAACTGCTGCTAAAATACCACAATATCAATAATAATAATAATAATACAACAATATCCAAAATTATATACAATACAAGGTCTCAATACAAAACCGGAGACAAATCCGGTACCAAAAGCTAATAAACAACAATTGAGGTATTAGTGATCCCGGCTACCAACCCAAAAATCATTCCTAAACTAGAGGGTCCCTGTCTGCACCATCGACAGGCTGAGGTCCATAAACGTCGGACACCAATCCTCTGGATACTCTGGAAAAAATATGTCCAGTCAGGAATGGAGCAAGTACACCTCTAACAGCAGTTCTAGTTAAATGATAAAAACTATAAAATAGTTGTAGCAAGTAGCAAGAAGAATAAAATAAAGTATGAATAAGAAATATATACATATCACCGGTGCATAAAGGTAAAGATGCATGGATATCAGAAGCAAGGTAGTAATGACTGCAAGATACAAGAAATCTAAACTAAGATCAAGTATGTGCACAAGAACGTGTAGTGAGTCCAGCATAAAATACATGTAATGAGTCAAGTCCAGAAACTATAAGTGAGACCAACAAGAAATGTAAGAGAGTCCAGACTATAAAGAATGAACTTGTATCTTTGAAATACCTATTTCGACATGTAAACGGCTAGGGGTAAGTACGGCTCACCGTGCACTGGGTGCGCGGCTGCTATCATTCCAGATTAGACCAGAGGGGGTGATTCCAGTGATTCCAGTTAGGAATATTTACATGTCTACTCGAGTATTTTCTGGTCCTGACTAGTACAAGTGAATCCAAGACTCGACACGTAAATCAAGTATGAGTCCAGCCAGAAACATGAGTGATGCCTGTAGTGATGCCTGTATGTGATTCCAGAATAGAGGCCAGAAACATAAAATATACGTGTCGCAAGTAAATGAATCCAGAAATACCAGTTCATATCGTGCCAGAAAATCAAATGATACTATACTAGAAGCTGAATCATAATAATCATCAGATATTGGAAACTATCAAAGAATGTACTCGCCTGATGTCCTGAGCAACTGGCGATCCGAACTGGTACCGCAAGGACCTATTGCGAAAAGTAATGTTAAACAGGTTTCTAATGAGTTAAACAGATATAAAATAACTAAAAATAGGCTTCTAGGGTCGTTCTAGGTCAAAACGGTAAAATCTGGGTCAAAAACTGGGTTAAAACTAGGTCAATAGTTGACTTTGGCGGTCAACCGGGTCAACTATGGTCAACTCTAGGTCAACCTAGGGTTCCCCTAAAATTCTAGGTCAAAACTAGGTCATTAAGCTAGTAAACCCTCAAACTCGCGTCCTTGAGATACCGGGATACCCTCGGTATCCGATACCTCAACCTACGCTATACACCCCGCCTAAACCCGCTAAAACCTATGCTAGCACGCGTAATTATATATACCAATACATATAAAAATAACTCTAAACCTATTTCTAGGCAATTGCTCAAAAACTCCGCTCGAAACTCAATACCTTGGATATCTCAAGGTATTGAGATACCTCTCTAAACCCTCACTAACTACCCTTCTAGCTAACTATCTATGCATATAGATATACACCTAGGTAATAATCTAGGCTAGAATATATATATATCTAACACATATATGCATATACCTAGATATATATATACATATATATATATCCACAAACACAAATATATACATATCCCTTACCTTATACCTATACATATATATATCTAGCTATATCTATGCATATATCTAGCTATATGCATATATCTATCTATCTATCTATCTATCTATCTATCTATCTATCTATCTATCTATCTATCTAATCTATCTATCTAGATATCTATCTATCTATTCATCTATCTATCTATCTATCTATCTATCTATCTATCTATCTATCTATCTATCTATCTAGATATCTATCTATCACTCTTTACTAGCTGCTACTGGCGCCTCGCCATGCGAGCTAACACAACGGGCTGCCGCTGCTGCTGCAAAAGCTGCTGGCTGCTGCTGCCTTCGCTGCTGCTGTTGCTGCTGCAGCACTGCGCTACAGCGCACTGCTGTCGCGACGCTGCGGCACCTGCAGCTGCTGCTGCTGCTCGTTCTGTTGGCTGCTGCGCTGCACGAGCGTGCTGCACATTGGGGCGGCGGCTACTGCCACTGCCTTCTCTTCGCTGCTGCAGCGCTCACAGCAGCTCCTCCTCACTGCCTCGCTACACACACGACCACACATACACACAAACACGCACACACAATCGCACACACACACACACACACACACACACACACACACACACACACACACACACACACACACACACACACACACACACATATATATATATACACCAACATACATACATATATATATATATATATACACACAACTATATATATAAATATAAACACTCACTCACACACTAATACATATAGGTACACACACATCTATAATCACACACACATCTATATACAAACACACATATTTATATATAGACACATATATTTATATATATACACACACAAACCCATATATACACACACACACACACACACACACACACACACATATATATATATATATATATATATATATATATATATATATATATATATATATATATATATATACACAAACACACTCACACACCTCTCAAACACACACAAACACTCACACTACATTATACTACACTACACTACACTACACACTCACACTTATACACAAACACTCACTCACACTCACACACACAAATATATATATATATATATGTACACACACACACACATATATATATATAGAAACACACACACATTTATATATACTCATATATATACATATATAAACATAACACACACAACACACAACACAACACACAATACCCCACCAACGCACGTCCAACGACCCCTACACGCACAAACACACACACATATATATATATAATAAAACCCAAGAACTCTAGCACACACTCCCCAAAGCTAACCCAACGTGCACACAAGCCCAAAACTAAGAAACCAAGTCGAAATGGCCGTTCGGTCATTTCGACAAACACGTGATGTGCGGTTCACAAAATCTCCTGAAACGCACACCAAACCTACTCGGAATCGTCCCAAAATTTACCCACGGGTTCTAAACGATGTCTAGATCCTAGAAAAAAATGTTAACTTGTCGATTCTAGGTCCGTGGTAAAAACGCGCATGCACATAGAACCGGCGACGACGAAAACCCCTAAATCCCCCGAAATGCCTATTTTTCTGCGATACGACTTCACGTGTCCGAACAGAGACACATACTAACCCTCAAGACACCTGACAACGTCTATCTAGGTCCGTCTAACCTAGGACATCACCCAAAATTAGGCCAATCTCAGATTTTACCAAAAATTGACACAAAACATAGTGTCAAAGTCTCCAAACACAACCAAACTTGTTCCAACTTTCTCCCATGGGTAGCCTTAGGGTCTAGGAAGATTCTAAACCACTAATTACACTATATTAGAGCAATTAGTAAGAGTAAAGCTAGGATTTACCTCTTGGAAGTTGGAATCCCAAGGCCAAAGTCTCCAAATCTCTTAAAATCACCTCCCTCAAGCTCCAAGCCTCCAAATCAAGCCTCCACACTAAGTCTAGGCTCTACACGCCTAGGTTAGGGAAAATCAAAGGGTTATGGTTCACATTCATGAAGAATAGAAGAATAAAGAGAAGAAATGGGGAACTTACTTGAAGTTGGAAGAAGGAAAGAAGAAGGAAGAGTGGAGAATGGAGAAGAAGAAGAAGAAGAATGAAGGAGTGAAGAAATAAGAAGGGGGGCTGCTGTGGTCGAGTCTGGGAATAGGGGAAGACCGGCCACACATGCAATAAGAGTTTACATAGTATCCAATTGACCAAAATGCCCTCCCTAACTTGGGTTTTGGGTTTGGGTTTCCAAAAGCACTCAAACTAACTCCTAATCTCTTCCAACTAACTAAAATAAATATAATCATAATTAACCAAAAAATAGGTCTCAAAAAGGTGTTGGTTGGGTCGAACATGGGTCAACTAGGGTCTGACATGGGTCCAGGCTAGCCAAAATCCTAAAACAATCAATAGAAAAATAATACAACCATTAATTAAATATAAATATAATTAATTATAAATAATACACAATTTACCAAAAAAATAAAAAAAATATCCTGCTCTAGAAATGGGGTAGTGACAAGCCTATCCTCCTTAGAAAATTTTATCCTCGAAATTTAAAGTCAATCGCACTCCCTCTAGTTCAAACCCCCAACAATCACAGTCAAGAAATTCTACCTAAACAACATGCAAGATCATGGTCCTACTGGTCGTGTTATCACAGTCTCAATCAGGGTCACTACACTATCTACCACAACACAAAGAAAAGTCTAACATGTACTAATGAAGCACACCACAAGGAATAGAAAAGGACAGGAAGAAGAACAAAGAGACAGAACTGCTAACCCGACACCCGTAGCATCGGCCACCTCGACCGTCAACACATAAGCCCTGCCCTGCTGGGGTATATCCCTTTGCTGGTGCGGGATATGATGCTGTGCCACAGATGGCCTAGCTTCAACTCTCTGATCCTGTGCTCCACCAAATGGAGGTGCAGTGGGGCAATCTCGCATCTAGTGAGCAGCGGATCCACAGAACAAACACACCTTCAGTCTCCTCCTACAAACATCCCAAGTGTGTCCTGCCTTCCTGTAGTAGGCACAAGTGGGCACCCTCTGATCCTAACCCTGCTGTGCTGCCTTCTGCACATAGGGACGCTTAGCCGGTCTCGTACTGCCACTTACACTACCTGAATCATCCCTGCCTCTCTTGGACTTGAGCTCTAAGTCATCCTCTGCTCTCTGAGCATCTCCTACTATCTGCTCGAAAGTCGCCTCGTGGTCGCTCCTGGTCAAAGACTTGACCGCCATAACCAAGCCCTTGCGAAACTTCCTCGCCTTTGCTGCCTCACTCAAGCCCTCCACGAATCTTCCCAAACTGTTACTACCACATTTTAGGAAAAAGGGTATTTTAGTAATTTCCTATTTAAATAAATATTGTGCATGGTAAATAATTTTTGTTGTATTATTTAATTATTGTTGGATGTTATTTAATTATTTTGGACTTATTTTAGTGGACCCAACTAGTTTAGTTTGGACCCATGGACCAACATGAATTAAATAGTTAGACTTGGCCCATTTAGAAAGCCCATGGTTAAGGAGATGGATTAAATTAATTAAGTGATTAGACTAGAAGCTTCCTTCCTTAATTATTTCTTCATGAGAGGCCCCAAGGGGTACATTGGACATTTTACAATTGCTTGGGAGAGGGGCAAGGCCGGCCTATTAAAAGAGGGGGGAAATTTCTCTCTCCTCTCATTCTCATTCTAAATCTAGATCTAGAATTTTCCACTCCCAAATTCCATCCATTCCCATTCCAATTCCCCACCAAATTCATCCCAAATTCTTCCCAATTCACCATTAGAAAGTTGAGAAGCAAGGATCTAGAAGGAGGAAGCAAGGATCTACAAAGAGGAGCAAGGATCTACAATTTGGAAGCAAGTTCATCTCAATTGGAGGTTTCATTGGGAATCCATCTCCCAATAGGTATAATTCAGTTTTTCCCATTAAAATAGCTTCTAAATCTGAGATTTAATCATGTAAAATCAACCTATATGTATGTACTACCCATAGAAATTTGTTTTGTGTTCATAGGAGACCCATGGAGAAAGTTATGGTGCTTTTTGTGTCAATTTTGTTGGAATTCCGAATTTATATTTTGTTGTGTGTATCAATTGATCCTATAGATCAATTGGACATGAGCTTATGTGTTTGGGGCTAGTGTCGTGTCCATAATTTGGTACATGTGGTTCGTATCCCAACTATTTGGTGATACGTATCATTTTGGGGGTTTTTTCTCCGACACGGGGCTTTGAACATGTCGTATTTTGACACGGACACATAGATCTACTTTTGACACTTTGATTTATTCATAAATATTATTTGTGATTTGTTTGTATCCTTCGGGGTACAATTGGTTGTGTGTTGGACTCGTGTCACATGCGTATCCTAGAGCTAGTGGGATACGGTGTGAAACTCTCCAATTGTGTGGATTTTTGAATAGATCTAATTATGTATGGTTTAAATTCTTCAATTATAATTAGTAAATATATATAGATATTATATATTTATTTTGTGTATTATTGTAGCATAGATCTATATATTTTTGTGTGTGCTAATATGATGTACAAATATAATATGTAGCTTTCTTGCATGTAATTATATATGTACTTATGTTAATAGTATAAATTATACATAAATGTTTTATAAAATATATTTATGTGTTTAATTGTGTAATTATATTATTTATAATTATTATGTAATTATTTGTATATTAATGTATATATTTTAGGTGTGCTTCTAGCCATGTAAAATATGAACATTAATATGTGCATGTGTTGTAACTATTGGTATTTAATTATAAGTTTATATGTGCATATATATATATAAGTATATAATTATTTATTTATATATATGTATTGTGATTATTATTGCATATATATATATATTTATATATATATATATATTTTTATATTTTTATTTGTTTTGGTGACAGTGGTTTCTATGACAGTGAAACTGTCATTATTTGGTCTGAACAGCAGCCGCTGTACAGTGGTCAGCATTAATGACAGATCTGTCATTAATGCTGCGGCAGTTTTGAGCGGCAACCTTTCAGCGACGGTTTTTTGTGACAGTTTGAAACTGTCAGCAAACTGTGACAGCAGCGGTTTTGTATATGGAGTTTCTGCGACGAATTTTCAGTGACAGTCAAGACTGTCACTATTAAACCTGTTTTTATTTTTTCTTGTTTTGTTCACTGTTTTCAATGACGCTTTGACAGTTTAAATTATATTTTATATATTATTATTGTATATATATATATGTGTATATATATGTGTTTTGTATAATATTTGTAATAATATATTATTTTATTTGTATAAATATTGGTTTGTATATATATTATTTTAGGGTATATATTATTTGTATTAGTAGTATACTTTGTGTGAGTATGATTTGGATCTAATTTTTATTCCTAAATTATTGTATTTTATTTCTATATTATTTATATAGATTTCTTGTGAGGTTGACCTTGGTTTGACTTTAGTTGACTTTAGAGTTGACCATAGTTGACTTTTGACTTAAAATTTATTTATTGACCTAGGAGTTGACTAGTTTGACTTGTTCTCTTTCCGGGACCTTATTTTAATGTGGTATTCCATATCTAGGTCTTCGAGGCACCGAGTCAGACATCTGTGAGACTGTTCTTGGATTTCAGGCGAGTACATTCTCTGATAGTTTCTCATTTATGATATCCTCTATGTTCACTGTATCTAGTGTAGATATCCATGTTCTCTTGACACTATGGTTACATGGATTGGTATATCCGGATCTCGTCATGAGATATTATTCCTTGGTATATGGTATACATGGTGCAAGTATTATTTTATTGGTTATCTTGTACATGTACAAACACCGATTCTCGGGGAGACTAGCTATCTTCTTGGGGAATCTAGTGCCATAGCATACCGTGGTTGGATCTATTATACCAGTTGGGGGTGGGGAGTATTAGTATAGATATGTGATCAAATCCCTATTGAATAAAGTATTGGTAAGCAAATAGTGTTGATCATGCACCGCACGTATGATTAGCCAGGCCGCATTGTATCTTGCCCAAGCCGATCACATGTTAAGCTAGTACTCACACACTTAGTCATTAGTATTATTGTTTCATTGGCATATTGTTCATTATTGTATTTCTTTCCAGTATTTCCTTATTGTCTATATATCTCTTGTATCTATTTTGTGTATTTTGTTTATCCACAGCTATTTACTGTTACATAGTTTTTATCATGGATTAGAACTGCTGTTAGAGATGTACTCTGCTCCTTTCCTGACTGGATATATTTTTCCAGATGATACTGAGGAGTAGTACCCTACCTATTATGGACCCCAGGATGTTGTGGATTTAGATTCAGAGACCCTGGCTCAAGAGGGACTTATCCCAACTGAGACAGTTGACCCTGGAGTGTAGCTTGTAGTATGATAGTATTCTTTTGTACTGGATTTGTCTCCAGCTTATTTTTGTTACTCTTCAGACTCATTGATGTATTATTTTAAACTCATGAGTTGATGACTATTCTATTCTTATCTGATTCGTGTTCATTCTATCTTAGTTCTGTGATTGAGTACACTATCTTTTGGTGGTTCATTATATTAGATAGACTTTCTAGACAGCGTTCTACCGTCGATTCTGCGGCGTAGGCTGGGCGTTGTTTCCGACTAGTACCCTTACCCCGGGTGCGGATCATGACACGTTTTTGGTGGTGGTCCATGCAGGTCTAGCTTCACAAGTATGTGATGTCGTGGTAGTGCGACAACTTAGTTGTACTACTGCGAGCCTGCAATAGGATATAGGATATAGGCTGAGATACTCAATCACATCTAGGAAAATTCTTTTGATTCAACTATTCTCCTTTGATATTGATACTTGATCCCTTAAACTGTCCTTTCCTTGATGTCTTACATCTTGTGCCATATTGATTCTTTCTTTCACTTTGTCTCAGGATGCCGCATAAGACTAGATCACAGCAGGGGAGAGCAGCTTCTGAGAGGTCTGCGACATCCCGAGGGCCTGCACCAGTCACTTCTCCGGTGATTGGAGTGTCAGCTGCTTTCGGAGGTCCACTACCTACTCAGAGGACTGTGCCAGCTGTATCTGAGGGGCTTCCACCTCCACCTCCTGTGCCAGCAGAGGTGTCACAGATGTTTACACTGTTTCGTGAGATGCTCGAGGCATAGAGGGCTCAGTCAGAGGCACATTAGAGGCAGACCGACGTTCTACGGCAGGGCATCGAGAGTGCTCATCAGCTTGCTCGTGCTGTAGTTGAGAGAGGAGTTCCGATCCAGCAGCAGGTTGTTCCTCAAGTTGCTCAGCTTCGGTCAGGCAACATTCAGGACTTCAAGAAACTGGAGCCTAGGGTTTTCAAAGGGACGGAGGGCATCGTCTATGCTGATGATTGGCTCGAGGATATTGAGCGTCTTATGAGGGTGTCCCGTCTTTCTGAAGATCTGAAGGTTGAGGCGGTAGGACTTCAACTGTTCGACGTCGCTCGCACTTGGTTCAGGAATGAGCCGGTTCTAGTTGACGCAGGACAATCTTGAGAGGTATTCAAGGACCTTTTCAAGAAGAAGTTTTTTGCTCGGATAGACAGGCTTGACTTGGGGAGACAATTTGAGAGTCTCATTCAGGAAAGCATGTCCGTGGAGGAATACGCTGCGGAGTTCGGTAGGTTGAGCCGATTTGCAGAGTACTTGGTGAGGGAGCCGGAGGTTCGAGCTATTCGTTTCCAAGACGGTCTAAACTGGGAGGTGAAGATTCTCATTCCGTCTTTTTATGAGACATACTCGGAGATACTTGCGGAGGCACGCAAGGTTGAGCGGGATCTGGGTTTGAAGACCAAGAGAGACCATAATTCTTTTCTGGGGGCCAACGGCAGTACAGTATCTGCCAAACGTCCTCATTTACAGTCCAGACCTTTCCAGCAGCCACAGCAGAACTAGACTCCAGCTAGAGCGCCTTTTCACCAGGCACCTCAGTAGCAGAGGCAGTTACAACAGGCCCCATGCAACTTCTACAAGAAGCCCGGCCATATCTGGGAAGTTTTCAGGAGGAGGCTAAGAGTTTGTTTGTATTATGGTACTGAAGGGCATCAATCGAGGGAGTGTCCTCATCGTGCAGTTCAAGGAGCAGCTCCAGCTCCGAGAACACAGACGAGACCACCTGCAGCACAGCCGAGGGGACCGCTTCCGACACAGCAGCAGCGTTTTGTCCAGCATCAACAGCAGGGAGGTGCTCGGCAGGGACAAGCATTTGCTATGACCGTCGAAGAGGAGGAACCCACAGGAGATGTCATCGCAAGTTCTATTCTTCTTGATTCCATTCCAGCTTTAGCTTTGTTTGATAGTGGTGCTTCTTATAGTTTTGTATCTGTCATGACCCGCACCCGGAATTTGGGCATGAGTCATGGATACGTCCAGCCTACGCTGCAGCATCGGCGGTAGAACGCTGTCTAGGTCTCAACATATAATGTATCCTGCCAATAGTCTCAACTCCGCACGGAGGACAATGATAAAAATCCACAGTTCTATAATATACTCAATCACAAGCTATAAGAAATAATGGCACGATGGGAATAGAAAAGAGTTCTAATAAAAATAACCACAATAATCCAACTCAAATCCTGGTCTAAATGACCTCACAAAGTCATAAAATAATAAATACAACTCAGTCTTGTCTAGAACAATAATTACAGAAAAATAGTCTAAGTACAGCCAAGTAAATTCTCCTCTAGGCTAGACAACTCCTCTGGGGTTTCTGGAGTGAAATCTCCCTCTAATCCTGGGCCGTATCTGGTCCGAAAAGCTGTCTTCGGCGTGTCCTCTCTCTTCACCTTCACCTGGTGATAGCCTGACCTCAAATCTATCTTTGAAAACACCCTCGCCCCGCTCAACTGATCGAAAAGATCATCTATCCTTGGCAGCGGGTACTTGTTCTTGATAGTGATATTGTTCAAAGCTCTATAATCAATGCACACAAGTTCTCACTGATACTCAGGGATACACAGGCACTTAAGTTCACTCACTCACTGGAAACTCATACTGCATTCTCCTCTAGACACTATACACAATAGTCACACTGAGAATACATAGATACACTCTCAGGCACACATGCCTCACACATTATGCCCAGATACACCACCCGACTGTGCACAGGGAAGATCCCCCACCGTGCACACAGCACAAACAAGACCCGACTGTGCACAACCTGTTTATACGAGTAATTATATATATATATATATATATAGGTATATCAAAATATGTAGAAATTGAATAAGTTAGATAGATAAATCCTTAATAAACATTTCATCGAACACTTAGGGTGCTGAAATCGAACCCATACACAGAACTTCTAAAAACCCAAATGAAACCCCTAAACGAGATCTGAATCTTCACGTTGGAGGGTGAAATCAGTCTACAAGCAAACCCTAAGGGTTAGGGTTCACGAAAAATTGGGGAAACCAAATGTTGGGACACCTAAACCCTAAAAATATAGGGAGATGGTTTCCCTATGAAAGTTCTTCTTCCCCAAGGTTCCTTGACCCAAGCTCCTTGTTCTCCTTGCTTTGAAAGAGGAAAAATGAAATCCCTAGGGTTTGCTCTCGAAATTTGGGTGGGGAAATGGTTTCCTGGATGGAGGCTAGGGTTTCTCCTTTCTACATGAAGGAAGAGAGGGTTCCCTTTTATATTAAAACCAAACTAGGGTTTCTAATACATAAGTTAGGTTAAACCCCCTATGTTAGGTCATGTTGAACCTAAATAACTCAGGTTTAGGCCTTATAGGGTTTGAGGTTCCACCCTAAAATTAGAATTCTAGGGTTTCACTAGAATTGGGTTTCAAATTAGGGTTTAGTCATACTGACTTCTAGGGTTTGACCTAACCCAACACAACCAACATCAAATAAATAGTTTTAAAAATCTCAGCAGGTTAATTAAACACATAATTATCCAAAATAGTAAAATTACCCAAATGCCCTTATCTGGAAAAGTGGTAGTGACAAGTCTACCCTCCTAAAAGAAATTTCGTCCTCGAAATTTGGACTGAACAGAACAAGAATAAAATCAGGAAGGGATATACCTCAAGTCTAGAAGAGATACGGGTATTGCTCGCGCATTTCGTCCTCTCTCTCCCAGGTCGACTCCCCTGGAGAGTGATGTCTCCATGCAACACGAACCAAAGGAATAGTTTGGTTCCGCAACACCTTCTCTCTGTGGTCCAAGATCTCTACGGGCTGCTCAGGGTAGCTGAGCGTCGGACCAACCTCAATCTCCGAGTGATCAAGTACATGACTAGGGTCTGCCACGTACCGTCTCAGCTGCGACACGTGGAACACATCATGCACTCCCTCTAATGCAGGCGGCAAGTCTAGTCTATACGCCACTGCACCTACCCTTGCAAGAATACCGAAGGGTCCGATGTAGCGTGGACTAAGCTTCCCGCCTTGACCAAAACAAATCGTGCTACGCGTCGGAGAAATCTGTAGGAATACTAGATCACCAACCTAAAACAAAACAGTCTCAACACGAAGTCTAAACAAACAGACACAAGCCAGAAAAATAATAATCTATACCTGAAACTCAAGGGGTCTACGGTGGCTGTCGGCCCAATGCCGCTGTCTGTCCTGCGCCACTCGCAGTCTGTCTCTGATGAGTTTTACCTTTTCTGCTGCATCCACGACCATTTCTGGTCCTAGCAAGGCTCTCTCTCCAACGTCGTCCCAAGATAACGGTGTACGACACCTCCTTCCATAAAGAGCCTCAAATGGTGATATCTCGATGCTGGCCGGGTAGCTGTTGTTGTAGGCGAACTCTACCAGGTATAGATGATCCTCCCAAGAACCTCCGAGATCTAGAACGCAAGTACGTAGCATATCCTCTAGAGTCTGAATAGTCCGTTCAGACTGCCCGTCTGTCTGGGGGTGGTATGCGGTACTGAACTTGAGCTGAGTGCCCAAGCTAGCCTGCAGACTCCTCCAGAAGTGGGAAGTGAAACGGCTATCCCGATCCGAGACAATGCTTACAGGAACTCCATGAAGTCTAACGATCTGTCGCACATACATCTCTGCTAGCCTTTCTGTCGACGTGCCCACCTTGAAAGGTAAGAAATGGGCTGATTTGGTTAACCTGTCCACGATGACCCAAATCGTGTCCTTCCCTCCTGGAGAACGTGGAAGCCCTGAAACAAAATCCATGGTCACGTGCTCCCATTTCCACTCTGGAATCGGTAAAGGTTGAAGCAAACCACCTGGCCTTTGCCGGTCTGCCTTTACCTGCTGGCACACTAGACACCGAGATACGAAGCGTGCTACCTCGCGCTTCATTCCATACCACCATACGTGCTCCCTCAAGTCTCGATACATCTTGTTGGCACCGGGATGCATCGAGTACTGAGAGCGGTGTACCTCTTGCAAAACCTCCTCGCGCAACTCCCCGCTCGGCACGCACATCCTCGTGCCATACCGTAAGGAACCATCGTCTGCGATAGTAAAATCGTCCGACAATCCTATCTGAATCTGTGCTCTGATACTCCTCAGAGCCTCATCATCATACTGCGCCGCTCTGATCCTGTCTATCAGCTCGGACTGTATCTGTAATCCCCACATCTGAATCTCAGTACCGGGAACTAACACCTCAATCTCCAAGCTCTCCAAATCCGCCAGCAAATGTCTATCTGTCGTCAAGTATATAGCCATCGGATACCTGCTCAAGGCATCGGCGACTACGTTGGCCTTCCCTGGATGGTACTGCAATGAAATATCAAAGTCCTTCATCAACTCTAACCACCTCCTTTGCCTCATGTTTAGTTCCTTCTGTGTGAACACGTACTTCAAGCTCTTGTGGTCTGTGAAGATCTCCACACGCTCTCCTTACAGGTAATGTTTCCACAGCTTTAGAGCGAAGATAACTGCTGCCAACTCTAAATCGTGGGTGGGATAGTTCTTTTCATGAGGGCGTAACTGCCTGTAAGCATAGGCAATTACCTTCCCGTGCTGCTGAAGAACACATCCCAGACCCTTCCCTGAAGCATCACTGTAGATGGTGAAACCACCTGTCCTTGCTGGCAACGTTAAAATGGGAGCTGTCGTCAACCTCTTCTTCAGCTCATCAAATACAGCCTGGCACTCCTCTGTCCAGACAAAATCTACATCCTTTCTAGTCAGTCTGGTCATCGGCGCTGCAATCTTGGAGAAGTCTTGTACAAACCTCCTGTAGTATCCTGCTAGCCCGAGAAAACTCCTGATCTCAGCTACCGAACTGGGGGTAGCCCATGACTCCACTGCCTCGATCTTCTGTGGGTTAACCGAGATTCCGTCACCCGATACCACATGCCCAAGAAATTCAACCTTGTCAAGGAAGAATTCACACTTAGAGAGTTTCCCGTACAGTATCTCCGTCCTGAGAGTCTCTAAGACCAACCTCAGGTGCTCTTCGTGCTCCTCCGGGGTCTTGGAATACACAAGAATATCGTCGATGAACACCACTACGAACTTGTCAAGGTACTGGTGGAACACCTTGTTCATCAAGTTCATGAATACTGCCGGTGCATTGGTTAAACCAAATGGCATCACCATGAATTCAAACTGGCCGTCCTTCTTCGGTACGAACAATACCGGAGCTCCCCATGGTGATGAACTGGATTTGATGAAACCTTTGTCCTGCAGCTCCTCAACTTGCTTCTTCAGTTCTGCCAGCTCGCTGTTGTTGACTCTATAGACATGTTGTGAAATGGGCTCCGCTCCTGGAACCAAGTCTATAAAGAATTCAACATCTCTGTCTGGCGGTAAGCCTGGCAACTCCTCTGGAAATACATCCAGGAACTCCGCTATCGGAGGATGTGGCAACTCCTCTTCTTCCGCCCTGGCTCCGCAAAATATGCTCCTGCTCTGTTCCGCTGCTCCTCGGATGACCTCAAACTCTGGCTCTCCTGGTGGTCTAAATAATACTCTGCCTCTATAATAATCTATAGTAGCATGATGCCTACTCAACCAGTCCATTCCGAGTACAATATCGTACCCCGGAAGTGGCATGACGAGTAAGCTCACGCTCAACTCTCGGCCTTCTACTGACACTCTCCTGTCCTTGCAGTGATCACGGACTAGGATAATACCTCCACCAGTCATGATCTTGCAAGTCCTAGCTAATGGTTCTGTGTCTAAATGATGTCGAAGTGCATAAGATACAGACACAAAACTATGGGAAGCGCCAGAGTCGAATAAGGTAAATGTCGGAATACAATCGAGAAGAACCGAACCTGTGATCAAGTCTCCTGCTGGCTCAATCTCCTCGACTGCCATGGCATACGCTCGCCCCTTGGGTACACCTCTCTGCTGCTGGTGCTGGGCAAACTTCTGATGTTGTGGTGGAAGTGGTCCCCTCTGTTGTTGGCCTCCTGGTACGGTAGGTACCCTGTCTGGTCCTCTCTGGACGGCTGCTCCACCCTGACCTGAACGAATCGTAGGGCAATCCTTAAGCTGGTGTGTCGTCGATCCGCAGGATAGATATGAGCCCAATCTCTTCCTGCAGATATCTCTAGTATGTCCCATCTTTCCGCAGTACGCACACTGGATGGCGGGCTGGTTCTGTCTCTGTTGCTGCTGCTGGACCTGCCCTCGGGCTGGTGCCTGATGCTGCTGCTGAAAGGGTCTCTGCTGTTGCTGCTGAAAGTGTGGATGCTTGCCCGGTCCCGCACTACTGTTTGCTCCTCCGGAACCATCGTGTCCCCTCTTGGGCCTGAGGCCCAAGTCGTCCTCGGCTATCTGGGCATCCATCAATATGCCCTCGTAGGTAGCTGTGCGACGTCCCGACGTGCGAGACTTGATCTCCCTTGTCAGCCCCTTTCTGAACTTCCGGGCCCTGTCCCCCGGATCTCTAGTCATCGACGGTGCGAAGCGGCTCAGGCGGGAAAACTCTGCGGCATACTCATCGACGGACGAGCTCCCCTGGGCTAAGTCATGGAACTGACTCTCCAAAGCTCCCAGGGCAACATCAGGAAAGAACTTCTCCTTGAAGAGCTCCTTGAAATCCTCCCAAGTGAGTCCCCTGCGCAAGAGTCTCGGCTCCGTGCGAAACCACGTCAAGGCAATGTCGAACATCTGGCTGCCAGCGGCCTCGATCTGGAGGGCCTCTGGAAGCTGTGCCAAGCGCAAGTTCCTCTCGATGTTCTCTAGCCAATCATCGGCGTAGAGTATCCCTTCTGTCCCCTTGAACTCCCGAGGCATCATCCTCTTGAAATCCACAATGGTGCCCGACCTCTGGTGGTGCTGATCAGGATGCTACTGCTGCTGAGTAACTCTCTCCACAGCCTGGAGAGCCACTTGATGAGCATTCTCCATGTTCACCTTCATCATCTCTGTCTGGGCCTGATGTGCCTCAGCCTGCACTCCCTGGGCCTCTGCCGACGTCCTCTGGGCATTGACCATGCCCTGAATCAAAGCGAACATCTGTGCCCCATCGACAGGCACACCTCCTGGATACTGAACTGGTGGTGGTGGTGGTGGTGCCGTCGTAGCTATGGGGACCCTCTGAACAGGTGGTGGAGGACCCCCGAATGCTGCAGACACTCCCATATGTACTGGAGATGTAGGAGGCGCTGCGGATGTCTGTCCGGCAGGGCGAGAGGTGGCAGACCTCTCTGAAGCTGCTGCTCCGAGTCTCTGTGACCTGGTCCTCGGCATCCTGAAGACAGATCGAAAGATTTAATTAAGGCAATAGGCACGATATCATCAAGGAAGGACAAAAATTCTAAAGGAAAGATCATTAAGAATAGTATCATAAAAATCAGAATTCCCTAATTATGATTGAGCATATCCTCGGCCAAATTCCTCTTTTCTAAAACAGGCTCGTAGTAATACTCTAAGCGAGCACCACTACGATATCGCTCTAATGCGAATCTATGACTCGACCTGCATGGGCCACCACTAAAAACGTGTCATGACCCGCACCCGGAATTTGGGCATGAGTCGTGGATACGTCCAGCCTACGCCGTAGCATCGGCGGTAGAACGCTGTCTAGGTCTCAACATATAATGTATCCTGCCAATAGTCTCAACTCCGCACGGAGGACAATGATAAAAATCTACAGTTCTATAATTTACTCAATCACAAGCTATAAGAAATAATGGCACGATGGGAATAGAAAAGAGTTCTAATAAAAACAACTACAATAATCCAACTCAAATCCTGGTCTAAATGACCTCACAAAGTCATAAAATAATAAATACAACTCAGTCTTGTCTAGAACAATAATTGCAGAAAAACAGTCTAAGTACAGCCAGGTACATTCTCCTCTAGGCTAGACAACTCCTCTGGGGTTTCTGGAGTGAAATCTCCCTCAAATCCTGGGTCGTATCTGGTCCGAAAAGCTGTATTCGGAGTGTCCTCTCTCTTCACCTTCACCTGGTGATAGCCTGACCTCAAATCTATCTTTGAAAATACCCTCGCCCCGCTCAACTGATCGAAAAGATCATCTATCCTTGGCAGCGGGTACTTGTTCTTGATAGTGATATTGTTCAAAGCTCTATAATCAATGCACACAAGTTCTCACTGATACTCAGGGATACACAGGCACTTAAGTTCACTCACTCACTGGAAACTCACACTGCATTCTTCTCTAGACACTATACACAATAGTCACACTGAGAACACATAGATACACTCTCAGGCACACATGCCTCACACATTATGCCCAGATACACCACCCGACTGTGCACAGGGAAGATCCCCCACCGTGCACACAGCACAAACAAGACCCGACTGTGCACAACCTGTTTACACGAGTAATTATATATATATATATATATATATATATATATATATATATATATATATAGATAGGTATATCAAAATATGTAGAAATTGAATAAGTTAGATAGATAAATCCTTAATGAACATTTCATCGAACACTTAGGGTGCTGAAATCGAACCCATACACAGAACTTCTAAAAACCCAAATGAAACCCCTAAACGAGATCTGAATCTTCACGTTGGAGGGTGAAATCAGTCTACAAGCAAACCCTAAGGGTTAGGGTTCACGAAAAATTGGGGAAACCAAATGTTGGGACACCTAAATCCTAGAATTTCTTAGGTCTTCCTGTAGGATCTTAGAAATCGAGATCCATACAACAAGGTAGGTTTTCTAATGGCCACAACAACAGAAATCAGAGATTAAATGAATAAAAATAGGGTTTTACCTATAGGGAGATGGTTTCCCTATGAAATTTCTTCTTTCCCAAGGTTCCTTGACCCAAGCTCCTTGTTCTCCTTGCTTTGAAAGAGGAAAAATAAAATCCCTAGGGTTTGCTCTCGAAATTTGGGTGGGGAAATGGTTTCCTGAATGGAGGCTAGGGTTTCTCCTTTCTACATGAAGGAAGAGAGGGTTCCCTTTTATATTAAAACCAAACTAGGGTTTCTAATGCATAAGTTAGGTTAAACCCCCTATGTTAGGTCACGTTGAACCTAAATAACTCAGGTTTAGGCCTTCTAGGATTTGAGGTTCCACCCTAAAATTAGAATTCTAGGGTTTCACTAGAATTGGGTTTCAAATTAGGGTTTAGTCATACTGACTTCTAGGGTTTGACCTAACCCAACACAACCAACATCAAATAAATAGTTTTAAAAATCTCAGCAGGTTAATTAAACACATAATTATCCAAAATAGTGAATTTACCCAAATGCCCTTATCTGGAAAAGTGGTAGTGACAGTATCTATTTCTTTTGCTCTGAAGCATGGTTTGGTAGCTGAGTCTTTGCTTAGGACTTGCAAGATCATGACCGGAGGAGGCATTATCCTGGTTAATGATATTTGTAAGGATCGGAGAGTTACTCTGGGAGGCCGGGAGTTGAGTGCGTGTCTACTTGTAATGCCACTTCCGAGCTACGACATTGTACTTGGGATGGATTGGTTGAGTAGGCACCGTGCTAGCATAGACTGTAGAGGAGGTAGAGTTTTGTTTGGTCCGCCAGGAGAGTCAGAGTTCGAGTTTGCTAGAGGAGCTGCGGAGCAGGGAGAAAGCATTATTTATGGAGCTATGGTGGAAGATAAGGAGTTGCCACATCCGTTGATAGCAGAATTCTTGGATGTGTTTCCTGAGGAATTGCCAGGATTGCCACCAGATCGAGATATTGAATTTTCTATAGACTTGGTGCCAGGTGCAGAACCAATTTCGCAACATGTCTATAGAGTAAACAACAGCGAGCTGGTCGAGTTGAAGAAGCAGGTGGACTAATTGCAGGATAAGGGGTTTATTAGATCGAGTTCTTCACCATGGGGAGCCCCGGTATTGTTTGTACCGAAGAAGGATGGATCGGTGCGCATGTGCATTAATTACAGGGCTTTGAATAATCTCACTATCAAGAATAAGTATCCTTTGCCACAGATTGATGATCTGTTTGATCAGTTGAGTGGTGCGAAGGTGTTTTCTAAGATAGATTTGAGATCAGGCTACCATCAAGTGAAGGTGAAGTCGGAGGACATACCGAAGACTGCTTTTAGAACTCGGTATGGTCAGTACGTGTTTATGGTGATGCCGTTTGGTTTGACTAATGCACCGGCGGTATTTATGAACTTGATGAACAAGGTGTTCCACCAGTACCTTGACAAGTTCGTGGTGGTGTTCATCGACGACATACTCATATACTCGAGGATACCGGAGGAGCATGAGGAGCATTTGAGGATTGTGTTGGATGTGCTGAGAAAGGAGAAGCTGTATGGGAAGTTGTCCAAATATGAGTTTTTCTTGGACAAGGTAGAATTCTTGGGGCATGTTGTGACTGTGTCACGCCCCAGTCCCAAAATACGTAGGACCAGGATACGTAATCATGCCAGCCGTATGGATATGGCACTCCAATATATGGAAACCATAACACACGTACGCTGTAATATGAATAACAATATCCACAAGTGGTATAAATCCATCACAAATCATATGGTATAATCTAATCTCATCCACAGAATCATATATAAGAACATAACCAACAACCATAACTAGATCTCAAATGTAAAGCACCTAAAGAGGGTAGTCGGATGGAAACAAATCCACTACCGGACTAGAATGAGGAATAAACAAGATACATACAATATAAATACAACCTCTAACAATCACGAGGCTCGAAGAGAACTCCTCGGAATGTACGCAACCAGTCCGGATCCGCGCTCCTGCAATACTCATGAACAGATACACCTGGCAGAGAACCAGGTCCTCAGAGGGACATAACAAGAATACTTAAACACATGCCATAAAGTAAATACTGTGAAAACTCAAGGGTGACCTAACCATCTAAGTGAAATACACTTTGAGGACAACTTGAGTATATGGGAAAGTGTAGGCTAGACATATGCTGACGTAATTCACCAATCGTGACAACTGGCTAATATATGCCACACATGCCCCCATAGGAGGGCGCTCAGTAATAACGTCCATCTCCGAAGAGCATGGCATCTGTATAATATAACGTCCATATCACCCCGAAGAGTGTGGCATCAGTGTAGTATATATCGTCCATATCACCCCGAAGAGTGTGGCATCAGTGTAGTATATATCGTCCATATCACTCCGTCGAGTGTGGTATCAGTGTAAAGGAAGTGGGGTGTCCCATACGCCTATAAGTTGTCCTCCCCGCCCAATGATCTAAGCATGTTGTATCCACAACACGTGTCATAGTCTATCACTAGAACAGTAGCCCATCCTTACAACCAAACAAGGACAAGGATCGGGCCATTGTATCATGACAGTCTATGCTCCACCTACTAATAACTGCTAAGTCTTCTAACATGCATCACTATTAGCAGTTATACCCTATCCGTCGCACGCCTACACGTACAGGTGGCCAACCACATACGCAGGACCGTGCCCTACATGAGACTCACAACACGTGTACGAAAATGTGTCAAGGCCTGGGAGTCATACCAATAACTCCACACTTTAGTTGGGTCTACTAGACACTAGGTTAGACACTATCCTAACGTCAACGCATCCGTTGACTGCACCCGAGTCTCTCTCGGACGCGCACAATTTAAGATAATAAACATACATCTAATGTACAGAATTTAAACAGTATAACAAAGGCAAGGTATACTTGCCTGGAACTTTGGTGTGCGCCAGCAATGCTCCGGAACCAGCAGTCAAGGTAGCACGATTTCGGATGCCTCAAGTTCTCCAGGTCTTTTGAAGAGTTCTTATTCTCCACTTCTGAAGGGTCAACATGCAGCGTATAATCAGGAGCGAAATACCCATAATATTCAGTGTAAGGAAATTTATCGTCGAGTTCCACTCCCACGGCAACTGCTGTCTCATAGCACCAGCAGCGGGCGACGTTCCGAATCGTGTAGCCTCCACCACCCAAACCATAAGTGGCACATTGAAAGATCTAAGGAAATGCAGACAATCTGCATGCCCCTTCACTGACAAATTGAAGCAACCCAACCGATCTCCAGATAAGGAGTCAGCACCGCACTGGGGAACAACTGCATCAGACTGATATACCTCCATGACTTTTTGAATTATAGGTCTGAATATCCCTCCAAAGCTATCATCATCCAACCCTCTATCTAAAGGAACATTCAGGGCATAGTACTTTCCTTGACCGAAGTCAATATCCTTGATATGCCCTGTTCCAGGAAAGAACTTCCCAAATTTATGGAAGGAAACAGTCATGACTCTGTCCGTTGTGTAGAAGGCCTCTTCAACGCCATTTTCATGGTGGACGTCTATATCTACATAGAGCACACACTTGTGGACCTTGAGGAGCTCCAGTATCCCGAGGACGACGTCGTTGATGTAGCAGAACCCGGACGCCTCGCACTTCCTGGCGTGGTGCAGCCCGCCGGCCCAGTTGACGGCGATGTCGGCCTCGGCACAGTTAATGCTGAAGGCCGCGCCGATGGAGCCCCCGGCGAAGGCCCGGCAGTACTCGCAGAGGCCCGGGAAGATGGGGCAGTCCTCGCGAAGGTTGAAGCGTGTAAAGTGCCGGACCCCTTCTTGCTCGAGGAGGAAAGGGGGCGACGGAGGAGAGGAACTCGACGTAGTCGTCGGAGTGGAAGGCGCCGATGGCGGCGGCAGAGGCGGGGTCGGGTTGCTGAGTCGGGATGGCGGTCGTGCTGCTCGACGGTCCAGCGGAAGACATGGCGAGGCGGGTCAGCGAGGGTGGTGGACAGCAGAGGGCTACTCCGACGGGTCGGGTGGTCGGGGCTACGGTCGGGACTCCGGCGAGGACAGGCAGGGAAGGAAGAAGAAGGTGAATAGGAGGATGGGTGTATGTCGGCTGTGAGTATATAGGTTTTTGAGAAGAAAAAGAAAAAGTAAAGGAAAGGAATATTTATACATATGCAAGGTGTTGGTTTGACCTAGAAATATTTGACTTGGTCAACACTCCTTGGGATTGGGCCTTGGGCTCTCATGAGGGTGTTTGGGAGGCTAGATTTTGCATCCATCAAATGCAAGGATAGAATTTGAGATGGGGGACGATGTGCGCGTTGTACATCCCAAAAATTATGGGAAAAATTCCGGTGAAGGGGAAAGTTGGGTTTCTTCACGTATTGTCCAACGGAGGGGACACCTCAATACGTTTTTGCATAATAGCCCCTAATAATTGGAAAAATTGCACAAGGGCAAAAATTAGATTTAATTTATTAAAATAGAATGCGCACGATATTCCGGAATTAATTAGGAGTTCCTAGGAATAAAATTTGGTCGGACACAAGTGTCTAGGGCATAAGAAGATACAATGTAGAATATTAATAAAATTCGGGTGGTACAAAACAGTCTAGATTGTGTTCCCGATTTCAACTGGGACGCACATGGGTACGGAGATGTGATTTATTTAGAATTACGAAATAACGTCCGCGACATTTATTGTGCGACTAAAATGTCGTACCAGAAAACATGATTATAAATTATACAGAAGTCAGAATAGATGGTGGTCATGTCTAGGACAGGGTTGTGAAGTTTACAGATGGGCAATGGCTAGCGTTAGTGCTCCAATTAGCGAAGCAACGGTAAGGGGCACTACGCGATAAAATAATGTATAGTTAAATCAAATACCGTGTTCTAAATTCTAATTGGGTTCAAACTAGCCCTAATTCTACTATATAAGACAAGTAACCCTAATTTTGGGAGAGGGGGTTTACAGACTGGTGATGGTATTTTAGTGGATCCGAAGAAGATTTCACCAGTGGAATCTTGGAAGACTCCGAGTTCAGTAGCAGAGATCAGGAGTTTCTTGGGATTGGCAGGCTATTACAGGAAGTTTGTGCAAGATTTTTCGAGGATTGCCGAGCCGATGACCAGACTCACAAGGAAGGATGTGGAGTTTGTTTGGACGGAGGATTATCAGGTTGCTTTTGAGAAGTTGAAGAAGAGGTTGACGTCTGCTCCTATTTTGACGTTGCCATCAGGGTCCGGAGGTTTCACTATTTATAGTGATGCATCGGGGAAGGATTTAGGTTGTGTTCTTCAGCAGCATAGAAAAGTGATTGCCTATGCATCCAGGCAATTGCGTCCTCATGAAAAGAACTATCCTACCCATGATTTGGAGTTGGCAGCTGTCATATTCGCCCTGAAGTTGTGAAAACATTATTTGTACGGAGAGCGTGTGGAGATCTTCACAGACCACAAAAGCTTGAAGTACATTTTCACGCAGAAGGAGTTGAACATGAGGCAGTGTTGGTGGTTAGAATTGATGAAGGATTTTGATATCTTTTTGCAATATCATCCTGGGAAAGCCAATGTAGTTGCCGATGCTTTGAGCAGGTATCTGGTAGCTATGTTCTTGACGCAGGATCGATATCTGTTGGAGGACTTGGAGAGTTTGGGCATTGAGGTGATTGTTCCTGGGTGTGCTATACAGATATGGGGATTGCAGATACACTCAGATTTGATGGACAAGATCAAGGCAGCACAGTATGATGATGTATCTTTGAGGAGTATCAGAGCTCAGGTGAGAGCAGGATTGGAGGATGATTTTACTATTACAGAGGATGGATCCTTGAGGCATGGAGTTAGTTTGTGTGTGCCTAGTGGGGAGTTACGCGAGGAGGTGTTGCAGGAAGCGCATCGCTCTCAGTATTCCATACATCCAGGTGCTAACAAGATGTATCAGGATATGCGAGAGAGTGTGTGGTGGTATGGCATGAAGAGGGAAGTGGCACAGTTTGTATCCAGATGCTTAGTGTGCCAGCAGGTGAAAGCCGAGAGGCAGAGGCCAGGAGGGTTACTTCAGCCATTACCCATTCCAGAGTGGAAGTAGGAACACATTACTATGGATTTTGTGTCCAGACTTCCACGATCTCCAGGAGGGAAAGACGCGATTTGGGTCATTGTTGATAGATTGACCAAGTCGGCCCACTTTTTGCCTTTCAAGGTGGGTTTGTCTACGGAGAAGCTGGCAGAGATGTATGTGAGGCAGATCGTTAGGATACACGGAGTTCCCATCAGCATAGTCTCAGATCGAGATAATCGTTTCACTTTTCATTTCTGGAGGAGTTTGCAGGAGAGTTTGGGCACTCAGCTCAAGTTCAGTAATGTATATCATCCCCAGACAGATGGGCAGTCAGAGAGGACTATCCAGACTCTCGAGGATATGTTGCGCACTTGTGTACTAGATTTCGGGGGTTCTTGGGAGGACCATCTCCATTTGGTAGAGTTTGCTTACAACAACAGTTACCAGACCAGTATAGAGATGTCACCTTTTGAAGCTCTATATGGTCGGAGGTGTCGTACTCCTTTGTCTTGGGACGATGTTGGAGAGAGAATTTTGCTTGGGCCAGAGATGGTTGTGGATGCAGCAGAGAAGGTTCATTTGATCAGAGACAGACTTCGAGTGGCGCAGGACAGACAGCGGCATTGGGCCGATAGCCATCGGAGACCTTTGGAGTTGAGGTATAGTTTACATTTTGTTTATGCTTGTTCTTGTTTGTTATAGATTAAGTTCTTAAGATGGTGTTTTATTCTAGGTGGGTGGTTTGGTGTTTCTGAGGATTTCTTCGACACGAGGCACGATTCGCTTCGGTGGAGGCGGAAAGCTTAGTCCGCGATTCATTGGACCTTTTACTATTCTAGAGAGGGTCGGTGCAGTTGCTTATAGACTAGACTTGCCACCTGCATTGGAGGGAGTGCACAACGTATTTTATGTGTCGCAGTTGAGACGATACGTGGCAGATCCTAGTCATGTATTGGATCACTCGGAGATAGAGGTGGGCCCTACTCTTAGCTATCCAGAGCAGCCAGTTGAGATTCTGGATCGGAGAGAGAAGGTGCTGAGGAACCAGACTATTCCTTTGGTGTGCGTCGCATGGAGGCATCACTCTCCGGGGGAGTTTACCTGGGAGAGAGAGGATGACATGCGAGAGCGTTATCCATATTTGTTTGTACCTTGAGGTATGTTATTTTCTAGTTATGTTCTGTTCATTAGTTAGTTGTGATTCTTTAGTTCTGTTCTGTGTTTTTCTGGGGGTAGTTTTCGTCTTTGAATTTCGAGGACGAAATTATTTTAAGGAGGGTAGACTTGTCACTACAACATTTTAGGAAAAAGGGTATTTTAGTAATTTCCTATTTAAATAAATATTGTGCATGGTAAATAATTTTTGTTGTATTATTTAATTATTGTTGAATGTTATTTAATTATTTTGGACTTATTTTAGTGGACCCAACTAGTTTAGTTTGGACCCATGGACCAACATGAATTAAATAGTTAGACTTGGCCCATTTAGAAAGCCCATGGTTAAGGAGATGGATTAAATTAATTAAGTGATTAGACTAAAAGCTTCCTTCCTTAATTATTTCTTCATGAGAGGCCCCAAGAGGTACATTGGACATTTTATAATTGCTTGGGAGAGGGGCAAGGCCGGCCTATTAAAAGAGGAGGGAAATTTCTCTCTCCTCTCATTCTCATTCCAAATCTAGATCTATAATTTCCCACTCCCAAATTCCCTCCATTTCCATTCCAATTCCCCACCAAATTCATCCCAAATTCTTCCCAATTCACCATTAGAAAGTTGAGAAGCAAGGATCTAGGAGGAGGAAGCAAGGATCTACAAAGAGGAGCAAGGATCTATAATTTGGAAGCAAGTTCATCTCAATTGGAGGTTTCATTGGGAATCCATCTCCCAATAGGTATAATTCAGTTTTTCCCATTAAAATAGCTTCTAAATCTGAGATTTAATCATGTAAAATCAACCTATATGTATGTACTACCCATAGGAATTTGTTTTGTGTTCATAGGAGACCCATGGAGAAAGTTATGGTACTTTTTGTGTCAATTTTGTTGGAATTCCGAATTTACATTTTGTTGTGTGTATCAATTGATCCTATAGATCAATTGGACATGAGCTTATGTGTTTGGGGCTAGTGTCGTGTCCATAATTTGGTACATGTGGTTCGTATCCGAACTATTTGGTGATACGTGTCATTTTGGGGGTTTTTCCTCCGACACGGGGCTTTGAACATATCGTATTTTGACACGGACACATAGATCTACTTTTGACACTTTGATTTATTCATAAATATTATTTGTGATTTGTTTGTATCCTTCGGGGTGCAATTGGTTGTGTGTTGGACTCGTGTCACATGCGTATCCTAGATCTAGTGGGATACGGTGTGATACTCTCCAATTGTGTGGATTTTTGAATAGATCTAATTATGTATGGTTTAAATTCTTCAATTATAATTAGTAAATATATATAGATATTATATATTTATTTTGTGTATTATTGTAGCATAGATCTATATATTTTTGTGTGTGCTAATATGATGTACAAATATAATATGTAGCTTTCTTGCATGTAATTATATATGTACTTATGTTAATAGTATAAATTATACATAAATGTTTTATAAAATATATTTATGTGTTTAATTGTGTAATTATATTATTTATAATTATTATGTAATTATTTGTATATTAATGTATATATTTTAGGTGTGCTTCTAGCCATGTAAAATATGAACATTAATATGTGCATGTGTTGTAACTATTGGTATTTAATTATAAGTTTATATGTGCATATATATATAAGTATATAATTATTTATTTATATATATGTATTGTGATTATTATTGCATATATATATTTATATATATATATATTTTTATATTTTTATTTGTTTTGGTGACAGTGGTTTCTATGACAGTGAAACTGTCATTATTTGGTCTGAACAGCAGCCGCTGTACAGTGGTCAGCATTAATGACAGATCTGTCATTAACGCTGCGGCAGTTTTGAGCGACAACCTTTCAGCGACGTTTTTTTGTGACAGTTTGAAACTGTCAGCAAACTGTGACAGCAGCGGTTTTGTATATGGAGTTTCTGCGACGAATTTTCAGTGACAGTCAAGACTGTCACTATTAAACCTGTTTTTATTTTATCTTGTTTTGTTCACTGTTTTCAGTGACGCTTTGACAGTTTTAAAATATATTTTATATATTATTATTGTATATATATATATGTGTATATATATGTGTTTTGTATAATAATTGTAATAATATATTATTTTATTTGTATAAATATTGGTTTGTATATATATTATTTTAGGGTATATATTATTTGTATTAGTAGAATACTTTGTGTGAGTATGATTTGGGATCTAATTTTTATTCCTAAATTGTTGTATTTTATTTCTATATTATTTATATAGATTTCTTGTGAGGTTGACCTTGGTTTGACTTTAGTTGACTTTAGAGTTGACCATAGTTGACTTTTGACTTAGAATTTATTTATTGACCTAGGAGTTGACTAGTTTGACTTGTTCTCTTTCCGGAACCTTGTTTTAATGTGGTATTCCATATCTAGGTCTTCGAGGCACCGAGTCAGACATCTGTGAGACTGTTCTTGGATTTCAGGCGAGTACATTCTCTGATAGTTTCTCATTTATGATATCCTCTATGTTCACTGTATCTAGTGTAGATATCCATGTTCTCTTGACACTATGGTTACACGGATTGGTATATCCGGATCTCGTCATGAGATGTTATTCCTTGGTATATGGTATACATGGTACAAGTATTATTTTATTGGTTATCTTGTACATGTACAGACACCGATTCTCGGGGAGACTAGCTATCTTCTTAGGGAATCTAGTGCCATAGCATACCGTGGTTGGATCTATTATACCAGTTGGGGGTGGGGAGTATTAGTATAGATATGTGATCAAATCCCTATTGAATAAAGTATTGGTAAGCGAATAGTGTTGATCATGCACCGCACGTATGATTAGCCAGGCCGCATTGTATCTTGCCCAAGCCGATCACATGTTAAGCTAGTACTCACACACTTAGTCATTAGTATTATTGTTTCATTGGCATATTGTTCATTATTGTATTTCTTTCCAGTATTTCCTTATTGTCTATATATCTCTTGTATCTATTTTGTGTATCTTGTTTATCCACTGCTATTTACTGTTACATAGTTTTTATCATGGATTAGAACTGCTGTTAGAGATGTACTCTGCTCCTTTCCTGACTGGATATATTTTTCCAGATGATACTGAGGAGTAGTACCCTACCTATTATGGACCCCAAGATGTTGTGGGTTTAGATTCGGAGACCCTGGCTCAAGAGGGACTTATCCCAACTGAGACAGTTGACCCTGGAGTGTAGCTTGTAGTATGATAGTATTCTTTTGTACTGGATTTGTCTCCAGCTTATTTTTGTTACTCTTCAGACTCATTGATATATTATTTTAAACTCATGAGTTGATGACTATTCTATTCTTATCTGATTCGTGTTCATTCTATCTTAGTTCTGTGATTGAGTACACTATCTTTTGGTGGTTCATTATATTAGATAGACTTTCTAGACAGCGTTCTACCGCCGATTCTGCGGCGTAGGCTGGGCGTTGTTTCCGACTAGTACCCTTACCCCGGGTGCGGGTCGTGACACAGACGGCAGAACTCTACTGCGTACTCGTCCACTAGCATGCTCCCCTGGACGAGTGCCTCGAACTGGCTCTCCAAAGCACTGAGCGCCACATCTGGAAAAAACTTCTCCTTAAAAAGTCTCTTGAAAGCCTCCCAAGTAAGCCCTAGTGCCGTAATCCTCGTATCAGTGCGATACCACGTCAAAGCGAGGTCGAACATCTGACTGCCCGCTGCCTCTATCTGTATGCTGTCTGAAATCTGTGCCAGCCAAAAAATTCAATCGATCTGCTCTATCCAGTCATCCGCGTACAAGATCCCTTTTGTACCCCGAAACTCCTTGGGCCGCATCCTCTGAAAGTCAATGATACTTTCCGGCTTTGGATGTTGAGTCTTATCTGCCTGTGGCTGAATCTGTGCTACTTTGTCCACTGCCATCATGGCCACCTGGTGGGTGTTCTCAATGCCCAGCCTCATCA
Organism: Iris macrosiphon; assembly: GCA_036927795.1. Lineage (NCBI taxonomy): Eukaryota > Viridiplantae > Streptophyta > Magnoliopsida > Asparagales > Iridaceae > Iris > Iris macrosiphon. The sequence continues at coordinate 130,840,912 of JAYESA010000005.1, forward strand.
CATCCACCTGACGGTGCTGCGCGTCCATCATCTCCCTGAAGAACGTAAACAACTGTGAGGCATCTACTGGTGCAGGAAGTGGTGGAGGAACCACCAGAATGACTGGGGTAGTCCTCGGATCGACAAGTGGAGGAGGATCCCCGAGAGAAGCAGATGCTCCCTCGACCGCAGGAGTGGTGAGTGGAGCGGTAGCAGCTGCCTGAATATGAGCTGGACGAGAGGTAGCGGACCTCTCTATAGTAGCTGCTAGAACGGTACGATGGGATCGTGTCTTCGAATGCATCCTGAACACAGATCAAAAGAAGTTAATACGGTGCAAGATAAGATATCATCAAAGAAGAACAATAATATTTCAAAAGAAGCAAATTTAGAATAATTAGATTGGAATTGTTCCTAGTCGTGATTGAGTACACTCTCATCCTAGATCCTAGATCCTAGAGCCGGCTCACAGCAGTACAACTAAGTCGTTGTACCACCACGATATCGTACTAATTGCGAATCGAGACCTGCATGGGGCCGCCACCAAAAATACGTCACGACCCGCACCCGAAAAATCGGGCATGAGTCGTGGGTACGTCCAGCCTACGCCGCAGCATTGGCGGTAGAACGCTGTCTAGGTCAACTATCTAGCTAACAATCTCACGCAATCAATATATAAACCTGTCAAGATCTCAACTCCAAATAGAGGAGCAATATCATAATGATAATCACAAGTACTCAATCACGAATCTAAGCACGATAAGATAACACAGAAGACTAATAACTACAAAGTCTAAACAACTACTACTAAAATACGACAACATCAATAATAATAATAATACAACAATATCCAAAATCATATACAACACAAGGTCTCAATCCAAAACCGAAGACAAATCTGGTACCAAAAGCTAATAAACAACAACTGAGGTCTTAGTGATCCCGGCTACCAACCCAGAAATCACTCCTAAATATATATATAGAAATACTCACACTACACTACACTACACTACACACTTATACACAAACACTCACTCACATTCACACACACAAATATATATATACACACACACACACACACACACACACACATATATATATATATATATAGAAATACACACATATTTATATATACTCATATATATACATATATAAACACAACACACACAACACACAACACAACACACAACACCCCACCAACGCACGCCCAACGACCCCTACACGCACAAACACACACACATATATATATAAAATTTAACCCAAGAACTTTAGCACACACTCCCCGAAGCTAACCCAACGCGCGCACAAGCCCGAAACTAAGAAACCAAGTCGAAATGGCCGTTCGGTCATTTCGAAGAACACGTGGTGTACGGTTCGCAAAAGCTCCTGAAACGCACACCAAACCTACTCAAAATCTCCCTAAAATTTACCCACGGGTTCTGAACGATGTCTAAATCCTAGAAAAAATACTAACTCGTCGATTCTAGGTCCATGGCAAAATGCGCACGCACATAGAACCGGCGACGACGAAAACTCCCAAATCGCCTGAAACGCCCATTTCTCCGTGACATGACTTTACGTGTCCGAACGAAGACACGTACTAACCCTCAAGACACCCGACAACATCTAACTAGGTCCGTTTAACCTAGGGCATCACCCAAATTTGGGCCAATCTCGGATTTCACCCGAAATTGACACAAAACCTAGTGTCAAAGTCTTCAAACACAACCAAACTTGTTCCAACATCCTCCCACGGGTAGCCTTAGTGTCTAGGAAGGTTCTAAACCACTAATTATATTATATTAGAGCAATTAGTAAGAATAAAGCTAGGGTTTACCTCTTGGGAGTTGGAATCCCAAGGCCAAAGTCACCAAATCTCTTAAAATCACCTCCCTCTAGCTCCAAGCCTCCAAATCAAGCCTCCACACTAAGTCTACGCTCTACACACCTAGGTTAGGGAAAATTAAAGTGTTAGAATTCACATCCATGAAGAATAGAAGAAGAAAGAGAAGAAATGGGAAACTTACTTGAAGTTGGAAGAAGAAAAGAAGAAGGAAGAGTAGAGAATGGAGAAGAAGAAGAAGAAGAAGTATGAAGGAATGAAGAAATAAAGAGGGGGGGCTGCTGTGGTCGGGTCTGGGAATAGGGGGAGGCCGGCCACACATGCAATAAGGGTTTACATAGTGTCAAATTGACCAAAATGCCCTCCCTAACTTGGTTTTTGGGTTTGGGGTTCCAAAAGCACTCAAACTAACTCCTAATCTCTTCCAACTAACTAAAATAAAATATAATAATAATTCTAAACCCAAAAATAGGTCTCACAAGGGTGTTGGTTGGGTCAAACATGGGTCCACTAGGGTCTGACATGGGTCCAGAAGAGCCAAAACCCTAAAACAATTAATAGAAAAATAATACAACCATCAATTAAATATAAATATAATTAATTATAAACAATACACAATTTACCAAAATAAAATAAAATAATACCCTGCTCTGTAAATGGGGTAGTGACAGAGACTTTAGAGGAGATCTCCGATTGGGTTGCCAACACGGAGATGCTACTAGAGGCTTCACAACTGCATCCAGATCTTTGGATGACCGCAGTGAGGGCCCAACTAAAAGGCAACGCCCATCACTGGTGGGATTCTATTGAGCGCAGTGTAGGCAAGAACTAGACTTGGGAACAGTTCTTAGAATACTTCAATGCAAATTATTTATCGGCTACAGTCAAAAATGCCCTGTACTCTCAGTTCCTACATCTAGAACAAGGGAATATGACTGTTGACGCATATGACGCAGAGTTTAGCCGTCTTAGCAGATTTGGTGTCGTCCTGATACCCAATGATCTAGAGAAGGCCCAGAGATTTCATCATGGCCTCACCTTCGAGCTACAGAGGTATACCACCACCCAGGTGAGGATTTCTTATAAGGAGGTACTTGCAGAGGCGAGGATCCAGGAGGCCATCGGCAGAGGAGCAAGATATTCCAGCACGACCATACCAGCCAGAGCCCAGCCCGGAGCAGGAGGACCGATCCGCCGTCTCGGAGCGTAGACACAGCAGAGGACAGCACCATACCAACAAAGAGAGCTTTCGACTTGCTACCACTTTGGTAAAAGAGGATATTTTGAGAAGGGCTGCCGAAAGATACTGGGGACATGCATGATTTATGGAGCAAACTAGCACCAAGCCCGAGACTGCCCACAGTGTAGAGACGTAGCACCACAGACCGGATAGAGGCCAGCATCATCAGTTCTTAGGATACTATCGCCGCCAGGAGGTCAGCGTCCACCAGCACCTGGAGGATTTCAGAGGGGACCACCCTTGGCCCTACAGCAGGCACAGTTCGATCGAGCCCGACATCAGACCAGAGGATAGAGGCACGGACAAGCCTTTGTATTAGCAGCTACTGAGGAGGAAACAGAAGGAAGAGCTATCATAGGTACCATTTTAGTTGCATCATTACCTGCAACTGTATTGTTTGATTCTGGAGCTACACTATCGTTCATATCTAGTAGATTTGTAGCAATGCATAGAGTAGCTACTCCCCCCTTACCTAAGAGTTGGAAGATTCTTACCAGAGGAGGTATCGTGCCGGTTACCAGCACTATTAGAACGTGTTCGGTAGTCGTATGTGGTAGAGAGATGAGAGCACGATTCTTGGTATTACCCATGCCATACTTTGACGTTGTGCTAGGCATGGACTGGTTAAGCTAATATAATGCCGTACTAGATTACCAAAAAGGTAGTGTCACTTTTAGACTACCAGATCAACCGGAGTTCGAGTACATGCGAGGGACCGTCGAGCAAGGAGTAGGACAGATAGCTGGAGCTTACATGGCTATGGAGATGGTACCCCCACCAATAGTAGCAGAATTCAAGGATGTGTTTTCTGAAGAATTGTCAGGCTTATCGCCAGATAGAGACGTAGAGTTCACTATTGAGCTAGTACCCGGAGCAGCACCGGTATCTTCTAATGTATACCGATTGGCGAAGAAGGAACTAGATGAGCTGAAGCTACAAATAGAGGAGTTGCAGAGCAAGGGATTTATCCGTCCTAGTACATCACCCTGGGGAGCACCAGTGTTGTTTGTACCTAAGAAGGATGGAACAGTACGTATGTGCATTGATTACAGAGCCCTTAATGCTTTGACCATTAAGAACAAGTATCCCCTGCCGCGAATTGATGATTTATTCGACCAGTTAACAGGAGCAGTGGTGTTCACAAAGATCGACTTGAGATTGAGTTATCATCAAGTGATGGTGCGAAGAGAAGACATTCAAAAGATAGTATTCAGAACTCGTTATGGTCAATACGAGTTCTTAGTGATGCCTTTTGGACTGACGAATGCACCTGCTGTAATTATGAACTTGATGAACAGAGTCTTCCACCAATACTTAGACCAGTTCGTGGTAGTCTTCATCGACGACATCTTGGTATATTCGAAGAGCCACGAGGAGCACGAAGAGAACTTGAGACTAGTGTTAGAGACGCTGATAAGAGAGAGGCTTTATGCCACGCTGAGCAAGTGTGAGTTTCTTCTAGATTATGTCTCTTTTCTTGGACACGTTATCTCAAGAGATGGTATTTCAGTAGATCCAGCAAAGATTTCATCAGTAGAGACATGGCCAACCCCTATCAATGTCTCAGAGGTAAGGAGTTTCCTAGGACTTGCCGGATATTATCGGAGGTTCGTGGATAACTTCGCGAAGATCGCAGAACCGATGACCCATTTGATCCGTAAGGAGCAGGAGTTTACCTGGACCGAGGAGTGTCAGACAGCATTCGATGAGTTAAAGAAGCGTCTGAATACAACACCTATCTTGACTATACCTTCTGGACCCGGAGGATTCGTGATCTATAGCGATGCATCCGGGAAAGGATTAGGATGTGTCTTGATGCAGCATGGGAAGGTTGTGGCCTATGCCTCTAGATAATTGAGGACCCATGAGAAAAACTATCCCACTCATGACTTAGAGCTTGCAGCAGTGATCTTTGCTTTGAAGCTTTGGAGACACTACCTATATGGAGAAAGAGTAGAGATATTCACTGATCATAAAAGTCTAAAGTACATCTACACCCAGAAGGACCTTAACCATAGGTAGAGACGTTGGCTCGAGGTGATGACAAACTTCAAGATTGAGCTACAGTACCACCCAGGAAAGGCTAACGTAGTAGCTGACGCGTTGAGCAGAAAACCCATGTCATTCTTCTTGACTACCCAGCAACATCTGTTGAGAGATCTAGAGCAGATGTGTATAGAGGTCGTTATGCCCGGAGTAGATGGACAATTGTCGAGTTTTCAGTTGCAATCGATATTAGTGGAGAGGATCAAGGCTGCTTTGCCGACAGATGCCAGATTCTAGAGGCTTCGACAGAGGACAGAGGCTGGAATACAGACAGGACTGCGTATACATGAAGACGGAACTTTAAGATGTGGAGATCGTCTCTATGTTCCAAATAGAGAACTTCGACAGGAGTTGATGTCAGAGGCACACAGTTCAACATTCTCTATTCATCCAGGAGGCACGAAGATGTACAGAGACTTAAGGCAGTACTACTGGTGGCATGGAATGAAGAGAGAGATAGCCCGCTTTGTGACAAAGTGCCTGGTGTGTCAGCAGGTCAAGGCTGAGAATCAGAGATCTGCAGGATTACTTCAACCGCTCCCGATACCAGAGTGGAAATGGGAGCATATCATTATAGACTTTGTTACGGGCTTTTCGAGGAGTCCTAGTTGTTGTAATACAGTATGGATAATCGTGGATAGACTCACCAAATCCGCTCACTTTTTACCCTTCAGAGTTGGGCTATCTACAGAGATCTTAGCAGATATGTACATGAGGAAGATTGTGCGACTGCATGGAGTGCCAGTTAGTATAGTGTCTGACAGGGATACGAGGTTTACATCTTACTTTTGGCGAAGTATGCAAGAGAGTCTCGATACCCGCCTAAAGTTTAGCACATCGTATCACCCGCAGACAGATGGCCAGTCCGAGCGCACCATTCAGACGTTGGAGGACATGTTAAGAGCATGCATGCTTGATTTCGGAGGATCATGGGAGGACCATTTGCATTTGGTCAAGTTTTCCTACAATAACAGCTATCAGGCGAGCATCCAGATGGCTTCCTATAAAGCGTTGTATGGAAGGAAGTGTCGTTCCCCAGTGTGTTGGAGCGATATAGGCGAGAGATAGATTCTTGGGCCAGAGTTGGTTGTTCGTACAGTAGAGAAGGTGAAGAAGATCCAAGGGCACCTGCGAGCAGCACAAGACAGACAGAAGCATTGGGCGAATGCGCATCGACGACCCTTAGAGTTCCAGGTTGGAGATCACATATTTCTAAATATCTCACCTACTCGAGGGACTATCAGATTTGGAGGCAGAGGAAAGCTGAGTCCGAGGTACATCGGACCATTCGATGTGCTAGAACGCATCGGAGAGGTTGCTTACAGATTAGCTTTGCCACAGACCTTGGAGGGACTGCATGACGTCTTCCATGTATATCAGCTAAGGAGGTATATGCCAGATCCGAGTCATGTGCTTGATCATTCAGAAATTACGGTCGGCCCGAGCTTTTTATACAAAGAGGAGCCGGTTGAGATTCTGGACAGAAGTGAGAAGGTATTGCGAGGTCAGATTATCCCCCCTAGTTCGTGTCACATGGAGGCATCATGCACCAGGCGAGTCGACATGGAAACGTGAGGAGGATATCAGCGTTACCCCCATCTCTTCGAAGGCATAGGTATGTAGTGGTTTATTTTTATTTCAGTTAGTAGTTCTTACCATACATATGTTTTAATTTCGAGGACGAAATGCTCTAAGGAGGGTAGATTGTAAACTCCCTCGACCAATTTAGGATTTAATTAATTTAGATTGAGGGACTAGGATTAATTTGGATGCAATTACTATTAATGTACAATAATTATGTGACTTATTACACCTCACCGTTGCTTCGATGTTTGGAGCACTACACTAGTAGTTACCTTCAAACCAAGTTAATACATATTTCCTAGACATGCCAGACTACCTATATGACCCTTGTGTAACTTTTAAATACTCAATATTGTGCTTTATTTTAGCTGTACAATATTCGTTACAAACGTCCATGAATAATTTTAATAAACCCAAAATTCTCATAATTGGCCATTCCCATTTGAATTTGAGGCACAAACACAACCCAATTCCATATAACCCAAATTATGATATTTACCCATCCTGATTCTGCTATGCCCATGACACTCGTGTCCCACCCAATTTTAATTTCATGTGTCTTAAATTCATTATAGAACGTCGTGCACATTGTTCTAATTAAATTAAATTAAAGGTAAATTTCACCCAAAGCAAGACCTAACCAAGCCCATGTACACCTTTTCATATGGACCAGCCCCATCCTAAGGAGTCCAGACCGGCCCAAACCCCGAGGTTAGCCCATATATCCCCTCATAAATAAATATATATTTTTTATATTGAAACCCTAGAAATATAAACCCTAGCCAAAAACTAAATTCACCTTCACCCAAGCACCCCTTCTCCCTACCCCGACCGGACGGCACCACCACCACCTCAGGCCGCCACCTCCACAACACCTCACCCACCTGCATTTCCCCCTCAATGCCGGACCACCACTACAGCCCGCCTGCACCTGCCGGACCTCCTCCATCATCACCATCCCCTTTACTATCATCAAACGGACTACCGAACCCGACGACCCCCTTTCCCGACCTCCCTCAACCACCAACCCGTACCGACACCATCCTCACCCGACCACCGACCTTCCCCATGTTCTGACCTATCGATCAGCACAGACCCAGGCCGCCTGCCGCAGTCGCCAGGCCTCTGCTGCCGCTGTTGCAACTACTGCAGTTGCTGTTACTGCCGCTGCCGTTGCTGCCTTGCTCGTCGGCCGACGCCGGAGCTCCACCACTCAACGGAGTATGTGCTGCCAACAAGCACGGAACCATCCAGCCTCGATTAGGTAAACGTTGTTTAACCCCCTTTCCTTCAGGTTTAGTCTTGACACTGTGTCATTGTGTCGATTGTGTCCTGTGTCATTACATGGACACGGGTAGTAATGCTTAAACCTAGATATGTGTATGGTTGTTTAAATTACTAGATTAGTTAGAAATTAATAGATAATAATTACCCTAATAATCTGACTTGTTATAAGAACTTGTAATTCACTAAAAACCTAGACATAAACTAAGTACACTTAACATGGAGAATAAGGACATGTAATTGTACGAAACATAAGCAGTTCGTAAAACCCATAACTCGGTAAATTATTGTCGTGAGGTACACGGTAACTGAGGACAGGACACGTGTGCACCTTAGCTACATGCGCACGCGACTCTGTAGTCGACTAGCCGTGACCCTTATGTCAGTACCTAAGCGTAGCATCATAGTTTTGTGTATGTATTGCTTTAGTGTTTGATCACAGCATTTGCTATATTATATTGTGTGTTTAGGGTCATTGGACCAGCCAGGAGATACTGCAGGAATAGGCTATTGGCATTCACAGCTTGAGGACCCAGGCAAGATACCGTGCCATATTTACTGTTAAATTAAATGATGCATATGTTGTATGATTTCTTGTTACTTTATTTCATATGACTGTGCGCGTCCGAGATTGACTCGGGTGCAGTCGATGGATGCGTCGATGAGTAGTGTACTTGACCTAGTCACTAGTAGACTCACCCTAGTTGGGAGGATACTCTGATATCTTCCGAGACCTGACACTCTTACACGTATCACTGTGACAAATTCATATTGGGATGCGGGTTCACGTACTCGACTAGCTATCGGTGCATGTGACATGCATCACGGTTAGTACGTAACTCTAGATTATTTTATTTGTAGAGACTTGGCATATAGATACGTGGTATGCACGTCGAGTATTCGACTGGTGTATCTATATTGGGCGGGGAGGACAACTAGTAGGCGTATGGGATACACACATTGGAATCCGTAGTATCCGGAGGAGCTACGGATCTAATGACTTCCATTATTCAGATGCCACATTCTTCAGAGCGATATGGACGATATACTATTCAGATGCCACATTCTTCGAAGCGATATGGATGATATATTATTTAGATGCTACGTTCTTCGGAGCGATATGCACGATACATTATGCAGATGCCACTCTCTTCGGAGTGTGGACGTTATATGCCTATGCCTACCCATACGTACCAATGTTGTCCTCACATTGCATTCACTTAGATGGTTAGCACACCCTTTATTGTATTTATTTTATTCAGTATTTATGTATATGGCATGCTTCTATGTATCTTGTTACGTTCCTCTGAGGATGTGGTACCTTTCCAGATTTGGACGAGGCATATTATCCCACAGTGTACGGCCCAGGGCAGGAGATGAGGTACGCTATAAATGAGGAGCTAGAGGTGCTACCGTCAGAGTTTCCGTGATCAGTTGGTAGGCCTTCTGCCTAGAATTGGGAGCATCATTATCTAGTCAGCCGATGCCCTAGTCATTACTTTTTTTATCTGTCATTCAGTACTTTTATTTTGTCTTAGTAGTGGGTTTGTTCCCACCAGGCATTCTTGGTTGTACTATGATATTTGAGACTGGCGTTTATGTTCCAATATTTATTTTAGTACTTCTTGCTGATTATATTATGGATGAGACTAGATTACTTGTTGATTGATATTGGACATGTTAGTATTTTAGGACAGTATAGCACTCTTCGTTAGGATCCATTAAATTGGGATATCCTTGGAGACGTGACAGCTGACTATTGCTACGTGGCCTGGTCCCGTGTATTTTTGGGACTGGGGCATGACAGAAGCTGTATGTGAAGCTGTCCAAGTATGAGTTCTTCCTGGAAAAGGTGGAGTTCTTAGGGCATGTTGTGACTGGTGATGGTATTTCAGTGGATCCGAAGAAGGTCGTAGCAGTGGAGTCGTAGAAGACCCCGAGTTCGGTAGCAGAGATCAGGAGTTTCTTGGGATTGACATGCTACTACAGGAAGTTTGTGCAGGATTTTTCGAGGATTGTCGAGCCAATGATCAGACTCACCAGGAAGGATGTAGAGTTTGGACGAAGGATTGCCAGGTTGTTTTTGAGGAATTGAAGAAGAGGTTGACGTTTGCTCCTATTTTGACGTTGCCATAAGGGTCTGGAGGTTTTACTATTTATAGTGATGCATCGGGGAAAGGTTTGGGTTGTGTTCTTCAGCAGAATAGGAAAGTGATTGCCTATGCATCCAGGCAATTACGTCCTCATGAGAAGAACTATCCTACCCACGATTTGGAGTTGGCAGTAGTCATCTTCGCCCTGAAGTTATAAATATACTATTTGTATGGAGAGTGTGTGGAGATCTTCACAGACCACAAGAGCTTGAAGTACGTTTTTACGCAGAAGGAGTTGAACATAAGGCAGTGTCGGTGGTTGAAACCGATGAAGGATTTTGATATATCTTTGCAATATTATCCTGGGAAAGCTAATGTAGTTGTCGATGCTTTGAGTAGGTATCTGGTAGCTATGTTCTTGACGCAGGATCGATATTTGTTGGAGCACTTGGAGAGCTTAGGCATTGAGGTAATAGTTCCTGGTTTGGCTATACAGATGTAGGGATTGCAGATACATTCAGAGTTGATGGACATGATTAAGGTAGCCCAGTATGAGGATGTATCTCTGAGGAGCATCAGAGCTCAGGTGAGAGCAGGATTGGAGGATAATTTTACCATTGCTGAGGATGGATCTCTGAGGCATTGAGTTAGATTGTCTGTGCCTAGTGGGGAGCTGCGTGAGGAGGTATTACAGGAAGTGCATCGCTCTTAGTATTCCATACATTCTGGTGCCAACAAGATGTATCGGGATATGCGAGAGAGTGTGTGGTGGCATGGTATGAAGAGGGAAGTGGCATAGTTTGTATCCAAATGGTTAGTGTGCCAGCAGGTGAAAGCCTAGAGGCAGAGGCCAGGAGGTTTACTTTAGCCATTACCCATTCCAGAGTAGAAGTGGGAGCACATTACAATATATTTTGTGTTCGGACTTCCACGATCTCCAGGAGGGAAATATGCGATTTGGGTCATCATTGATAGGTTGACCAAGTTGGCCCACTTTTTGCCCTTCAAGGTGGGTTTGTCTATGGAGAAGCTGGCAGAGATGTATGTGAGAAAGATCATCAGGATACATGGAGTTTTTGTCAGCATAGTCTCGGATCGGGATAGTCGTTTCACTTCTCATTTCTGGAGGAGTTTTCAGGCTAGTTTGGGCACTCAGCTCAAGATTAGTACTACATATCATCTCCAGACAGATGGGTAGTCAGAGAGGACTACTCAGACTCTCGAGGATATGTTGCACACTTGTGTACTAGATTTCGAGAGTTCTTGGGAGGAGCATCTCCATTTGGTAGAGTTTGCTTACAACAACAGCTACCAGGCTAGTATAAAGATGTTACCTTTTGAAGCTCTGTACGGTCGGAGATGTCGTACTCCCTTGTCATGGGACAATGTTGGAGAAAGAGTTTTGCTTGGGCCAGAGATGGTTATGGATGCAGCGGAGAAGGTTCAGCTGATCAGAGACAGACTTCGAATGACGCAGGACAGATAGAGACATTGGACCGATAGCCACCGGAGACCTTTGGAGTTCGAAGTGGGTGATTTCGTGTTTCTGAAGTTTTCTCTAACATGATTCATCGGACCTTTCACTATTCTATACTACATATGTATGTATGCTATACTATAGATATTATTGTGGATACGTATATATGTATATAGAGGAGTATGCATATATGTATATATAGTTGTAGTTATATATATAAGTATATATATTTATGTATTAATATATATATATATATATATATATATAAGAGGGAGAGAGTTGGGAACATCAGCTTCAATGATAGTTTTAGCAACAACAGCAGCATTAACAACAGCATTAGCAACAACAGCTGATTTAGTGATAGCAGCAGCAGCCGCATTAGCAACAGCAGTAGCATATAGCAACAACAGCAGCAACAACATTAGCGATAGCAACAGCATTAGCGACGGCAGCAACTTCAACAACAACAACAACAATATTTCAGCGACAGCAGAAGCAGCAGCATTGGCGACAACAGCAGGAACCGTAGCAATAGCAGCAGTATCGACAATGTTTCAGCGACGGACAACAGCGGCTTTTAGCGACAGTTCTGCGGCTATATATATATAGTTATGTATTAATTATAATATATATATATATATATATATATATATATATATATATATAGTATTAGTATATATATATATATTCCTATTTAATATTTATATACTATATTTGTAGTAGTTTGTTGTTAGCATATAGCTATTAATGGTAGTTAGTATATTTATGAAGTTTTTGCAATTACCTTGAGATATCAATGAAGTATCAAGGTATTTTAGGATAACCAAGGTATTGGGTTTGGGTGTCAAGATGGAGGTTTAGTATTGCGATGCCAAGTTGGTTCAAAAACAAGGTGTCCACATAGCTTTTAGTAATTAGGATTTAATATTTAATATTATTTAATATATGTATATGTGATAATTATCTTCTATTTGCGTATCCTGAGATACGGTATCCTAGTATCCTAAGTTGTAGCTTGTATGACCTAGATTCATAGTTTATGAACCCAATATCTTTGACATAGACTCATACAACCTAGAAATAGGTAGTTTGACATAGTTTGACCAAGTTTGACTTAGAGTTGACCTAGTTTGACTTTTTGACTTAGAAATGGCTCTTTGACCTAGATGTTGACTAGTTTAACTTATTTTCATTCCAAAATCTTGTATTGATGTTATATTCCATATTTAGGTCTTTGAGGTACCGTATCAGACATTTGTGAGACTATTCACCGGACTTTAGGCGAGTATATTCTCTGATAGTTTCTCATTTATGATATCCTCTATGTTCATTGTATCTAGTGTAGATATCCATGTTTCTTGACACGATGTTTACATGGATTGGTATACCCGAATCTTGTCATGAAGTTGATATATGGTGTATCTTGTGCAAGTCTTGTTTCATTGATTATCTTGTACATGTACAGACACTGATTCTTGGGGAGACTTACTACCTTCCAAGAGAATCCCGTGCCATAGCATACCATGGTTGGATCCACTATACCAGTCGGGGGTGGAGAGTATTTTAGTGTAGATATGTGATCATACCCTTCTTGTGCAAGTATTTTTTTATGAGTGTTGGTCATACACCGCACGTATGACTAACCAGGCCATTATTCCTGTACAAGTTTTCTTGTGCATGTTTCCAAGCCGATCATATGTTAAAGCTAGTACTCACTCACTTAGTCATTAGTATTCTTGTTCATTGCCATATTCTTCGTTATTATTTTATTCCAGTATTTTCTTATTGTATATCTCTTGTATATATTGTTGCATCTTGTATATTCACATCTATTTACTATTATATAATTTTTATCATTGATTAGAACTGCTGTTAGAGATGTACTCTGCTCCTTTTCTGACTGAATATATTTTTCCCAGATGACACTGAGGAGTGGTACCCTACACATTATGGACCTCAGGATATTGTGGGTTTAGAGTCAGATACCCTGGCTCAGGAGGGAATATCCCAATTGAGACAGATGACCCGGGACTAGTAGCTTCTTAATATTCTTTGTACTGGATTTGTCTCCAGCTTATTGTTAGTATTCTTTTCAGACTCATTGGTGTTATTATTTTAGACTCATGAGTTGTATGTGACTATTCTATTCTTCATCATATTCGTGCTCATTCCATCTTAGATCTGTGATTGAGTATATTATTATTGTTGGTAGTTCATTATATTGCTAGATAGATTATCCAGACAACGTTCTACCGCCGATTCTGTGACATAGGCTGGGCGTTGTTCCCGACTTGCATCCCTACATCAGGTGCGGGTCATAACACTACCAACACGACTATAATGCTCCCGATGAGAGCAAACCCCTGGTTGCTCCACCCGATGCACCAGATCCGGGTCCATCCTAGCCTCCCGCAGCAGACAAGCAAAAATAAAAAGAGACGCGCTTCGACAAACCTCTACGAAAGTGCACAACTCAAGGGCTGGAGAAGCCGTACAAATTTAATATTTTAACATAATTGGATAACACCCCAGCAAAGTAGTCTCACTTTGAACTCCTATGTCTCTCCAAAGAGACTCGTCATACTATCAGTGAAGCATTATAAAATGCCAGCTCCTACCTGGCCAAGGTCAAACCACTAGCCAAAGACCATGTTGCATGTCCCTACTGTAACAGTGTAATAAAAGTGATCCTTAATACCACGTTCTCTCGGCAGGATATGTTACTAAAGAACAACAGACACGATCTTTTATTGTATTATACGGGTTATATTAGAGCCTTTAGGTTGGATCGAATGTATATTGACCCTGGTTTATCCTCAGCATTATCCCTAGAGTCTGCTACAAACTTTGGAAATCTTGATGCATCGGCTAGATTTCACCAACACTACCATTATTGGATTCAAGGCTGGAAGAAGTTACCCTCTAGGTAAGATTCGTCTGAAATGCCAAATAGGCAATCTCTGTACAAGGTAACCTGCTACGTTATCGACGTGGAGGTGTCTTACAATATCAACGAAGACGATATGGTCAAGGCAGAATTTGTTGACGTAGATCATTTCAAAGGGGTCAAGGCATATTACTTAGACTCGGTCCTGTACAATAAAATTTACCTTGATGAAGAAGGCAACGATGCTGATGATGAGACTGATATGGCCACAATATCTAAAGAGCCTCTAAGAGTCCGTCTTAGGATGTCCTTTCCGTACAACATCCCCCTAGTGGTTAAGATTTATAAAAAAGTGCCAGAACCTTTGGTGGTCAAGCTCCAAGGATAGAGATGTCTTCCAGACAGGAATTCCACGGCCACGAAAACTCTAGGGCAGTTGGTAGTCAAGCTCCATAGAAGGACTCCGACACCTCTAACATCACTAACAACCATCGTAGAAGATGAGCTGGAAGAGTATGTCATGGCATTTACCGATGTACCATCCTACAATAACATAATCCCTTCAGAGGAGATAATGTATTTCCTCAACAAAGGCCTTTTATTGAATTGCTCTGTTGTTGCACATTATAGCGTCACGTATTCTTTGGAACATGGTATAGGGTTCCACCTTCATACACAAGTACCTACTGCCTATGCAGTCAAACAAATATGCCTGATACAACCCGTACTCAGATATTCGGACACGAGTACGTGGGTACGCCCAGCCTACGCCGCGATATCAGCATTATAATGATGTCTGGGTCAATTCTAACTGACTAACATCTCAATAATATAAATAATGTACCTGTTAAACATCTCAACTTGAGGAACAATATGGTATCTCACAAATGTAACTAAAATCAATCACAATGTAAACTAAGAAAGATAGAACACGAATGGAATAATGAAGAAAAGAATAAAATAAAATCCATAAGTCTGGAATAATATATATGCCATGAATCTCAATGAAGTAGTCTAATACAAGTCCATCAAAATAAACTAAACCTCCTCAGGCTCTGCAACTAAGTCCTCCTGATCTATGTAGAAGCATGAAAAATACGCTGCAGAATTATACGTAGTATGCATAAAAAACCCGCATAAAGCAGAGTTTCAGTACTGTGTGGCGTAAGATATGACTTCAAGAGCCATCGGCGTACAGCAGAGCTTCATCGCTAGTACAACGTCAAATATAGTTCTAGAACAACCCGCATAATATAGTATTTTCAGACTGCTTCAGCGTAAAAAGGTTGTTATATAGCATTTATGGCGTAAAACCCATCTGCTTTTAATGCAGCATGGAAGTATACGAGGAACTCTTCGTATTCCTCGAATGAACCTGTCAGATCATGCAGTGAACCTGACTCCTGACAAAGAGTATTGCACGACTATCCAGACGACGGCTGTAATGATGGTTCGGCACAGAAACCCAGACCGTCGTTTAGTGATATTTCCTTGGTACAAATTAGTTTTACGCATTCAAGGGAATACACTGCCTAGTTTTATACAGACAGATGTGAGCTTTTTTGCTCAGCAGAAGACAAAATGAACTGCCACGTCAAAAGGTGCTATTCGTACAGAGCTCGAGGCACGTCTCTGCAGTTAATACGCGTGATGGGGGCAGATCTCTGCATTTAATGCACGAGATTTGGTTCTATTTTCAAAGACTGATGAGCCATAATTAAGGCTAATATGTCCACATCATTACCTCTGCATATTATGCCATAAGGCTATTTTCAGCTATAGGAGCATGCTGTACGCTATCTCCTTGAAATATGCCGTTCTGGCCATTTTTAGCTACAGGAGCACGCCGTATGCTATCTCCTCGGAATACGCCAACTCAGGCCATATTTGTATTGGTGCGTGATAAGGCTATTTGGTTCAGACTACGTTCAAGACCTCAGTCAAGAAAGGAGGATCGGCTATCTTTTACGCTAGCTACCTATCCATGCAGCATCGGGCTTCTACGCCTACCAGGCTTCTACGCCTACCTGGCTTCTACGCCAGTTTGACAACTATTTGGCTTCTACGCCATGGTGACAGTCATTGGCTTCTACGCCAACCTTTTCTACGCGAGGGGCAGTTACCTACGTGGCTTGCATGCCATGATCTTCGCAGCAGTTATACGCATTACCTCATAATGGGACACGCGTCACACACGGATTCAGAAGATCATTTATACATGG
This sequence comes from Iris macrosiphon, assembly GCA_036927795.1. Lineage (NCBI taxonomy): Eukaryota > Viridiplantae > Streptophyta > Magnoliopsida > Asparagales > Iridaceae > Iris > Iris macrosiphon. The sequence goes on from JAYESA010000005.1 coordinate 130,857,567, forward strand.
GTGGCAGTTATTCTAACCGTCGCATAAAAAGTGCCACACTCTCCACTGTCCGACTTCTAGGCCGACTAGACGGTTACTGTCACTAAAACTCTATAAATAGAGACCTCCGTCCACAGAGGTCGAAGGTCGGGGAAAAAGGTCAAAAACTTGGAGAATAGAAGTCAGAAGGTCGAAAGGTCAGAAATATATTCTTGAGAGAGAAGAGCACAGACAGAGAGTAGTGATCGACGATTTTGACATCGAGCATCCACTCCCTCTTACAATCTTTGAAGCATCTCATTCTTCTACAACACTTCTTCATCATCGTGTGGTCCAAGGGACAAAGTGATCGACCGCAGATCAGACTACTATAGCAATATTTACCCAGATTAAATTTTGTACTTAACATTCTCGTATAGGATTAATAGTACTTCTTGTTTGTAAACCTAAGAAAGAGTTTCGTATAAACCTAGTTTTATTTCTTCCGTTTATTATCAAACACAAGATGGCGACTCTGCTGGGGATATCTTTCTCATCTAACGTGAAAGCAATTGCTCAACACGACGCAGTATCAGTAGGATCAATGAAGAAGACCTTGGTTATCCAATTTAACCAATCCGCCTACGAAGATATGCTTCGAGCAGGGGGTAGCTCTCACTCTCTCTCTGTCCAAGATAACAGAAAACTACGTAAGGTATGGATGCCCCGGATATCCCCTACCATTCTTGCTGACTCTCTGGCTTCTCCGACCAGTAAGGTTGTAGCTTCGTAATCTCCGTGCCCCGCGCATAAAACTCTGTCTACCGTCTGTGACGTGGCTGACAAAAGTTCTGGCCACGCCTCAGTGCTAGTCCAGAAGTCTACTTCGCGCTCTGCGCGTAAAACTCTGTCTCCCATCTGTGATGTGGTAGACAAAGCTTCTGGTTATGCCTTAGTGCTAGTCCAGAAGTCTGCTCCGCGCTTTGCGCGTAAAACTCAGTCTCCCGTTTGTGACATGGCAGACAAAATTTCTGATAATGCCTCAGCGCCAATTCAGAAATTCCCAACGCGCTCCGGGCGTAAAAATGTATCTTTCCTCCGTGGAAAAGCAAATGGGTCCTACAATCTACGCAAGGAAAAACAAGTGGCGGATCTCTCAACTTCTCGGCCTTTACGCTAGCAAGAGAAGAATCTGTCCGCTCTCCAGATTACGCGAGAAGCTGATGGCCGATTGAGGACTTCCTCAGTTTTACGCCAACCTAAGCAGAGTTCCAAATTATGCCAGGTCAAGCCCCTCAGCATAAAGAAAGCCCGATTTGTGGATAGATATGCTCCTCATGGATCATGTGCTACTCATATGGCTGAACTGCTGTATATAGGTGGTAGAGAAAGGGTTGGGGTTCCCAATATCTGCATTCCAACTGATATAAACAGAAAGAACAAGCCTTCGTCTTCTTCTTCTGTTAATCCTCCCGACTTGTATAAATATCTGATCTAGAAGCGTAAAGATAGAGGATCTTCCAACATGTCTATTACCCCCCTAGGGAGCACTGTTGTAATAGTCATAAAATTATAGTTAATTATTGATGTTCTGAAGCAAAACGGTCGGTTTTTGACTGGTTGAACAACTCTTTGCCTTTACAGAAAGAAGAGCCTACATTTGCATCATCGAACATGGCTTCACACATTCCTAGAGGAAGGTCAAATTTAAGACGTCATCCCTCTAGAACTCCAAGCCAAAGGAGATTCAACAAACTCCTTGAGAACATTGAAGTTAGGGTGTTCCAAAATACCCATTCGAGGTCACGATAACCGGCTTCATATTCTTCTGATTTCGACACTGGGGTCGCCAGTTTCCCGAATCAGACGCTAAAAGTATAGAGTTAATCTCTACAGAGACCTTTACTAACCCTTCAATGACATCCAGAGAAATGGGAGTCTATGCCATTGAAGATGAACACGAAAAGGCTTCCTCGTCAGGAAGTACTGAGCAACGCATCGCTGTGTTGGAGACATCTCTGAAAGAGATACAGTCCATGATGGAGAATATGCACCAGATGATGTTGACTCAACACACAGCTGCTATAGCTCGAGCATCGGTCCCTCCGACTCAGATACGTGTGGGGGTAGACTTACCACCATCCAATGCAAATCAGGAGCCTACTCTTGATCAGGAGTCGGCAGCTCCTCCACTTCCTAATTCAGAGAATGTATTGCCTCCTGTTGGAGTTACGATACAACCGATCTCTCACCACTCTGCGGTCCCTCTGCCAGCTAAAGATCCGATGCAAGCAGTACAGGAATTGAAAGCCCAATTTGATGCCTTAAAGCATAAGGATTAGCTCAAGAAATTGGGGATCAACCAGCCTTATCCGGCTATCTGGGATGAGGTCCCTTTCCCTCCTAAATACAAACGACAGACTATGGCTTTGTTTGAGGGAAAGACATCACCGAGCTAGTACATGAACTACTTTAGCATGATGGCGGTGTTATTGCAAGGGAATGGCGCCCTTCTCACTCGAGTATTCAAAGGCTGTCTCTCGGGGATGGCTTATCAGTGGTACCGTAGTCTTGCGGACAACTGCATTACTTCCTTTGAAGATTTCAAGACTTTGTTCTTCACGCGATTCTATAAAAGGGGGTGGACATGTCTATGTCCTCTCTCATTAAAGTAAAACAGAAGGAGAAAGAGAACGTTCGCACTTTCATCAAATGTTTTTGTCAAGCCACTTTGCAAATGTCTCCCGGAGTTCCAGACTCGGCATTGATGGACATTTGCAGAAAGAACCTTCTTCCAGTAATCTCGGTGTTCACAGGACCATATCAGTTCCATGATTGACCCTCGTTCATCATCTCAGCGGTGGCCGCTGAAGACAATAGTCGAAAGGCGCGTGATAATAGAATTATGATATCTACCTCTGATAGAGGCAAGAAGTCATCCTCCAACAGCGACCGTCCTCGTGGTTCCAAAGAAAAAGAAGCTCTGGCGATCAATACGTCCAGGCAAAAGACTGCGGCAATCACACAGACAAAACCTGGGACTTCTAGGCCCATTGAAGTATATTATTTTGACGACGACGATATTCCAATCATATTCGAGTGTCTAGTCAAAAGCGGCAAGATTACCCTCCCTGAGGTAAAGCGGCCTAATGAAGTCGGCAATACCAATAACCCCAAGTACTATATTTTCTATAGGTACATACATCACCCCACAAAAGCGTGTTCTGTACTAAAAAGGAAAATCCAGGAGTTGATTGATGCTAAGGCCATCACTCTGCGCAATAGCGAGAAGACGGTCACAGCCAACATGATCTCTCTTCAATTTGGCAATCTGCCTCCTCAAGAAGTTCCGGGATGGTGTTGTACCCATTTCTCGGATAATGATGAACATTGTTAATCTCCCTCCAGCCAGGGGTCAAAATCATGACCTGGTACCCCTAACTACCCAGTGCGGCGAGATTATGTGGGTTCATCCAGATCTAGTATCAGAGATCGAGGAAGAGACTCAAGCTACTATGGCTAAGTCTAGAAAAAACTCGAAGCGTAAACCATGTCATATGGTTGCTATATCCTCGACATCAAAAGAAGAGGTTTTGGCTACTGGAATCCGTTCAGGGAAAGCCTATCTCAAGGACTATGGAGGAAGTCAGAAAGATGCATCGGCAGACACTTCAGCTGCCAAACTTTCGGAACCTGAATCCGTCGTACCAGAGGCAGGTCCTTCTAGACCAACTTTGGCGGACAAGGGCAAGCAAAAAGAAGTGCGCTTTGACAAACCTTTGAAGAATATTCAAAACAAAGGTTTGGAGAATCCATATAACTTCGATATCCTGGCCCAGTTGGCTAATACACCAGCCAGATTGTCCATTTTTGAACTACTCAGGCTCTTTAAAGACACTCGTCAAGCCCTGAGTGAAGCATTAATGCAGGCGGATGCATACTTGACCCAGCTCAAGTCCCCTAATGAAGAACCTGTGGCATATCCTCAATGCCATAGTGTGATGGAGGTGGTCCCGAATATCACTTTCACTCAAGATGACATGCTGTTGAAACACAACAAGCATGACAGACCCCTCTATTACACCGGATATGTCGGTTCCATGGAGGTTGACTGGATTCACATAGATCCGGGATCATCGATCAGCATCATTCCTCATAGTCTGCTCAGACCGCTGAGGATTCCTACCAGCGAATTGGCTTACACCACCACTACAATCATGGGCTTCAACGCCAGAAAAAGTAAGCCGTTGGGGAAGATTCGTCTGAGGATCCAGATTGGCGACCTCAGATCAGTGGCTACATGCTATGTCATTAATTCAGAGGTGTCCTACAATATTCTGCTGGGCAGACCATGGATCTACGACCACAAAATCGTTCCTTCGACTCTACATCAATGCTTCAAATATGTAGATGCCCAAGGAACAGTACAAACGGAGTTTGCTGATCTTAACCCATTTAAAGGAGTAGAATCATATTACTCCGATGCCATATTGTACACCCAAGACTACATGGAGGAGGTGTCAGGCAAAACAAAGGAGAAATCCCACCGGGAGCCAGAAGAACCTTCTGCCGAACAACCTCTATCAATCAAGGTGAAAGGGCGAACTACTCGTCTGAAAGTCATGGAACCCATGGCTATCCACCTGAACAAAACCAAGTTAGGAAAATGATGTGATCCTCTAGTGATCACTTTGAACCAGAAGCCTCCACCTTTGGTCATCAACCTCCGGCGCAACAAGCAGCCAACTGGTGTAAATATAACCAGGAACGTAGTTTCTGACGATAATAAAGATCCTCTTTTCCATTACTTTGACGCTCAAATTCTAAATCAGGAATCCTCTCCCCATAATGATATAGAACCTATAGCACAAAGATTCTTAAAAGCTATATATTCCTATCATCCGTATGTGTGGGAAGTAGCGTCACCATCTAATGTCATCACGACATATGGGCTACATGAGGATTCTATCTTTATTGTCCCGCCTACTCGCAGCAGTCAGCATCCAATAGTCTTCGGTCGCATGTGCAATGAACCGACTGTACCAGAAGATTCTCCCAATGACGATGCTGGTAAAATATAGGTTCACAGATATAGCCCACAAGCTTTGAAGATTATGCAAAGTATGGGTTATGACTTAAAGCTAGAACCAGGCCTCAACTACGGGAAAGGCAGGCGAATGCCATTATACGGTGATCCCTACTATCAACGAACTTGTTTTGGGTTAGGGTATACCACCTTCCTTGCAACTTCTGAGTCAAATAAGGATATCTTTTCCTCTTCTCAAGATAGCTCATCGTCCTCCGGCTCATATAATAATCTCGAACGAGCATTATCAGTAAATATGGTATTAACAGATTCCCTCGAAGCAGACGAACAAGAATCTGAATCGTTTAAGAATGACTCTTGGGCTCAGCAAATGGATACGCAATGGGAACTCCGGTTCGAGCAGAGAGAACCTCCCACTGAAGATAAAGTTATCCAAATCGACGTTAGGGATAAACTTTTGCCAAAGCCGATATTTATCAGTAACAATCTTTCCGAAGAAGAAAGGGAAGAAATAATCCAGCTGATAAGAGAATATATCGACATCTTTGCATGGAATTATGAGAATATGCCAGGTCTTAATCCAAAAGTGGCTACTCATAAACTCAACATATTGCCCAATTCGAAGCCTGTGAAGCAACATCAACGCCAGTTTTGTCTGGATATGATGGACGCCATCGAAGCTAAAATCAAGAAGTTGATAGCCTGTGGCTTCATTCGGGAAGAACAATATCCTGACTGGGTCTCCAATGTTGTCCCGGTCATGAAGAAAAATGGGAAAGTATGTGTCTGCATCAATTACCGAGATCTGAATGCAGCCTGCCCCAAGGATGAATTTCCTCTTTCCATCACAAACGTCATGATCGATAATACATGTGGTTTTGAATGCATGTCTTTCATGGACGGAATTTCAGGATACAACCAAATCAAGATGCATCCTGAAGACGAGAAGCATACTACCTTCTGGACACCATTGGGGGTATATTGCTACATGGTCATGCCTTTCAGACTAAAAAATGCTGGGGCTACGTACCAACGAGCTATGAGTAACATATTCCATGAACACCTACGCAAAATAGTAGAATGTTACGTGGATGATATAACTGTCAAAAGCTGCCACAAGGATAATCACATCCAAGACTTAAAGACAGTGTTTGAGTTGATGTGCCAACATCAACTCAAAAATGAATCCTACAAAGTCCTTTCTTGGTGTATCCAGTGGCAAATTCCTGGGATTTGTTATCACCGCCAAAGACATTCAAGTGGACCCTGATAAAGTGAAGGCTATCCTAGAAATGCGACCACCCCATAATCTGAGAGAACTCAGGGGATTTCAAGGTCGTCTGGCTTATATCAGGTGATTCATATCCAATCTCTCTGGAAGGTTTCATCCATTTTCTCGTCTCATGAAGAAAGGTGTATCCTTCATATAGGACAAAGCCTGTCAGCAAGCGTTTAATGATATCAAATGCTACCTCACTAATCCTCCAGTTCTGGTGCCTCCCGTCATAGAAAGACCATTTTTGCTGTATGTTCGAGCAATGGATCATTCTCTGGGAGCTCTCATCGCACAGAAGAACGATGAAGGTCATGAACAGGCTATCTACTACTTAAGCAGGATGATGGTCAGAGCTGAACACCGGTACAATCCAGTAGAAAAGGAATATTTGGCCCTAATATTCGCCATTCAAAAAATGTGACACTATGTCACAGGCCAGACTATTCATATCATCTCCAGGATCAATCCTCTTCGGGTATTGATGAACAAGCCAAGTGTCCTTAATTCTCGACTGGCGACTTGGGCGATGTTACTAACACCTTATGATATGGTGTACGTCCCACAGAAGTCCATCAAAGGCCAAGCATTGGCTGATTTCTTAGCTGCTCATCCAATTCCGGAAACCTCTAAACTATACGAGGACATTCCCGACGAAGTTGCAGAATATAATTCAGCAATGGAAAGTATTATATGGCAGCTATTCTTCGATGGTGCCTCCAGGACTGGTCCCAGGGGAAACGTGGTGTCAGGAGTAGGAATTATCCTGGTCACTCCTGATAAACTCGTCATCTATCGAGCATATTCTCTTAGCGAACCCTGCTCTAATAATGTGGCAGAATATAATGCCCTACTCATCGGACTCCAAGTCGCTAAAGAATTGGACGTCGAATATCTAGAAGCTTTCGATGATTCTCTACTGATCGTCAATCAAGTCAGAGAAATATATGAAGTCTGTAATCCAGACCTTATTCCTTATCACCAAGCAACGATCGAGATAGCCATATCTTTCAAAGGGTTCTTCCTAGAGCATGTGCCTCGATCTCAGAATCTGGAAGCTGATGCCCTAGCCAGTCTAGCTGCAGATTTAGCTATTCCTATAAGAAGGCAGAATTCGGTGATCCTTCTTAACAGAGATTTATTCTGTGTAAAAAACAACTTTGACATAGAACGCAGCTACGCTGTGAACACAGATCCTCCCAAGAGAGACTGGAGAAGTCCCTTTATAGATTTTGTGGCATACAAAATCTTATCGGAGGATCCTAAAGAAGCAGTATCCATCAAAAGACGATCATTACGCTTCTATTTTGATGCGTCTTCACAATGTCTATATCGTCGGACTTATGACGGACTGTTATTATGATGTCTTTCTGGTGATGAAGTACAGCAGATTATCCGTGAAGCTCAGGATGGCGTATACAGAGCACATCAACCCGGTCCTAAGCTACATGATCATATCAGGAGGATGGGCTATTACTGGCATACTATGATCATAGATGCAATAAAATATGCAAGACAATGCAAAGCCTGTCAGATTCATGCAGATTTTATACATCAACCTTATGAACATTTACATCCTACGGTGGCATCCTGGCCTTTTGAAGCATGGGGTATGGATATCATTGGTCCTATTCACCCATTTTCTTCCAAAGGTCATCGGTTCATATTAGCCATCACGGGTTATTTCTCCAAATGGGCAGAGGCGATCCCTCTTGTTGAGGTGAAGACATCTAACGTGATTAGCTTCATCAAACATCATATCATTTATCACTTTGGGATACCCCGAAGGATAATTCATGACAACGAGCCTCATTTTATCAGCCAAGTATTTCACCGATTTACGATAAAAATTGGATACAAAATATGGCCTCTACGGCATATAATCCTGCTGTTAATGGTTTGGCAGAAGCCTTCAACAAAACCATTATCAAACTCTTGAAGAAGTTCGTCTCTTAGAACAAAAGAGATTGGAATGAGAAGCTCGGAGAATGCCTCTGGGCATACCGCACAACGGTACGAACACCGACAGGTTGTACTCCATTCTCACTGGTTTACGAGAGTAAAGCAGTTCTTTCCATCGAAATCCAAATTCTGTCACTCAGAATAGCAGTGGCTAATGAGTTGACTCAGGAAAAGAATAACCTATTAAGGCTTCAAGAGATAGAAGGATTAGATGAGAAAAGTGTCATGCCCCAGTCCCAAAAGTACACTGGACCAGGCCACGTGGCAATAGCCAGCTGACACGTCTTCAAGGATATCCCAATTTAATGGATCCACGAAGGGTGCTACGTTGTCCTAAAATACTAACAAGTCCAATATCAGTCAATAACAGGTAATCTAATCTCATCCACAATATAAAGAGCAAGAAGTACTAAATAAACTGCTGGCTAATAAATACCAGTCTCAAGATATCATAGTACAATCAGTGAAGTCTGGTGGGGACAAACCCACTACTATGACAAAATAAAGTACTGAAATGAGATATAAAAGATAATGATAAGGGCATCGGCTGACTAGATAATGATGCACCCAATCTAGGCTGAAGGCCTACTAACTGATCACGGAAACTCTGACGGCTGCACCTCTAACTCATCGGCGGTAGCGAATCTCGTCTCCTGTCCGGGGCCGTATACAGTGGGGTAGAAAGCCTCGTCTAAATCTGGAAGGGTACCAGGTCCTCAGAGGGACGTAACAAGATACAAAGAGACAAGCCATATATATAAATACTGAATAAAATAAATACAATAAAGGGTGTGCTAGCCAATCTAAGTGAATGCAATATGAGAACAACTGTGAGTATATGAGAAGGTGTAGGCTAAACATATTCTGACGTAATTCACCAGTCATGACAACCGGCTAGTATATGCCACACATGTCCCCTATAACACGGGCGCAGGAATACAGTAACGTCCAGCATTCTATAGAGCGTGGTATCTGCAATGTCATCAAGTAACGTCCCATACTCTACAGAACGTGGTATCAGTAATATATAAATACGTCCGTATCACTCCGTCGAGTACGGTATCAGTGTAAATGAGTGGGGTATCCCATATACCTACCAGTCGTCCTTTCCTCCCAATGTAGATATACCCGTCAAATAATTGACATGCATATCCCTTATCTAAATGTCAAGTCTCTAAACTGAAATAGTCCTATATTGCTTGCTAATCGTGATGTACATCACACGCGGAGATAGCTAGTCGATTACGCAAACGCGCATCCCAATATGAGATTTATCACTATAAATAAGTGTAAAAAGTGTCAGGTCTTGGAAGATAATAGGGTATCATCCAATGAGGTGAGTCTGCTAGTGACTAAGTCAATGTATACAAATCTTCGACGTATCCGTCGAATGCACCCGAGATAATCTCGGACGTGCACAGTTGTATAAAGCAAATAACAAGCATACAATACAACATTTGCATCATTTAAATTAGACAGTAAATATGGCAAGGTATCTTGCCTGAGTCTTCGATAGATGAATGCCAAGAGCCTGTTCCGGTAGCGTCTCCTGGCTGATCCAAAGACCCTGGACAATAATATAACATAATAATACAAGCATCAGGTCCTACGCCTTATCTATGTATGGTTAAGACACTAATCTTGAATACTTATCGCGAGTTCACTGTTGCTCGAGTACAGCATCACGTGCGCACTTAGCTAGGGTGTACACGGGTGTTGTCTTCGGTTAACAGGTACCTCGGGCAATAATTATCCAATTACAGTTATACATGATCTATGTTCTCTACCAACACCTTTGGTTTCTATATTTAATGCACGTGGTTTATGACCAGACGTTTAAATTAACTAAGTCCTTTATGACAGGTATCATGGTTAAGGAATCTCTGTTTATTAATAAATTCTATTCTGGTTTATCATTAACCATCAATATTTTAATTAGGGTTAGAAAGGTTGTGTTTCAACTATGATTCATGACACACGAACCTAACAATCATTCATGGACACGATACGTGGTGAGATGGTTGGAACACAAGAAAGGAACTGCTGGAGGACGAGCACCTGTTCGATAGGACGTGGGGCGTCGGCTCCTTCGATGAGGGTGTCTCCTGCAGTGTGGATGGGTTGCCTCGCGGGTGGTGCGACAGTCGGGGTCGGGCAGCAGTCGGTCGGGCAGTCGGCTAGGGAGCAGCCGGTCGGGGGAGCAGTCGGGTCAGGGGGAAGCAGTCGGCTAGGGAGCAGCCCGTCGGGGGAGAGCAGTCGGGTCGGGGGGGAAAGCAATCGGCTAGGGAGCAGTCGGCTAGGGAGCAGCCGATCGGGGCAGTCGGCTAACAGCAGCCGGTCGAGGAGGGAGCAGTCGGTCAGCGGCGGCGGGAGCAGTCGGTGGGGAGGTGGTCGGGTTGAGGGGTCCGGTCGACAGGGAGGGTTGTCTAGGTGGGGGTCGGCTAGGGTTTGGAGAGGGGGATGGTGATAGTTTTCTTAGGGTTTTAAGGGAGAGGTTTCATATATATATATATATACATGTGTGGAGGTTGTGGGCTAGCCTCGGCTTGGGCCTTTCTGGGCTCATTAAGGTAGGCTGGTCTAAGTGTTGCTTGAGGTAAAATTAGCCTTAATTAAAATTAAATTACAAGCTCAACTAGGTAATTCCTAATGTATTGAAAACATAGGAAACTAGGTTTTTGAGTGGTACACAGGAGTCGTAGCATGGCGGCTTGGTGTAGAGTGGTACCCTAATTTGGGTACTTGGGATTTGGGGTGTGTTTGATCTCAAATTAAAAATACTTAAATAAATCCAACTTTTGACGAGGGGGTTTACAATCTACCCTCCTTAGAGTATTTCCTCCTCAAAATTTAAACACACGCATGGGTAAGAACTAAAGACTAAAGAAAATACTGGAACGTACCTAGTCCTTCGAAGAGGTGGGGATAACGTTGTCTAATGTCCTCCTCGCGTTCCCAGGTCGACTCGCGTGGTGCATGATGCCTCCATGCGATACGAACTAGAGGGATGGTCTGCCCTTACAATATTTTCTCACTCCTGTCCAGAATCTCGACGGGCTCCTCTTGGTATGTTAGACTCGGGCCAACTGTGATCTCCGAGTGGTCAAGCACGTGACTAGGATCTAGTATGTACCTCCTTAGTTGAGATACATTGAAGACGTTGTGAAATCCTTCCAATGTCTGCGGTAATGCTAATCTCTAAGCAACCTCTCCGACGCGTTCTAATATGTCAAATGGTCCGATGTACCTCAGACTCAGCTTCCCTCTGCCTCCGAATCTGATAGTCCCTCAAGTAGGCGAGATCTTTAAGAATACGTGAATTCTAACCTGAAACTCTAAAGGTCGACGATGCGCATTCACCCAATGCTTCTGTCGGTATTGTGCTACTCAAAGGTGCCCTTGGATCTTCTTTACCTTTTCTACCGTACGAACAACCAATTCTGATCCGAGAATCTGTCGCTCGCCTATATCACTCCAGCATACTGGAGAACGACATTTTCTTCCATACAATGCTTCATAGGGAGCCATCTGAATGCTCGCTTGATAACTGTTGTTATAGGAAAATTTGACCAGATGCAAATGGTCCTTCCATGATCCTCCAAAGTCAAGCATGCACGCTCTCAACTTATCTTCTAGCGTCTGAATGGTGCACTCCGACTGGCCATCCGTCTGTGGGTGATACGCTGTGCTAAACTTTAGGCGAGTACCAAGGATCTTTTGCATACTCCTCCAAAAGTAAGAAGTAAACCATGTATCCCTGTCAGACACGATGCTAACTGGCACTCCATGTAGGCGCACCACCTCTCTCAGGTACATATCTGCTAAGGCCTCCGTTGATTGTCCAACTCTAAAGGGTAAAAAGTGCGCAGACTTGGTGAGTCTATCCATAATTACCCATACTGCATTGCGCCCACTAGGACTCCGCGGGAAGCCCGTAATGAAGTCCATAGTAATATGCTCCTATTTCCACTCCGGTATAGGAAGCGGTTGAAGCAATCCTGCAGATCTTTGATGCTCAGCCTTGACTTGCTGACACACCAGGCACTTGGCCACAAAACGTGCTATCTCCCTCTTCATTCCGTGCCACCATTAGTACTGTCTCAAGTCTCTGTACATCTTCGTGCCTCCTGGATGAATAGAATAGGTTGAACGGTGTGCCTCTGCCATTAACTCTTGACAAAGTTCTCCATTTGGAACATAGAGACGATCTCCGCATCTCAAAGTTCCGTCTTCATGTATTCTCAGCCCTGTCTGCATTCCAGCCTCTGTCCTCTGTCTAAGCCTCTGAAATCTGGCGTCTGTCGACAAGGCAGCCTTGATTTTCTCTACTAATGTTGATTGCAACTGGAAGCTCAACAACTGTCCATTTACTTCGGACATAATGATCTCTATACCCATCTGCTCTAGCTCTCTCAACAGGTGTGGTTGGGTGGTCATGAAGAATGCCATGGGTCTTCTGCTAAACGCGTCAGCTACTACGTTGGCCTTTCCCGGGTGGTACTATAGCTCAATCTCGAAGTCGGTCAACACCTCGAGCCAACGTCTCTGCCTCTGATTAAGATCCTTCTGAGTGTAGACATACTTTAGGCTCTTATAATCCGTAAATATCTTTACTCTCTCCCCATATAGATAGTGCCTCCAAAGCTTCAAGGCGAAGATTACTGCTGCAAGCTCCAACTCGTGGGTGGGATAGTTCTTCTCATGTGTCCTCAGCTGTCTAGAAGCATAAGCTACAACCTTTTTGTGCTGTATCAAGACACATCCTAATCCTTTCCCAGATGCATCACTATAGATCACGAATCCTTCGGGTCCAGAAGGTATGGTTGTCACGACCCGCACCCGGTTTAGGGGCACGAGAGCGTGGGTACGTCCAGCCAACGCCGCAGCATCGGCGGTAGAACGCTGTCTAGGTCATGTAACTATCTAATCAAACTCACATGAATACCCAACTCCATAAGGAGACGTGGATATCATAAAATAAATCTAGAAATACTCAATCACAACTACAGCACGATAGGAAAATAAAAAAATAAAAGAATACAACACAAGTCTAATGACACAATAATCATACCTGCAATCAGTAACATCCAATTCCCCCAAGTGTGTCGGAAACCAGTCTACTAAGGTCACAGTCTGGAAAAATATTTTTCAGTCAGGAAGGAGCAAAGTACATCTCTAAATAGCAGTTCTATATAAATGACATAAACTATGTAGCAGTTCTAGATGGAAACATACCAGATGCATGTATAGGTACGAGAAATGTACAATGAGAGAAATACTGGAAATACTGTAAGTAAATGCAGGAAAAGAACAATTTGTCAATGAGCAAGAATCCTATGACTAAGTGTGTGAGTACTAGCTTTAATATGTGATCGGCTTGGGAACTTGATCAGGCTGGTTACATGTGATTAGCTATGATTCATATAAAGTCAGGCTAACCGTTGGTTAGCTATGATGCATGTAGAGGTCAGGCTAATCACACGTAACAGCTATGGAGCATGTAAATGGTCAGGCCGCACCCGACGTGAGATGTGGGGTGAGCTATGGTGCATATAAAGTTGGGTATGATCACATATCTACACTAAAGTACTCCCCAAACCCCCGATTGGTATAGTAGATCCAATCATGGTACGCTATGGCACAGGATTCCCTAGGAAGGTAGCAAATCTTTCCGGAAATCAGTGTCTGTACATGCACAAGATATCAAGGAAACAAGTCTTGTACAAGCTACACCATGAATAAGGAATAACATCTCATGACGAGATCCGTGTATACCAATCCGTGAAACCAACGTGTCAAGAACATGGATATTTATACTAGATACAGTGGACATAGGAGATATCATAAATTAGAAACTAATCAGAGAATGTACTCGCCTTTGGTCCTTAGCTGGTGAATACCGAGGTCCTGTTCCAGAGTGTCCCCTGGGTAAACCAACAGTCCTATAAACATATCACAAGCAAAACCACATTTGCATCAGATGCTACACTAACACAGTCTAAAAATACTGGCCTCAGGGCCACGTCAGGCAGGGCACTAGTCAACTAGGGTTATCTAGTAGGGATACGTATATAAATACACATATATAAGCCTATCAGTAATTTATACAAAATATATACACTAAATAGATGTAAATAAATAAATAAATATATATATATATATTCGTAAACCAAAATATATATTTGTATCTATACAATCAAATATATATATATAATTATACCAAATCATACTTATACTATATACAGGTAACTATACCAATTTACATTTATATATATAAAACTAATACAACATATAGATATACATACATATACCAATACGAAAATATAATCTACATATATATCTTTATACCAAAATTATATAAAAATATGTATAACTGTATACTCATAATAGAATTATAACATATATATATTGTCAACAACCGCATTAAATATACTAATACTAATACCAAATTAAGTTTATACTTTGAATATTAGGAATATAATAAAAGCATGTACAAAATATATTGTCAATGTTATTATTAAAATATATACTAGTACATCACATTAAATACAAATATAATACATTAATTGTATGTACAAGATATATATATATATATACATTTATACTAACTATACATATTTGAAAATATATTAAGTACATATATATACAAAATATATACATATACTAAACATTATATATTTTTATACCAAAATAATACGTATACTATTACATTTTATATACCAAAATATGTTTTTACTAAATTAAATATATATACAATATATACACGTACCATTTAATAATTACATACATATACTATTAAACATTAATTAACTACTTACCTATAACTAAACTATTTATTATTAAACTAAACTAATTACATTTAATGACTAACTAATATATATTAACTAACAAATTATAAAATTAATTAACTGATTAATTATTTAACTAAACCAAACTAATTATGTATATTAACTAATTATATACTAAACTAATTTATAAATTAATTAACTAATCAATTACTAATTACATTAACTAAACCATAAATCACAGAACAGAAGAAAAAAAAAAGAGGAGGCTCACGATTGGGGGTTCTTCCGGCGTCGGCGTTCGGGGAATCCGCCGGGGTCGGCCGGCAAGCCCGACGGGTCTGAGGCGGCCACGGCTCGACTCGAGGCGACGGCGGAGCTCGAGAGCGGTGGCGGCTTCGAGGCGGCGGATCTGCTGTGGCGGCGGGTGCTCGGTTCGAGGGGAGGCGGCTTCGAGGAGACGGTCGACGGAGCTCGACGGATCTGAGGCGGCGACGTCGACCGGATCTTCTGCGGCGGAAACTCGACTCAGCGGCGGACTCGACTCAGCGGCGGATCTGAGCTCGATTGGGCGGATCGATGCAGAGTCGGACACGACGGAGCTACTGAAGACGACTATGGTGATCAGATGGAGCTCGTCGACGAATCAGCGGCCAACGACGGCGGCTGTCGAACTCGGCGGATCCGAGACAGCGACGGCGGCTAAGTCAGATTTAGGGTTAGGGTTGTGGGTTATGTGTGGATGTGTCATTTTGGAACGTGTCCGGGGCTGGACACGATGGGTTTGTGTGGTATGGGGGACGTGTCCGGGTCTGTCGGACACAGGGATGATGTACTGTGGTGGAGGTGGATGTGTCCGGATGGTGTCGGACACAATCTCATTGTAAGGATGTAAATCTGGACACAGCAAATGAATGAATATGGTAGGACACCCGGGGTCGGACCCGAGGCCAACACGGCTGACACGGTGATGCTGGACACACGGACACGAGCACACAAAATGGTGGTGACTTGGCTTATGGGAATTGTGAGGGCTAGCTAGGGTTTCTTGGGAATGGTGATGAGAGACTTAAATAGGGAGAGAAGGTGTGGGATAAAGGGTGAGGGTTGGCCCAAATAATGAATGGCCCAAGATAATAAATAAACGGGCTTTTCATGTGGGAAAAATGAGGGTGTGAATGGGAGACGGTAAACGGGTAAATTAAATAGAAAAGATAATTTAAGAAAAATGTTTTTAAGAGGCTTCCGATTAGCTACTAATTAAACTCATTTTCAAAACCCTAGAAAATATGTAATTTATTTATTTACTATCCCAAATGGATTTCAATTATTATGAAGAAAACTAGTCCTTTAAATAATTTTATGAAATAATTAATTTCATGATTTCAAGCCAATAAACATTTGAAACTAGAGAAATATATATATATTATTATTTATTTATTTATTTTGTAATACATCGACGTTTAGGAAAAATGATTTTTATAAAAGATTTTAAATTACTTTCTAAAATCAACACTGCTCAAAAATCTAATACTACAAATTTTCAAGGAGAAAATATGTTATAAACTTGATATAAAAATAAAAAAAATCTAATTATTTCGGAAATTTGGAAATCGGAGGTTACAAGTCTACCCACCTTAGAAAAATTTCGTCCTCGAAATTTAGGATTCTCAATAATTGCCTTTACTCATTATATTACTTCTATCAAAATTTAAATTTCAAACCAATTAATCATGAAGTAATTCTATATTGCTATTTCACAACCTTTCAAAATTCTATATCATCATTTTCCAGAAAATCTTCAAGTTTTAAAATCAAATTCAAATTTTTATCATAATCTCTTCCAAAATTTAAGTTCGTATCTAATTACTCAATGATTTTAATATCCAATCCTCCAATTGAATTCCAATCAATGTCTACTTATAACATTTAAAAAATCTGTATCCCAAATTTAAATTTTAAACACTAATCCATCATTCATCTTACTCCTCTAACCCAAATTCAATTGATGCTTATTCAATATAAATCCTTCTCCCGAGAATTGAATTTGACACTATTCCATTAACGATTTATTTCCTAATTTTCTTTTTCCTCAAATACTCAACGATGCGATACTTTCAGAATCTTCAATGCAACATTCATAATATAAACTATACAATTTCTATCTTGCAATCAAATAGAAAAATGATAATCTCTCAAATTTTCTCAAATTTTTTTTTTTTTCATAATCAATTTAATCATATCAAGACATTCCTAAAATTTAATAAATCCTCAATTTTGCCCTGTGAATTTTCTTAACTCTCTATTTAAGTTAATGTTTATCCTCGAATTTCAATCAAACCTCGATTCTCGTACAATCAAGGATCCATCACCTCTGTTATAACAACCCCTTAATTCTTTATTTAAATTAATGCTCATCCACAATTTAATCCTCTTGTCTCTTTTTGTCAGTCATAACCTCGTCATAGATCTTTGCTATGGTCAAAACCCTAATGATCATGGTTTAAGAAAACTCTACCTACAGCCATGCAATTTAAGAAAAATATATAGGTCATGTATCTTTTGTCATGGTATTTCAGTCTCTGTTAGGGTGTACTACTAGTTATATTCTAGCAAGAAAATCATGCATATGAACTACAACACTAAGGAAATCAATCAATCGAAAGACGAAAAAAGGAACATTAGGAGGGAAAGAAAGAACCTGCTAACATTTTACTTGTAGTATCTACTCTCTCTAACAAACACTTAACTCTAGCATATTCACTAACAAATTCCTATTCCTGCACACTGGTACCCATATCAACTAGTCATTTATCCACAAGATCCATGAATATATCCATATTGCACACACATGTCTATTAATACCAAAATCTGATACCAAGAACCTCTAACACAATCATAGGTCAAATTATGCATGTAAAGTTTGATACCTCTATCTCTTTAGGTATCTCTGTTCTACTATAAGTACACCCACTGCTAGTTCTCGTTACTACTACAATTGTCCATACCATTTGTTCTCATCACTCCAGTGCACACCAAGTGTAACACATCATACTAAATACTGTTTCCTCCCCCTAATACAACTCTAGATGGACACCCAAGTCTGTTTTCAGTGCCATCTCAATCATGCCCAAGTCAATAGATTCTTACATATGTATATCATCTACTCATATATTAATTTTCATATTTCTCATCTACCATAAAATTAATCCTCAAATAATCGTCAAGGTTTACTTCTCAAACAACTTTAAAATAAAATGCATATACCTCCTCAAAATCAGAGTTATCATCACCTATATTTTCCTTCATAATTTTAATTTATGTCAACTGGTATATCATCTAATTATCATCACACAGAGTGCTTACTGTTATTAACGTTATTCTCGACTAATCCTCGATATAGAATCATTAGCACTCTTGGTATTATATCACTAGTTTCATTAATGCATCATCTCATCAAGCTCATTAGAACTCATGATTAGCTGTACCTTTTATAACACTCATTTTTCTTATTCTCCTGGGCAAGTATATGGTTCCTCATCTCGATGGTTGTGGAGGTATTTCCTTTTAACCTTTTATAGCCTGTTACACTAATCTGTGATACGCTTCTCCATCTTCATTACCAATTCCGATATTTCTCTACTCATGACACCTCATTATAACTCCTCATGCATATAAATTTCTTTACCTTTAACACACCCGATATCAATCATCAATTTGAACGTCATGCTCCATAAATCCTTAACACAATTCCTGGATACTTAATTGTTCACGTAGATCATCCAATTGCATAATCATGATTATCCAGGACGGGTATGTTGGCTCTGATACTAACTCTGAGAACTATCACTGATACTCTTACTCCCCTTTTTATAATACCAATACTAATTATAATAACACCTATCATAGAACTATTGCTACAAGGTACTATACTATGGGTATCTCTAGATTAAAACCTACTGCTCACCTGTCCAACTAGGAAACACTTACAACTCACAAGTCACACTCAGTCAAACTAATACAAGACACAACCAAAATTGTAAGTCACTAATTATCACACTAACAAGGATCCTCAAAGAAAATAAGCTCAAAAAGGAACTGGATCAAGGATTGAAGGTATCTTTACTGCTAGTAAAGAAAAAGAAGCGATGGAACAAAGTCCTGAATAACAGAAATAGATAAGTCTTGAGATGATACTTTAAGAACCAATTTAAGATACAACCTGATAATCATACACGTCTGTCAGAAATCATGACACACAGAATCCTCGCCACGCCAGTAAGCATAGATGCGATAAACGACAGGTTTCGTAACTAAGGTATGCAACTCTATAATTATGTCATCTAGAATCTTCGCCACGCCAACCGGTATGGCTGCGAGAGACTCTAAGTTTCATAACTATAGTATGTACATCCCAGTCTGGTTCCTACGTTCTCGTCACGACAGCTAGAATGGCTGCGATAAACTCTAGGTTCCATACCAAAGTAGACGTTTTACCTTTCTCACTGTCCTCATCAATATATGTCATCAGATGATACCATAAATTTTAGTCCGTAAAATTTATCTCAATTTGAAATCAACTCAACAACGATACCAGGAATTAAAGTTAACAACTGGTCAACAAGAATCAAACTCAACAATGATACCAAGAATTAAAGTTAACAACTGGTCAACAAGAATCAAACTCAACAATGATACCAAGAATTTAACTTAATAACTGCTCAACAAGAATCAAGTTCAGTAACAACAAGCGAGAGCGGACGGAAACAAGGAGGAAAAAAAAGGTTTAAATTGGAAATTATAATAAGATTCTCAAGGGGTCGTCCCAGGAATCTCTCAAGAATTTGTGATTGAGTATCCTCTCTCATCCTAGTATCCTATGTCTTATATCCTATCGCAGGCACGTAGTAGTATAACAAGGATGCCACACTACTACGACATCGCACAACTCGCGAAGTCTGACCTGCATGGGCCACCACTAAAAACGTGTCACGACCCGCACCCGGTTTAGGGGCACGAGAGCGTGGGTACGTCCAGCCTACGCCGCAGCATCGGCGGTAGAACGCTGTCTAGGTCATGTAACTATCTAATCAAACTCACTTGGATACCCAACTCCATAAGGAGACGTGGATATCATAAAATAAATCTAGAAATACTCAATCACAACTACAGCACGATAGGAAAATAAAAAAATAAAAGAATACAACACAAGTCTAATGACACAATAATCATACCTGCAATCAGTAACATCCAATTCTCCCAAGTGTGTCGGAAACCAGTCTACTAAGGTCACAGTCTGGAAAAATATTTTCCAGTCAGGAAGGAGCAAAGTACATCTCTAAATAGCAGTTCTATATAAATGACATAAACTATGTAGCAGTTCTAGATGGAAACATACCAGATGCATGTATAGGTACGAGAAATATACAATGAGAGAAATACTGGAAATACTGTAAGTAAATGCAAGAAAAGAACAATTTGTCAATGAGCAAGAATCCTATGACTAAGTGTGTGAGTACTAGCTTTAATATGTGATCGGCTTGGGAACTTGATCAGGCTGGTTACATGTGATTAGCTATGGTTCATATAAAGTCAGGCTAACCGTTGGTTAGCTATGATGCATGTAGAGGTCAGGCTAATCATACGTAACAGCTATGGAGCATATAAATGGTCAGGCCGCACCTGACGTGAGATGTGGGGTGAGCTATGGTGCATATAAAGTTGGGTATGATTACATATCTACACTAAACTACTCCCCAAACCCCCGACTGGTATAGTAGATCCAATCATGGTACGCTATGGCACGGGATTCCCTAGAAAGGTAGCAAATCTTCCCGGAAATCAGTGTCTGTACATGCACAAGATATCAAGGAAATAAGTCTTGTACAAGCTACACCATGAATAAGGAATAACATCTCATGACGAGATCCGTGTATACCAATCCATGAAACCAACGTGTCAAGAACATGGATATTTACACTAGATACAGTGGACATAGGAGATATCATAAATTAGAAACTAATCAGAGAATGTACTCGCCTTTGGTCCTTAGCTGGTGAATACCGAGGTCCTGTTCTAGAGTGTCCCCTGGGTAAACCAACAGTCCTATAAACATATCACAAGCAAAACCACATTTGCATCAGATGCTACACTAACACAGTCTAAAAATACTGGCCTCAGGGCCACGTCAGGCAGGGCACTAGTCAACTAGGGTTATCTAGTAGGGATACGTATATAAATACACATATATAAGCCTATCAGTAATTTGTACAAAATACGTACATAATATATACACTAAATAGATGTAAATAAATATATATATATATATATATATATATATATATATATATATATATATATTCGTAAACCAAAATATATATTTGTATCTATACAATCAAATATATATATATAAAATTATACCAAATCATACTTATACTATATACAGGTAACTATACCAATTTACATTTATATATATAAAACCAATACAACATATAGATATACATACATATACCAATACGAAAATATAATCTACATATATATCTTTATACCAAAATTATATAAAAATATGTATAACTGTATACTCATAATAGAATTATAACATATATATATTGTCAACAACCGCATTAAATATACTAATACTAATACCAAATTAAGTTTATACTTTGAATATTAGGAATATAATAAAAGCATGTATAAAATATATTGTCAATGTTATTATTAAAATATATACTAGTACATCACATTAAATACAAATACAATACATTAATTGTATGTACAAGATATATATATATATATATACATTTATACTAACTATACATATTTGAAAATATATTAAGTACATATATATACAAAATATATACATATACTAAACATTATATATTTTTATACCAAAATAATACGTATACTATTACATTTTATATACCAAAATATGTTTTTACTAAATTAAATATATATACAATATATACACGTACCATTTAATAATTACATACATATACTATTAAACATTAATTAACTACTTACCTATAACTAAACTATTTATTATTAAACTAAACTAATTACATTTAATGACTAACTAATATATATTAACTAACAAATTATAAAATTAATTAACTGATTAATTATTTAACTAAACCAAACTAATTATGTATATTAACTAATTATATACTAAACTAATTTAAAAATTAATTAACTAATCAATTACTAATTACATTAACTAAACCATAAATCACAGAACAGAAGAAAAAAAAAGAGGAGGCTCACGATTGGGGGTTCTTCCGGCGTCGGCGTTCGGGGAATCCGCCGGGGTCGGCCCGCAAGCCCGACGGGTCTGAGGCGGCCACGGCTCGACTCGAGGCGACGGCGGAGCTCGAGAACGACGGCGGCTTCGAGGCGGCGGATCTGCTGTGGCGGCGGGTGCTCGGTTCGAGGGGAGGCAGCTTCGAGGAGACGGTCGGCGGAGCTCGACGGATCTGAGGCGGCGACGTCGACCGGATCTTCTGCGGCGGAAACTCGACTCAGCGGCGGACTCGACTCAGCGGCGGATCTGAGCTCGATTGGGCGGATCGACGCAGAGTCGGACACGACGGAGCTACTGAAGACGACTATGGTGATCGGATGGAGCTCGTCGACGAATCAGCGGCCAACGACGGCGGCGGTCGAACTCGGCGGATCCGAGACGGAGACGGCGGCTAAGTCAGATTTAGGGTTAGGGTTGTGGGTTCTGTATGGATGTGTCGGTTTGGAACGTGTCCGGGGCTGGACACGATGGGTTTGTGTGGTATGGGGGACGTGTCCGGGTCTGTCGGACACAGGGATGATGTACTGTGGTAGAGGTGGATGTGTCCGGATGGTGTCGGACACAATCTCATTGTAAGGATGTAAATCTGGACACAGCAAATGAATAGATACGGTAGGAAACCCGGGGTCGGACCCGAGGCCAAGACGGCTGATACGGTGATGCTGGACACACGGACACGAGCACACAAAATGGTGGTGGCTTGGCTTGTGGGAATTGTGAGGGCTAGCTAGGGTTTCTTGGGAATGGTGATGAGAGACTTAAATAGGGAGAGAAGGTGTGGGATAAAGGGTGAGGGTTGGCCCAAATAACGAATGGCCCAAGATAATAAATAAACGGGCTTTTCATGTGGGAAAAATGAGGGTGTGAATGGGAGACGGTAAACGGGTAAATTAAATAGAAAAGATAATTTAAGAAAAATGTTTTTAAGAGGCTTCCGATTAGCTACTAATTAAACTCATTTTCAAAACCCTAGAAAATATGTAATTTATTTATTTACTATCCCAAATGGATTTCAATTATTATGAAGAAAAATAGTCCTTTAAATAATTTTATCAAATAATTAATTTCATGATTTCAAGCCAATAAATATTTAAAACTAGAGAAATATATATATATATTATTATTTATTTATTTATTTTGTAATACATTGACATTTAGGAAAAATGATTTTTATAAAAGATTTTAAATTACTTTCTAAAATCAGCACTGCTCAAAAATCTAATACTACAAATTTTCAAGGAGAAAATATGTTATAAACTTGATATAAAAATAAAAAAAATCTAATTATTTCAAAAATTTGGAAATCGGAGGTTACAATGGTCAAGATAGGTGCTGTAGTCAACCGTTTCTTCAACTCATCGAATGCCTTCTGATACTCCTCTGTCCAAGTGAACTCCTGCTCCTTACGGGTTAAGCGGGTCATTGGCTCTGTGATTTTCGTGAAGTTCTCTACGAATCTCCGGTAATATCCGGCAAGTCCTAAAAAACTCCTCACTTCTGAGACATAGGTAGGGGTTGGCCATGTCTCTACAGATGAAATCTTTGTCGGATCTACTGAGATGCCATCTCCTGAGATAACGTGTCCAAGGAAAGCGACACGATCTAGGAGAAACTCATATTTGCTCAGCTTGGCATAAAGTCTCTCTCTCCTCAGTGTCTCTAACACTAGTCTCAAGTGTTCTTCGTGCTCCTCGTGGCTCTTCGAATACACCAAGATGTCGTCGATGAAGACTACCATGAACTGGTCTAAGTATTGGTGGAATACTCTGTTCATCAAGTTCATAAATATAGCTGGCACATTCGTCAATCCAAATGGCATTACTAAGAACTCGTAGTGACCATAACGAGTCCTGAATGCTGTCTTCTGAATGTCTTCTCTTTGCACCTTCATTTGATGATAACCCGATCTCAAGTCAATCTTGGTGAACACTACTGCTCCTGTCAACTGGTTAAATAAATCATCGATCCGCGGTAGGGGGTACTTGTTCTTGATAGTCAGGGCATTAAGGGCTCTGTAATCAATGCACATACGTACTGTTCCATCCTTCTTAGGTATGAACAACACTGATGCTCCCCAAGGTGATGCACTAGGACAGATAAATCCCTTGCCCTGCAACTCATCTAATTGTAGCTTCAGCTCATCTAGTTCTTTCTTCACCAATCGGTATACATTAGAAGATACCGGCGCTGCTCCGGGTACTAGCTCGATGGTAAACTCCACGTCTCTATCTGGCGGTAAGCCTAGCAGTTCTTCGGGGAATACATCTTCAAATTCTGCAACTATTGGTGGGGGTGCAACCTCCATAGTCATGCAAGTTCCTGCCATCTGTCCTACTCCTTGCTCGACGTTTCCTCGTATGTACTCGAACTCCGGCTGATCTGGCGGTCTAAACGTGACGCTACCCTTCCGGCAGTTCAGTACAGCATTATACTGGCTTAACCAGTCTATGCCTAACACAACATCAAAGTACGGCATGGGCAATACCAAAAATCGCGCTCTCATCTCTCTACCACATACAACTACCGAGCACGTTCTGATAGTGCTGGTAACCGGCACGATACCTCCTCCGGTAAGAATCTTCCAACTCTTAGGTAAGGGGGAAGTCACTACTCTATGCATTACTACAAATCTACTAGATACAAATGACAATGTAGCTCCAAAATCAAATAATGCAGTTGCAGGTAATGATGCAACTAAAATGGTACCTGTGATAGCTTCTTCTTCTGTTTCTTCTTTGATAGCTGCTAATGCAAAGGCTTGTCCCTGCCTCTGTCCTCCGGTCTGCTGACGAGCTCGCTCAAACTGTGCCTGCTGTGGGGCCAAGGGTAGTCCCCTTTGAAATCCTCCGGGGGCTGGTGGACGCTGTCCTCCTGGTGGCGGTAGTATCCTCTGTACTGGTGCTGCTGGCCTCTGGCCTGTCTATAGTGCTGCTTCTCTGCGCTGCGGGCAATCTCTGACAAGGTGCTGGTTGGACCCGCATGTCATGCATAATCCCAACTTCTTCCGATAATCCTTAATGACGTGTCCCTTCTTGCCACAATGGTGACAAGTTGGGAGCTCTTGTTGTGGATATGGCGCTGCCCTCTGCAGTGTCTGTGCTCCTGGACGACGGATCGGTCCTCCTGCTCCTGGCTGTGCTCTGGCTGGTGTAGTCATGCTGGTACATCTAGCTCCTCTGACTATGGCCTCCTAGACTCTCGCCTCTGCAAGAACCTCTTCATAAGAAATCCTCGCCTGGGTAGTGGTATACCTCTGTAGCTCGAGATTGAGGCCGTGATAAAATCTCTGGGCTTTCTCAAGATCGGTGGGTATCAGGACTACGCCAAATCTGCTAAGGCGGCTGAACTCCGCATCATAGGCGTCAACAGTCATATTTTCCTGTTCTAGATGATGGAACTGGGAGTACAGGGCATTCCTGACTGTAGCTTGGAAATACTTTACATTGAAATATTCTAGGAACTGTTCCCAAGTCTGGTTCTTCCCTACACTGCGCTCAATGGAATCCCACCAATGATGGGCGTTGCCTTTTAGCTGGACCCTCACTGTGGTCATCCAAAGGTCGGGGTGCAGTTGTGAAGCCTCTAATAGCATCTCCGTGTTGGTGACCCAGTCGAAGATTTGTTCTGCAGTCTCATTGCCCGAGAAAGTATCTGGTCCCATCTGTCGGAACTATCTAACAGTGCCACCTGTTTGGACTGGTGGAGGTGCTGGTACTGGTGTCCTCTCTAATACTGCCATCAAACTCTGTCTCAATATCTCTGTCTGATGCCACTGTGCTTGCATCATTGCCTGGAAGAACTGAAGCATCTGTGGTTGTCCATATGGCTGTGGCATTTGGGGTGGATAAGGTGGAGGCAGTGGTAGTAGAATCTCTGGCTGTGCGGTAGGTGTCTCCTCAGATGTCAGCCTCTCAGTCTGCGGCATCGGTGTAGCTCCTGAAGTCTGGCCCTCACAGTGTTGCGTAGGGATTGTCTGGGAAGTCTGTCCCTCTGGCTGTGGTGTAGGATCGCCCTGCGATGTCTCGCGCCAATGTATCAGTGGGATCTGTAGCGGGGGTTGCTTTTGTGGGGTACCTTCTTTCCTTGAGTGGTGTTATCTGGCACTGCGGCACGGGATGCTCCTCGTCCACTGCGCAAATTCATCTTGCTGCAAGAGATGGATTTTATTAAAAGCGTACGAGGACAACAAACATGATGCAGATATTTAGAAGCAATATAAAGGAAGTTCAAAGGCGAATCAAAAAGTGGATGAGACCTAGTAATTTTTATCCTATTGCAGGCTCGCTGGGCATGTTACCATACCACAAGCGAAAAAGGAGAGACCTGCATGGGCCACCACTAAAACCATGTCACGCCCCAGTCCCAAAAGTATACGGGACCAGGCCACGTGGCAATAGCCAACTGACACGTCTTCGAGGATATCTCAATTTAATGGATCCACGAAGGGTGCTACGCTGTCCTAAAATACTAACAAGTCCAATATCAGTCAATAACAGGTAATCTAATCTCATCCACAATATAAAAAGCAAGAAGTACTAAATAAACTGCTGGATAATAAATACTAGTCTCAAGATATCATAGTACAATCAGTGAAGTCTGGTGGGAACAAACCCACTAATATGACGAAATAAAGTACTGAAATAAGATATAAAAGATAATGATAAGGGCATCGGCTGACTAGATAATGATGCACCCAATCTAGACTGAAGGCCTACCAACTGATCACGAAAAATCTGACGGCTGCACCTCTAACTCCTCGACGGTAGCGAATCTCGTCTCCTGTCCGGGGCCGTATACAGTGGGGTAGAAAGCCTCGTCTAAATCTGGAAGGAAACTAGGTCCTCAGAGGGACGTAACAAGATACAAAGAGACAAGCCATATATATAAATACTAAATAAAATAAATGCAATAAAGGGTGTGCTAGCCAATCTAAGTGAATGCAATGTGAGAACAACTGTGAGTATATGAGAAGGTATAGGCTAAACATATTCTGACGTAATTCACCATTCGTGACAACCGGCTAGTATATGCCACACATGTCCCCTATAACATGGGCACAGGAATACAGTAACGTCCAACATTCTATAGAGCCTGGTATCTGCAATGTCATCAAGTAACGTCCCACACTCTACAGAACATGGTATCAGTAATATATAAATACGTTCGTATCACTCCGTCGAGTGCGGTATCAGTGTAAAGGAGTGGGGTGTCCCATATATCTACCAGTCGTCCTTCCCTCCCAATGTAGATATACCCATCAAATAATTGACACGCATATCCCTTATCTAAATGTCAAGTCTCTAAACTAAAATAGTCCTATATTGCTTGCTAACCGTGATGCACGTCATACGCGGTGATAGCTAGTCGATCACGCGAATGCACATCCCAATATGAGATTTATCACTATAAATACGTATAAAAAGTGTCAGGTCTTGGAAGATAACAGGGTATCATCTAATGAGGTGAGTCTGCTAATGACTAAGTCAATGTATACAAATCTTCGACGTATCAGTCGAATGCACCCGAGACAATCTCGGATACGCACAGTTGTATAAAGCAAATAACAAGCATACAATACAACATTTGCATTATTTAAATTAGACAGTAAATATTGCAAGGTATCTTGCCTGAGTCTTCGAGAGATGAATACCAAAAGCCTGTTCTGGTAGCGTCTCCTGGCTGATCCAAAGACCCTGGACAATAATATAATACAATAATACAGGCATCAGGTCTTACGCCTTATCTACGTACGGTTAAGACGCTAATCTTGAATACTTGTCGCGAGTTCTCTGTTGCCCGAGTACAGCATCACGTGCGCACTTAGCTAGGGTGTACACGGGTGTTGTCTTCGGTTAACAGGTGCCTCGGGCAATAATTATCCAGTTACGGTTATCCATGATCTATGTTCTCTACGAATACCTATTTTTGGTTTCTATATTTAATGCACGTGGTTTATGACCAGACGTTTAAATTAACTAAGTCCTTTATGACAAGTATCGTGGTTAAGGAATCTCTGTTTATTAACAAATTCTATTCTGGTTTATCATTAAGCCATCAACATTTTAATTAGGGTTAGAAAGGTTGTGTTTCAACTATGATTCACGACACACGAACCTAACAATCATTCATGGACACGATATGTGGTGAGATGGTTGGAACACAAGAAAGGAACTGCTGGAGGACGAGTACCTGTTCGATAGAACGTGGGGCGTCTGCTCCTTCGATGAGGGTGTCTCCGGCAGCGTGGATGGGTCACCTCGCGGGTGGTGCGATAGTCGGGGTCGGGCAGCAGTCGGTCTCGGCTAGGGAGCAGCCGGTGGGGGCAGTCGTCTAACAGCAGCCGGTCGGGGAGGGAGCAGTCGGTCGGTGGTGGCCGGAGCAGTCGGCGGGGAGGTGGTCGGGTTGAGGGGTCCGGCCGACAGGGAGGGTTGTCTAGGTGGGGATCGGCTAGGGTTTGGAGAGGGGGATGGTGATGGTTTTCTTAGGATTTTAAGGGAGAGGTTTCATATATATATATATATATATATATATATACATGTGTGTGTAGGTTGTGGGCTAGCCTCGGCTTGGGCCTATCTGGGCTCATTAAGGTAGGCTGGTCTAAGTGTTGCTTGAGGTGAAATTAGCCTTAATTAAAATTAAATTACAAGCTCAACTAGGTAATTCCTAATATATTGAAAACATAGGGAACTAGGTTTTTGAGTGGTACACAGGAGTCGTGGCATGACGGCTTGTTGTAGACTGGTACCCTAATTTGGGAACTTGGGATTTGGGGTGCGGTTGATCTCAAATTAAAAATACTCAAATAAATCCTACTTTTGACGAGGGGGTTTACAAAACGCCTTCAAGCCCAACAGCGTATCGCATTCTACCAGGCACGCATTTCCAGAGCTTTTAATCAATAAGTGAAGGAAAGAGTGTTCAAAGTTGGCGAGCTAGTTCTAGCTGTGAAAAGGCCAATGATCATTACTCACAAGAGTAAGGGTAAATTCCAGTCCAAATGGGAAGGCCCTTATGTGATCGAGACGACGTTCTCAAATGGCGCTTATAGATTAGCCAAGCCTAATGGAGACTTGTTAATGGCTCTTATCAATGGCAAATTCCTGAAGAGGTACTATGCTTAATCTTCTTTGCTCAATGGAGTATGGTGAAGATCTCGTTCTGACAATACTACCTCCAAAGAACTAGTTGGATCATATTCTATCATGTCCATATAACCTCTGAATATATATGTTTAACTAATTTGGAACATAAAAACCAATCATGTCCATATTACCTCTGATAGTGTTTTGTGTACAAATTTTAGTTGGATCATATTCTATCATGTCCATATAACCTCTGAATAGATATGTCCAGCTGAAGCTTACCGAAAGTATATCACGTCCATATTACCTCTGATATCACTTTCACCCTAGCTTGTTATTTATATTCAAAAATGATGGGTCCACCAAAGTCAGATAAAGTCTCTATATTATCTCCAGAAAGAGCAAATTATATATAAAAGCAAAAGGTACATCATTTGGGAGGAGCAGTCAAATCACGGATCTCCTGCGCCAAAAAGGCCATTCTCTCATTCCTGGAGTTCAAAACTGTAGCGCGAGCCCGCTCCAACCTTGCCTCCTCATTGTTCAAGGCAGATAGTTCAGACCGAGCACGTACAAAATCTGCGTGGGTGACACCCGCACGTGCCAGGTTCTGCTGAGCCGCTTTCCTTCGGTCATTCAACACATCTCGAGCTGCCGACAAAGAGCCCTCTCCTTGGCCTTAGCGAGGTCGTCTTCTAATTTGTGGACCCTCGCAGCCTCTTCCTCATATTCAGCCTCGCACTTAGCCAGTTGGGGAATGACATACTCCAATACAATATGCTTTTTATTTATCTCTTTCTGCTAATCCTCGATGGACTTGCTCAGAGTTTCCATCTCCCCAACAAGCCTCGCAGTCAAAGAGTCATATTCAGCCTGAATCAGATCATCAATGCTGCCCTGGGATAGTTGCAAATAATTGTTAAAGGGTTATTCCAAACCATTAACTATCTGCTCCAGCGCATCAGCTCTCCCAGCATCGTTGAAGTCTCTGATCGGCGCTATCGCAAACTGGGAGGACCTCCTCAGAGTCTCAAAGCCTAGATTCTTCTCCAGCACCATTGATATCAGCGTTCTCAAAGTGGTATAGAAAATACTAGTATACTGCTCAATCAGCATGGCGAGATCCGAATGGACGCTGGGAGTGGCTGCAATATCGATGAATCCCCTTCCAGGAATGACTACAGAGGGTGTCGTCACAGTCGTCGCTTCAGCAGATGGCGCAACAAAAGTAGAGGCGCCAACAACGGTCGAAGTGGCTA
The DNA here is from genome assembly GCA_036927795.1 of Iris macrosiphon. Taxonomy (NCBI): domain Eukaryota; kingdom Viridiplantae; phylum Streptophyta; class Magnoliopsida; order Asparagales; family Iridaceae; genus Iris; species Iris macrosiphon. Next base: position 130,888,233 of record JAYESA010000005.1, read on the forward strand.
GCGTACTCGAAGGTGGCATCATCGTGATGACAGGCTCATCCTCCTCTGAATATATTGGAACTGTATTGGGTGAGCCGGCACCCAAAAATGTTTCCTCTTCAAGGTCGAGCACCGCCGTCTCATCGGCAGGAGCTGCAACAAAGCCAAAAGTTGCGTCGACGCTGCCCTCCCCATTGATGCCTTCCCCTGAAAAGAAGACAAGAGAAAGTTAATATCAACCTGATGTTAATTTTTCTAAAAAGCGGCATAAAGATGATATTTACCCAAGACCGATGGTGTATATATCGTGTCTGCAGCCAGTACAGCTAAATCATTTCTTAATAATGTTATGCAAGCTGTCATACTTGGAGAGGAGGGTGCACCGAATGACAACTGAGGATAGTCATCCAAGTCTTCACCCAGATCCAATCGAGGTTCATCAGGTGGAATCTCGCTGGGGATACTTACAGATGAAGAATGAGCTGGACCCATTCTTGGTCTGGATAAAGATATTCTTATCGGCCTCGAAGGCGATCTTGTAGCACTACCTGAAGCGGTAGCAGCGACAGCAGCCTCGAGCAAAGAATCTCTGGCACTGCCAGCCGGAACTGTGGAGGTTCCCTCTCTAATAGGTGAAGGACCTCTAGTCAAAAGTTCATCCCCAACAGGGGAAATAGCAGGTTCACTCCTAGGAGCCTCAGGGCTGGAAATCCTGACAGGACCACTAACAGTCTTTTTTTTCTTGCGAGGGGAAGTCTCCTTCAGAACAGGAGCCCTTCGCTTACTAGGGATAACCAAAGGCTCTGCAGGCGCGCATATCAAAATCGCGATGGAAGGTATTAGTGTCCACATAAAATTGGACGTACGAATGGAGGATACGCAACTCCATGGAGAGTGAAGTCGCGGGCACAGTAAAGGTTGCTCCAGTACAACCCATTATGAAGTACCGCCATCCTCTCGCTCTATCAATAAGTCCACCTCTTGACCTGAAGCTGGTGATAGCATTTCCCATGTGCAATTGGTCATACCCAAACTACTTGGCGAATCGACTAGGTAGGTAGGGCTCCAAGAAGCAATGGTCTTCACTTCTATACAACAAACAGACCAACCAATAAAAAGCTTCAGGAGAAAGAACGGTCTTCCCTTCACCTGAATCCTGAAGTCTCATCCCATGTTGATTGAGATGTACAGTGGGGACGATACAGAAGAGCTTCCAGCTATAAGCAAAATTTAATACTTGCCGACAGTCTACGACGGTGGTCACGTTCCAAGTGGAATTCTTGTAATTCAACAAGAAATTATTCCCCGAACTACTGGCAGAGCCGGGAGACATCACTCTGGGGTTATGAAGAATTAACCATCCCATCAGATACAGGAACGGTAATTCTATCCTGGAAAAGTTGTCACGCCGTATTTCATCGGCAAGCAGCCCATCAGTAATGGCCCTCAGGCCAGCTTGTATCTGGCATACCATGGCAGGGAGCAGGCCCAGTCTTGCCCCAAATACCAAATGCACTGTAGGCCATAAGGTGTTACGATGAATGCGATCCGAAGATGCAATGCCTGGTACTACCAATCGGCGTAGCCATACAGAGAAGAAGCCAGCCAGTTGAGCTTTCCTGGACAGAGGCCTGCGACAATGGCTCATATAACTGTAGACTTTAGTGCCTGTAGGATATTTCCCTATCCCCTCATCAAGAACCTGATCTGAAGCCCCGGCGTCTTCAATAAGATCATCGACTACTTGAGCATTAAGCACGCTCAGAAGGCTTAAAGGCTTATCCCTACTATCCATGACTTTGTCGGGCTTAGCATCTCTGGCATGATAAAAGAAGAGATAGGACTTCCATTTGTTGGTATGAGCCAAATCAGAGGGCTCATTATAGAAGGTGGTGCAGGCTAGATAATAGCTTATTAGCTCCTGGTACACTGCCACCACCCGAGGGTTTGTATCCTTCAGCTCTTGGTTTGTAGGAACATACTCTTCATAAGGAGTATCCTCTATTGGCAGTCTTGAAATCTCTGCCATTTCGTGAAGGGCCAATCCTAACTCCCCTAGCGGAGTGGCGAAAGTCCCAGTGAGCGAGGTATACCGCTCCATCAAAGCCAAAATTAGGTTAGGGTTGGGAGGCAGCCAAACACTGGTAGCACTCACAGCCGCGAACAGACCAATGCTCTCTATCTCTGTCTGAAAATGCTTCAGGGCCTAGGCAGATAAATGAGCCCATCGAAGATTTGAAGGGGTAAGCCACCCATTGGTCCGAGGATTAACCTTGGGGTATAGTCCTCCATGCCCCATAAAGTTATTTCAAAAAGTCAGTAATTGGACTGGTTGGAGCAGTGAAGTATCTTCACTTGGGACACTGCCCGGAAATAATCCCCTGAAAGGCATTACAGGGCCTGAAGGGCGGCTCACAAATAATCCTTGGTCTGATCCTTTATGATAAAATATCTTTCCCGGCTGGCCGTGAAGATTAGGGGTCAGGGTCCACGACATCCTCCTGGGATACGTGGCATGGAAGAATGCCGAGATAGGATAATCTCTCGGCATCCTGGGCAAGTACATGACCATGCCCCCAGCAGTAAAAACCTAGTTTTCCTTCTTGGGCTTCGTCTGGGACTGTTTATCAATCATATCCCCGAAGAGGAAAGCTGGTTTTATATATTGGGCCCCGTCTATATACATCAAGGGCTCTCCGTTGATCATGCTAAACAGCATTCGTTCTCCTTGAGACGATATCAGAATTCCCCTTCCTTCAGGATACTGGGTTCCAGAAATAGGAAATGTCACATGGGACAAATTCTCCAGGTAATTGGAGTTCAGCATCCCAGCAGCAGAACCCATTACCTCAGCCAACAAAGGGATCTGCAAGTCCACTACAAAATGCAAGAAGAACAAGTCAGTCTCTATACTAGACATTACAGTCTTGCAGCTTATGCCAAAGATCAACAGTCTGTGCTTTTACGTCAAGACTGTAAAAACTTGAGTTTTTATGCTGGAACCTATTTCCTAGGCATAAAATTCAAGATTCGCAGTATACACAAAAAATCTGACAGTCTGTGTTTTTATGCCAGACTGCCAAAATTTGAATTGTTACGCCGTAATTTTCATCCAGAGCGTAACACTCAAAGTTTGTACTATACGCCAAATTTTGACAGTAAAAACTTTTACGCCAGACTGCGAAAATATAGAGTTTTTACGCTGACACATTAGGAATGTGGGCGTAAATGATAAAACATCTCTGTGCATCATCTTCCTTAAAGAGGCCCTCAACACAGAAGATAACCTAGTGCGTTCACGTACAACGTATGCGAAGGGTTTCTCTTATTTTTCTTTGTCCCAAAAGCTTTACTTATGACGCCTGGTGCATAGCTTGACGATGGGATAATTCGTTCAGAGCGGGGTTCGGTCAGCCCAACGGGAGTCGCTCGTGCTTGAGCAGAGGAGCGAAAAGAGGAGGCAGCTTTCTTTCCCTTAGTGGTGGAAGGTTGTTTCGGTACCATTGCTAAAACTCAGAGTGCTCAGAGAAAGAAACGAAGAAGAGTTCTCAAAGAGACGAAAGTTTTGCAAAAAAGACAGATGAAGAGTTTCTTCTCTCAAAGCCTTGGGGTATTTATAGAGTTCAGATAAACTCTTCGAATCCCTAACCAAATCCGATAATTAATATTCGGTTATGATTGGGGACTACGTAAGCCTATCATTTAGGGAAGACGGACAGTCAGCGAATTGAAAATTTTTTTTCGTGCAGAGCATATTCGTGATTTTACGATAAGGAGCTTTTACGCTCGAGAAGCTACAAATCTACGATTTTACGCTCAGAGGATATAAGTCTACAGTTTTATGCCCGGATGCTTTTATGCTCGGTAGCTTTTACGCTCGAGAGGCTACAAACCTACGACTTCACGCTCAGAAGCTACAAATCTATGATTTCACGCTTAGAAGCTTTTTACGCTCAGAGGCTACAAATCTAAGACTACACGCTTGGAAGTTTTCTTTTCAGCGGCTATAAATCTACGATTTTACGCCCGGATGCTCTTATGCTCAGCAGCTTTTACGCTCGAGAGGCTACAAACTTATAATTTTATGCTCATCTATACTACGGATCTATGACTTTCCGTAAATCTCAAAATACGCAGGCCAGAGTATGCGTATATCTGAACAATTCTCAAGACGGCAAATTACAAGGGTTTACGCAGAAGGTGCTCCTTCTTGGCTTCAAAATATCCCAAGTACCCAAAACATACAGAGTTCAGCATTGAAAATGACTCATCTTCTTGGGTCGATTGGAAGTTCATCCAAAATTCAGTCAGAATATTTTCTCTACAGTTCAAGCGTGGTTAGTTTTGACAGCCATTTCTCGCCCTATTTTCAAGGGATTTTTGGGAAATCATTCTTGAAGATGATGGTCTGAACGAGAATTCTTCTTATCGGAGAAGTGACAGTTCAAAATTCTACGTAATTCCTCGTTCAAAACAGCAGGACAGTTCGAATAGTCAACTTAAAATGCTAAGCAACTTTCTGCGCATTTCCAGTTATGCGTAAAAGACGGGACGAGACCAGATACTCTTGTTATCAGAGTCGGCGTAAAGTTATTCAGGCGTGTCGAAGCTACACACATTCAGACTTCATCACAGCAAAAAAATATATGGCAAATTATCAGATGCGTAAAAGAAGACAATTCTATTAATCATGATTATATATGATGGAAATCCAATCTACAAAGGATTTTTCATCTTCATGATTACATATGATAGAAATCCTTGTTCTACCAAGGGTTTTTCATTTTCATTTAAGGATCACACCAAGAGTCTGTTCTGCCAGGTTCTCGTATTAGTGGAGATCTTTTCCGTCTTCTTCAGCAGTTAGTCGGTTTCCGCGATCGATTAACAAGAAAATGATTAATGGCGGAAGGATACAAAACCGGGCTTGTTTAAATTATTCAAGAGCCCACCCTCCGTACGCCATGACAGATTAAGTTGGGATTCAAATCCAACTCAATATTGGAAGACAGGGTCAGTTTGTCTGCCCTCGTCCACCGTCGTGATGGGAGAAAATACAGCTTGCAAGCTGTGTGGTCTAATACGACCCTTCCTCTCTATCGGACGAATCGCCATATAAAATTGCTGATCATCCCGAGCAAAGGAAGCTATGATATCATTCCATGATCCATCGTTGCAGATGACATTTGCTTGAAGATGCCTCTTTTTACGGCTTCTTATATGTTGGAAGAGCATGATCTTCTTCTTTCTCAAGTCGACCCGACGAACATCGACAACCATCTCTGTGTGGTGAAGGGAGTGTGGGAAAAATAGGTTAACCCATTCGCCTTTTTATAGGCAGAGAAGAACACACCAAATCCCAACAAATCCCTAAATATTTGTCGAAAAATCAGCCTCGAGGAACGAGTCAAACTTGACCGTTTCATGCTTCATTCAAAGTGTTTCAAATTACGAGGAATTTGAAAACTTTGAAGGGGCTCTTGTAGAAGCATGAAAAATACGCTGTAGAATTATACGTAGTATGCATAAAAACCCGCGTAAAGCAGAGTTTTAGTACTGTCTGGCGTAAGATATGACTTCAAGAGCCATCGGTGTACAGCAGAGCTTCATCGCTAGTTCAGCGTAAAATATAGCTCCAGAACAACCCGCGTAATGCAGTATTTTCAGACTGCTTCAGCGTAAAAAGGTTGTTATATCGCCTTTATGGTATAAACTTACCTGCTTTTAATGCATCATGAAAGTGTACGAGGAACTCTTCGTATTTCTCGAATGAACCTGTCAGATCATGCAGTGAACCTGACTCCTGACAAAGAGTACTACACGACTATCCAGACGATGGCTGTAATGATGGTTCGGCAGAAACCCAGACCATCGTTTAGTGACATTTCCTTGATACAAATTGCTTTTACACATTCAAGGGAATACGCTGCCTAGTTTTATACAGACAGATATGAGCTTTTACGCTCATCAGAAGACAAAACCAACTGTCACGTCAAAAGCTGCTCTTCGTACAGAGCTCGAGGCACGTCTCTGCAGTTAATGTGAGTGATGGGGGCAGATCTCTCCATTTAATGCACAAGATGTAGTTCTATTTTCAAAGACTGGGTGAGCCATAATTACGGCTAATATGTCCACATCATCACCTCTGCATATTATGCCATCAGGCTATTTTCAGCTATAGGAGCACGCTGTACGCTATCTCCTTGAAATATACCATCCTGGCCATTTTTAGCTACAAGAGCACACCGTATGCTATCTCCTCAGAATATGCCAACTCAGGCCATATTTGTATTGGTGCATGATAAGGCTATTTGGTTCAGACTACGTTCAAGACCTCAGTCAAGGAAGAATGATTGGCTATCTTTTACGCTAGCTACCTATCCATGCAGCATCAGGCTTCTACGCCTACCGGGCTTCTACGCCTACCTGGCTTCTACGCCAGTTTGACAACTATTTGGCTTCTATGCCATGGTGACAGTCATTGGCTTCTATGCCAACCTTTTCTACTCGAGGGGCAGTTACCTACGTGGCTTCCATGCCGTGATCTTCGCAGCAGTTATACGCGTTACCTCATAATGGGACACGCGTCACATGCGGATTCAAAAAATAATTTATACGTGGGTGGCAGTTATTCTAACCGTCGTATAAAAAGTACCACACTCTCCACTGTCCGACTTCTACGCCGACTGGACGATTACTGTCACTAAAACTCTATAAATAGAGACCTCCGTCCACAGAGGTCCAAGGTCGAGGAAAAGGTCGAAAACTTGGAGAATAGAAGTCAGAAGGTCAAAAGGTCAGAAATCTATTCTTGAGAGAGAAGAGCACAGACAGAGCATAGTGATCGACAATTTTGACATCGAGCATCCACTCTCTCTTGCAATTTTTGAAGCATCTCCTTCTTCTACAGCACTTCTTCATCATCGTGTGGTCCAAGGGACAAAGTGATCGACCGCATATCAGACTCCTATAGCAATATTTACCCAGATTAAATTTTGTACTTAACATCCTCGTATAGGATTAATAGTACTTCTTGTTTGTAAACCTAAGAAAGGGTTTCGTATAAACCTAGTTTTATTTCTTCCGATTATTATCAAACAATTTATAGGAGTATCCTCTAAAGTTACATCGTTCTGCGGCCCGTCGAATATATGACACTGATCTATGAGCAAATTATTTGGAAAAATATATCCAGTCAGGATTGGAACGAAGTACATATCTCTTAAAGCAATTTTAAATACATAATCGAGCATATAAAATAGATAATAGAAAAGAATACAAGATATCAAAATGTATGAATAAATGAATTAGGGTGAACCGGTAATGTATGAGAATAAAGAACAAATAATATGAATATCTGTAATAATGGAAATAACTAAAATCTAACTAATGTGCCTCAGAATACAAGTTCATTATGTGATCGATTAGATTGCACACGAACAATAAGTTAACTCGATTATAAGTATGGTATGTAATTGACATGTACACGAATAACACTGGGGCTTTGATCACATATTCAACTACTACTCCCCCATCCCTGAATAATACCAATGGATCCAATCACGACATGTTACATATACGAATATGGGTACACTGAACACGAGCAGTGTGTGTACACGAATAAGCACACTGAACACGAGAAGTATGTGAATACGAAATATAAATAATCAATACCCAATACACACGATGAAATATATGTGCAGGAGTACCCGCTGAACAGGGTAGGGGATAACATCTTCTGATAGGATCCATGTAGCACCAGTCCGTAAAACTACTATATCAGAATAAAGTATATAGTTCTAGAACATGAGATATATACACTATTATAAAATAAAAACTAACAGAGAAATGTACTCCCCTGAAGTCTTGAGCAAGGTGTGTCTCTCGATGCCTAAGATAATGTCACACCGGCCTATATATGGTATATTGCATCAATACAAGGTTCTGGAATAAAAATAAGTTAAACTAGTTTAATTCTAGGTCATAAAGCCATTTTTAAGTCAAAACAATCAAACTAGGTCAACTCTAGGTCTAACTAGTCAAACTTGGTCAAACTAGCTAAGTCTAGGTTATATGAGTCTAACTCCAGGATATCAGGTTAATACACTATGTAACTAGGTCACACTAGCTAATCTAAGATACTAAGATACACACAAAATACCGTATCGCAGGATACACAAGTTTTAGATATAAAAATATTAATTTATATATATATATATATATATATATATATATATATATATATATATATATATATAAAAGATAATACATATATAATCATAGCTAACTAAAACAACTTGGATACCTTGGCTTTGAACCAATGCGTATCTCACTACCACACACCCATCTTGATACTCAAACCCAATATCTCGATTATTGACCAATACCTTGACATTACCTTGGTATTCCAAGGTAATTCAAATCCTATTATATAGCTAACACCCATACTAAACTATATGCTAACTTGCAATACTACTATAATACTACTAATCTACTTAACATATTACACTTATATACAATACTAATATATAATACTACATATAGCTACTTACCATCAACTTATATACATAGATACATATAGTTAATAGTCTAGCTAGTACATATATCTATTTAACTATTAATAGCTATATCTACTAACTATTTAGACTAACAAGGTATCTATATACATAACTACTTAACAAAGTAATCAACTACTAACTATACTCAACAATAAACTACTAACCTCTAACCCAACTTGCTAACCTTAACAACTAAACTAACTGTACCACTACCTAACTAGCTGTGCCTTTGCTGTGTTGCTGCTGCTAATGCTATGTTGTTGGTTGCACTCCTACTGTGCTAATGCTGAATGCAGTTTGCTGTTGCTCCCTACTGTAGGATGCTCTGCAGTTGCTTCTCTCTGCTGCTCTAGATGGTGGCTGCTCTGCAGTTGCTACTGCTCAATGCTACTGAGGCTTGTAGGCAGTTTGTTGCTGCCCAGTGCACTGTGGTATGCTTCCTACTGCACTGATAAGCTGCTGTAGGATGCTGTTCTCCCTTGCTGCAACTGCTACTGCTCTCATTGAAGGTTGCTGAGTTGCTATTGAAGCTAAAGCACAGTGCATGCTTATGTAGCTCAGTGTAGCATTAGCTGCTATTACATATGCTAGTTGCTGAAATTGAGCTACTGAAGCTTCAGCTAGTTGTTGGTGATACTGAAAGGCTAATGCTTCTGATATTGTAACTGCTCATATCAGTTGATTCCCTGCTGATGCACTGACTGAGAGTAGTGTTGCTCGATCTCCCCCTCTCAAAATAGCTGAACACACACACTCAACTCATAACTTAAAAACACTTATGCACTCTATGCACACACAACCATATAGATATCAATATACATATGGATACCTATATGTATATCAACCTATATATACACTCACCTATGCATATATAGATATAATCTCATACATACATACATACATACATACATACATATATATATATATATATATATATATATATATATATATATATATATATATATATATATATATATATATATATAACTATATATATATACATATAGATACATACTTACATAGGCTATATAGATATCAATGTATATATACACTCTCATACATACACATATAGATACACTCTCAACCATATATGTATATAAACACATAAACACATAGCTACAAATACATACCTATATAATATAATAGAGATACATATACATATAGCTTTATATACATTACATAATATATCATACTAATAGATATCAATAAGTCACATGAATTAAAAAATAATAAAGCAAACACGTGGAGTGCACCGCACCCGTATCACACTCATTCGATGATACGCTTGCGATACGGCTCCACCACACAACCAAACGTATCCCGAAGGACACGAGCAAGTCTAAAATACTAATTATAAATAATACGAATAATTAAATATACAACTACGTGTCTGTGTCAAGATGTGACATGCACAAACCCCTGTGTCAGAGAAAAACCCCCAAATCAACCCGTATATCCAAATTATTGGGATACGGCCTACACTTATCCAGTTGTGGATATGATACTAGTTATACACAAGCAAACACATGTCAATTTAGTCTAATTGACCAATTGACAAACACAAAATGTGCCAATCTCGGAATTTCCCTAAAATTGACACAAAATACCACATAATTTTCTCCATAGACCTCCTATAAACCTAATTCCAAATTCTATGGGTAGCCTTAGCATATGGGATGGTTTCTTATGGTTAAATTATATATTTAGAACCTAATTAAAGAGGTAAAACTAAATTATACCTATTGGGAGATGGATTTCCAATAAAAAACCTAAATTGAGTAAAATAGCCTCCAACTTGTAGATCCTTGCTCCTTCTTGTAGATCCTTGCTTCTTTTTTGTAGATCTTTGTTGTAGTAGACCCCAATGAAGAATTGGAAAGGAATTAGGAAAAAATTTTGAGTATTAATTGGTATGGGAATGGAGAATTTGGAAGAAGAAAAATTCTAGATCTAGATTGAAATGTCAAATAAGAAGAGAGAGACTCTCTCTCCTTGCTAAAGGTGGCCGGCCCTTACCCCTACTCCAAGCAATTATAAAATATCCAAAACATCCCTTGGGGTCTCTCATGAATAAATTAATTAATGAGAAAAGGTTCTAGTCTAATTGCTTTAACTAATTAATTCATCCTCCTAATGAATGGGCCTACTATTGGGCTCAATCTAAACTAGAATTAAATATTGGGTTCATGTATCTAAACTAACTAGTTAGGTCCACTACACAAGTCCAAAAATAATCTAACATCTAACAGTAAATAATTAATACAACAAATAATATTTACACATGCACAATATTTAATATATTACTCCTAAAATAAAAATACCCATGTTAATTTACCAAACTACCCTTAGTTAAAAAAATAAGGGTGACAATCCTACCCACCTTAGAAGAAAAAATTCCTCGAAATTAAGGAAGAAGCTTAATACCAAAATCAATCATTACAATCAAAGAAAGAATTATAACTCACAGCTCGAACAAATATGGATATCGCTCGCACATCTCGGTCTCTCGTTCCCAGGTACTCTCTCATGGCGAGTGATGCCTCCATACGACGCAAACCAAAGGAATTGTCTGGTTCCTCAGAACCTTCTCTCTGATCCAGAATCTCAACTGGCTGCTCTGGATAGCTAATAGTAGGGCCCAACTCGATCTCTAAGTGATCCAACACATGACTAGGATCTTCCACGTACCGTCTCAACTGTGACACATAAAATAAGTTGTGCACTCCCTCCAATATAGGTGGTAAGTCTAGTCTGTAGGTGACTGCACCGACCCTCTTAAGAATACTGAAAGGTCTGATGAATCGTGGACTAAGCGTTGTGCCTCCACCAAAATGAATCATGCCACGTGTCGAAGAAATCCTCAAGGAAACTAAACCGCCAACCTAGCACGAAACACAACCTTAGAACTCTTAACAAAACAAATAATCATAAGCAATGCAAAACAAAATCTATACCTCAAACTCCAATGGTCTCTGGTAGCTATCGGCCCAATGCCACTGTCTGTCCTGCACCACCTGAAGTCTATCCCTGATGAGCTTTACCTTCTCAGCTGTATCCACAACCATCTCTGGTCCCAATAAAGCTTTCTCACCAAAATCAATCCATGATAATAGAGTGCGGCATCTTCATCCATATAACACCTTAAATGGTGACATCTCGATACTGGCTTGGAGCTATTGTTGTAAGAAAACTCTACCAAGTAAAGATGATCCTCCCAAAATTCTCAAAAATCTAAAATACAGGTGCGTAGCATATCCTCGAGAGTCTGAATAGTCCTCTCCGACTCCCCGTCTGGCTGAGGGTGATATGCGGTACTGAACTTGAGCTGAGTGTCCAAGCAAGCCTGTAAACTCCTTCAAAAGTGGGATGTGAAGTGACTATCCCGATCCGAGACTATGCTCACCGAAACTCCATACAATTTGCCTATCTGATGCACATACATATCCTCGAGCTTCTCCGTAGACGTACCCACTTTGAATGGCAGAAAGTGGGCTGATTTGGTCAACCTGTCTACGATGACCCAAATGGTATATTTACCTCCTAGAGACCGGGAAAGTCCTGAAATAAAGTCTATCGCCACATGCTCCTATTTCCATTCTGGAATGGGTAAAGGCTAAAGAAATCTACCTATTCTCTGTCTTTCCGCCTTTACCTGCTGGCAAACCAAACATCTGGATACGAAGCTAGCTACCTCCCGTTTCATACCAGACCACCAAACATGCTCTCTCATGTCCCTATACAACTTGTTAGCACCTGGATGCATAGAGTACTGAGATCGATGCGCCTCCTGAAGAATCTCCTCGCGTAATGCTCCACTCGGCACATGCAATCTGGTACCGTGTCGCAATAATCCATCATCTGAAAGGCTAAAGTCCTCTGCCAACCCTATTTGGACTTATGCTCTAATGCTCCTCAGAGACTTATCCTCGAACTGTGCAGCTCTGATCTGGTCCATTAACTCTGACTGTACCTGAAGTCCCCACATCTGTGCAGTAACTCCAGGAACTAATACCTCAATGCCCAAACTATCAAGATCGGCTAATAAGTGTCTGTCCCTCGTCAAATATTTAACCACTGGATACCTGCTCAAGGCATCTGTGACTACGTTGGCCTTCCCAGGATGTGTAAACCCCCTCACCCAAAATTAGGTCTACTTGGCTTAGATAGTGAAACTAGGGCTAATTTGAATCCAAATAGAAATAGAGCACAGTATTTATTTAATTTTGTATTGTTTATGACACGTAGCGCACCTTACCGTTGATTCGATAAATGGGAGCACTACACTAGCCACTGCCTTCCTACAAATTTTACATCCTTGTCCTAGACTTGCCCGCCTTCTATTCGAACCTTCGTGTAACTTATAATTATGCTCTCTTATGCTACATTTTAGTCGCACAATAATCATTGCGGACGTTATTTCTTATTTATAAATAAATATGACTTTGTAACCTTGTGCGTTCCAATCGAAATTGGAGGCACAATCTTAACCTATTTCGTACAACCTAATTAATGATAACATTCTACTCTGAGCCCTCGATGTCCATGACACTTGTGTCCCACCTAATTTTATCCCCATGTACTTTTAATTAATTATAGAATACCTTGTGCATCCATTTTAATTAATTTAAACCCAATTTCTATCTTTGTGCAATTTTTCAATTATTGGGTGCTTTTATGCAAAAATATATTAAGGTGTCCACACCATTGGACATGACACATGAAGAAACCTATTTTTCGTTCATGTAGATTTTTTTTATGAATTTTTGGAGTGTGCAATGCACAACATCGCCCCCATTTCATTCTAGCCTTGTATTTAAATAATATAAATTATAGCCCTCCCAAACATCCCCATATGAGCCCAAGGCCCAATCCCATGGAGGGTTGACCAAGCCTAACTTTTCTAGGTCAAATTCCTCATGTATAAATACACCACTTCCCTTCTTTTTCTTATTTTTCCCACATCAAAACAACCCAAACCTAATTTCAGCCGTTTACCCCATCCCCATCCCTATTCATCTCCTTCTCCTCAGGCCAGACCCGCTAGAGAACTTGCCAGAGTAGCCCTCTGCCGACCACCACCTTCGCCTGAGCCCCCTCGGCTCGTCTTCCGCTGCCAGACATCGCCGGAGATCGTCTGAACCACCTCGCCTCCGTTCACCTCTCCTTCTTTACCTCCTCTTCCTGGCCCCCGACCTCGTCGAAGCCCGACACCCCAACCGCCTCGACCAGACTTTCCAGACCTGCTGCTCACCGCCAACTAGTCTAGCAGCCACCCTTTTCTCTCCCACGACCATCTTCGCCCACCACCACCTTTACCAGCATGATCACCACCACCCTCATCTCTCCTTCTCTCTTCCCAGATCTCCTCTGCCGTACCCCCTCGACTGAACGACTCCCTCCCGACCGCCTGAGGCCTACACCAGCACCACTACGCCTGCACTTCCTCCCTGCTCGACCATTCTCTTCTTCTACCATCACCCGGCCAACACCACAAGCACCGCCACCACCTCTGCTCCTTCCTCTTGAGCCCCTTCCCTGCTCCCTGTCCTTCTTCTCCTTCTCCTTGTCGGACTCCCTTGGCCGAAATGGTAATGACCCCATCACCACCACCATTGCCATTATCAACACCATCACCATTAACTCTGGCAGCCCTATCCTCCTTCCCCTTCACTGACTTCCATGGCCGAACCTCCTTGGCCAGACCTCCCTGACCGGAACATCACCACCCCCTCATCATCATCATCATCAACCTAGCATCATCATCATCATCAACCTGGCATCATCATCATCATCAACCTATCATCATCATCAACTTATCATCATCATCATCATCAACCCCCATCATTAATATCATTATCCTTCCATCATCAATCATCGTCCTCGTCATCACCATCATCTACATTATCATCGTCGTCATCACCATCGTCCACATCATCGTCCTCGTCATCACCATCATCCACATCATCATCGTCGTCATCACCATCGTCCATATCATCATCCTCGTCATCACCATCACCCACATCATCCTTTTTGTCATCACCATCATGTAATCATCATCATCATCATCTCCCATCATCTTCATAATCATCACCATTATTATTATCATCGTCACCCTCGTCGCCATTATCATCATCACCTCCATCGTAACCCTCATCGTCATCATTGACATCGTCGTCATCATCACCATCGCCATCGTCGTCATCGTCATCCACATCGTTGCTATCATCATCGTCATCATCATCGTCAACCGTATCGTCGTCATCGTCGTCAACGTTATTCTCGTACGTGTACCGCGAGGACATATTTGATTATTCTGTGCAACTTCTGGAGCAGGTTATTGGTACTACGCAGCGTCTTGCCAGGCAAGTATACCTTGCCTTGTTGTACTATTTAAATTCTGTATTATTAGTTGCATGTTTATATTATATAACTGTGCACGTCTGAGAGAGACTCGGATGCAGTCAACGAAGGCGTTGACGTTAGGACTTGTGCCTGACCTAGTGTCTGGTGGACCCACCTAAAGTTGTGGAATTATCAGTATGACTTCCCAGGCCTTGACATATTTCTTACACGTGTTGTGAGTCTCATTAGGGCACGAACTTGCGTATGCGGTTGGCCACCTGTACGTGTAGGTCGTGCGACGGATAGAGTATAACTGCTAATAGTGATGCATGTTAGAAGGCTTAGCAATTGTTAGTAGGCGGAGCATAGACTATCGTGGTACGATGGCCCAATCCTTGTCCTTGTTTGGTTGTAAGGTTGGGCTAAGGTTGGGCTATTGTTTTAGCGATAGAGTATGAGCCTGAGTTACGATGCCTTAGCGTAGTAGCTAAGGCGTGTTATGGATACAACATGCATAGATCATTGGGCGGGAAGGACGACTAGTAGGCGTATGGGACACCCACTTCCTTTATGTAGATTCTATGTTCTACGGAGCGGTATGGACGTTATGCCTACGCCTATCCATACGTACCAAAGTTGTCCTCATATTGCATTTCACTTAGATGGTTAGAGCGCCCTTTTATTTATTCAGTATTTACTTTATGGCATGCTTCTATGAATCTTGTTATGTCTCTCTGAGGACCTGGTCCCTTTCTAGGTATAGATGTTCATGAGTATTCGCAGGAGCGCAGACCCGGACTGGCTACTTATATATTTAGAGTAGGTCATCTCTTCGAGCCTCGTGATTGTTAGATATTGTACTTATATTATATTTATCTTGTTTATTCTATATTCTAGTTCGGTAGTGGATTTATTTCCATCCAATTATCATCATTAGATACTTTATATGGAGATCTAGTTTCATAGATACTGATCATTTATTTATATATGATTTCTGTGGATGAGATTTAGTTATGCCCTGTGACATATATGTTTACCAGTTGTGAATTGTTAATCATATTAGAGCGTACGTGTGTTATGGTTTCCATATATTGGAGTGCCATATTCATACGGCTGGCATGCTTACGTGTCCTAGTCCTACATATTTTTGGGACTGGGATATGTTTTATTGGTGGCCCATGCAGGTAAAGAGCATATTGTCTCGGTTACGTTACTGTACCGAGCAAGCCTGCACCTAGGAATAGAGAATAGGATCTCATCCACAATTGACTATGATTCATCTTCTTTCCAATCTGTTCTATTTAAATAACTATATAGCCTTCTCCTAGAATATATGATCCCTTGCTGTTATGATGATAATTAGTATAACACACCTATTAAGAGTACAACTAGGATATTGACACATCATTAAGTTTAGACTATCTAATGAACCCTAGCATCCCTTACCTGTAGATTGATTAACTATTATCCCTTGATAATTGGGGATGACTTAAGAGTAGTATAAATACTACTAAGATTAGTTAGAAATTTAACCATACTGCTTGACCCTAGTATTGAGGGACCAATAGAAATCCATGGTTGAATGTTAGGACTAAACCTAACTTTCATAATGAGATAACATTAGAACTATAAATTTAGATCATTGTCTTGATATCAGTAGAACAGTACCTTAGGAAGCCAAGAGGAATAAATATAATATTTCCCTTGATCATACCTTGAACACAGAGATTAGCATCCTAATTTCCCTCAAGAAACCATGATATTAACTAGAGTCCCTCTATTTTAATTTTATATCTTGTTTCTTTGCAACCCCGACACTTGTTATTTGTGCGACGACTAATTATGCTTTTCTTCTCCTTACTTTCAACTCGTGCCACCTGACACTTCTGATTTTTGGCCAAGTGATTTTATTTCATGTTAGGATATATAGTTTGCTAGGATTCTAGTTGTTACTCTTGAATTTTGAATTATGTGATTGGTAGTTAGAACTTTATAGTTTAAGTTATTCTTGTAGATTATGACCTAATGATTATCCCTTAGTTTTAAATCACATAACATGTACCCCACCTCAATGTAGGTTATATCCTCTTTTCCTTTGAAGGCTAGTAGCTTTTCCATTCTTACCATTGACACATGTTCTATGAGCACTATGATATAGACTTAAGATGACTATGACTTATATAATAGGATACTCTAATAAATACCAAGACCTCTTCTCGTAAACCTTAATAGGAATTTCTATATTATCCTTAAGGCATTACAATATTAATTTACTCTTCTAAGTTGGGTAGTGTGCCTCATAATCTAGTATCACATAGTCCTCTTGACACATTAATGTAGTATAATTGAATGATATTAACTATATGCTTGCATAAGACGATAGTGTTTATCCCGACTGTAACACTTAGAGGTCTATGCCCCTATTTGGTCGACTAGCGACTTAGACAAGGAGTTTGTTTGACAACTGTAGAGATTGTAGAATCTTATCTTTTTGTGAACTTGAATTATTATATACCTTCTTTTATCATAATCCAGCTTACTTATATTTGCTGTACTAACTTGACTTATGCTGATATTATAGCCTAGTTTTGCGAGCTTATTCTTTTATCAAGCTTGTTCACGATATATGTATTATTGGATGCATACACTAATATATTTCAGAATCGGTGTATTACGGTCTGATCAGCCATAATGCGCTTGGTTCGCCCTTCACATAACTACTTTACGTGGATTGAGATATATAGTGATTAGTAGACAAATGTACTTGCCCTCTAGATATGTCTGAGCATATTGTATCAGTTACATAGCTGTACTGATACGAGCATGTGAATAGGAATTACCAAAATAGGATTTTAATCTACAACTGCCTTGACAATTTCTATTAAATTCTTTAAACGCCTTGATCCCCATACTTGTATTCTATTACCCCACCTTGAATTCTTTGTTATTGCTCTCCGTCTTTCCTTATTTCGGAAAGACGAAACCTCGTGCTTGGTATAAGTTGATATATAGAGAGTACTAGATATACCCCATAGGCCAATCATATTACTAGACGACTATCTTTTATAACTGATTAAGAGTATATCATATGTGATATATTTGGTGTTTAAATCTTTGAGGATTGAATAACATGATTAAGTAAATTTGAGGAATAAGTTTTCTTAAATATAAGAGCCCTATGTGGTAGATAGGTAAATTCTAAGTTAGGTAGAAGTTGCATTGTCAACTTGAGAAAAATTTCTTTTAGATTGTGATCGAGTAAAATTAGATTGTGAGATTAAGTCATTTTAAATGTTGAGAATTTTGGAAGAACGATTAAGATGATGAGGATTTAATAAATTTTGTAAAATTTTGATATTGCGGACCAAATATTTATACTTTGAGAATATGATTTAAATTTTTTGAAAATTGAAGAGTGAATCATTGATTTAAACTTTGAGGATAAATATAGAATTCTAGACTTGAACATTGACAGATTAAATTCCAAATTTGATGATTTGAATTAAAAGTTAAATTTTGATTGTTAGATTACCTATTTGAAATATTGAGGATGTGAATTAAATTTAAATTTGAAGAGTACAAAAATTTATAAGTTGAAGATAGGAATAATATTTGAGTAGAATTATTTTTCAGAGGAGAGTATGATAGTTGAAAATAGTGGTATAAAATTTATACGCGTTATTTAATTCTTGAAGATGTTATATGAATTTAATTTAAATTTGGATGTTGATAATTTGAAAAAGTGAGAAGAGATTACAATAGATTGGATTTTGAATTGAACAGTGATTATCTTAATTTTGAGGCAATTGAGATAGATTTGATTAGAATTTTAATTATCGCCAAGAGATTGTGATTGACTTGCCTTATGTACGTGAATGATTATCCAATTATGCCTTATTTTTAATTTCGAGGACAAAATTATTTTTATGTTGGGTAGATTGTAAACCCCCTCACCCAAAATTAGGTCTACTTGGCTTAGATAGTGAAACTAGGTCTAGTTTGAATCCAAATAGAAATAGAACACGGTATTTATTTAATTTTGTATTATTTATGACACGTAGCGCACCTTACCGTTGCTTCGATAAATGGAAGAACTACACTAGCCACTGCCTTCCTACAAATTTCACATCCTTGTCCTAGACTTGCCAGCCTTCTATTCGGACCTTCATGTAACTTATAATTATGCTCTCTTGTGCTATATTTTAGTAGCACAATAATCGTCGCGGACGTTATTTCTTATTTATAAATAAATACGACTTTGTATCCTTGTACGTTCCAATCAAAATTGGAGACACAATCTTGACTCGTTTTGTATGACCTAATTAATGATAACATTCTACTCTTAGCCCTCGATGTCCATGACACTTGTGTCCCACTTAATTTTATCCCCATGTACTTCTAATTAATTATAGAACACCTTGCAAATCCATTTTAATTAATTTAAACCTAATTTCCATCTTTGTGCAATTTTTTAATTATTGGGCGCTTTTATGCAAAAATATATTAAGGTGTCCACACCATTGGACATGGCACATAAAGAAACCTATTTTTCGTTTATGTGGATTTTTTCCATGAATTTTTGGAGTATGCAACGTGCAACATCGCCCCCATTTAATTCTAGACTTTTATTTATATAATACAAATTATAGCCCTCCCAAACATCCACATGTGAGCCCAAGGCCCAATCCCATGGAGGGTTGACTAAGCCCAACTTTTTTAGGTCAAATTCCACATGTATAAATACACCACTTCCCTTCTTTTTCTTATTTTTTCCACATCAAAACAACCCAAACCTAATTTCAGCCGTTTACCCCATCCCCGTCCCTATTCATCTCCTTCTCCTCAGGCCAGACCTGCCGGAGAACTCGCCGGAGTAGCCCTCTGCCGACCACCACCTTCTCCTGAGCCCCCTTGGCTCATCCCCCGCTACCAGACTTTACCGGAGATCGTCTGAACCACCTCGCCTCCGTTCACCTCTCCTTCTTCACCTTCTCTTCCCGGCCCCCGACCTCGCCGGAGCCCGATACCCCAGCCGCCTCGACCAGACTTTCCAGACCCGCTGCTCACTGCCAACTAGTCGAGCAGCCACCCTTTTCTCTCCCACGACCATCTCCGCTCACCACCACCGTTACCAGCACGATCACCCCCACCCTCTTCTCTCCTCCTCTCTTCCCTGATCTTCTCTGCCGTACCCCCTCGACTGAACGACTACCCCCCGACCGCCTGAGGCCTCCACCAGCACCACCACGCCTGCACTTCCTCCCTGCTCGACCCTTCTCTTCTTCTACCATCACCCGGCCAACACCACCAACACCGCCACCACCTCTGCTCCTTCCTCCTGAGCCCTTTCCCTGCTTCCTGTCCTCCTCCTCCCCCTCCTTGCCGGATTCCCTTGGCCAGAATGGTAATGACCCCATCACCACCACCATTGCCATTATCAACACCATCACCATTAACTCCGGCATCCCTGTCCTTCTTCCCCTTCACTGACCTCCATGGCCGGACCTCCTTGGCCGGACCTCCCTGACCGGAAAATCACCACCCCCTCATCATCATCATCAACCTAGCATCACCATCATCAACCTAGCATTATCATCATCATTAACCTATCATCATCATCATCATCATCATCATCAACTTATCATCATCATCAACCCCCATCATCAATATCATCATCCTCTAATCATCAATCATCGTCCTTGTCATCACCATCGTCCACATCATCATCGTCATCATCACCACCGTCCACATCATCGTCCTCGTCATCACCATCGTCCATATCATCATCGTCGTCATCACCATCGTTTACATTATTATCCTCGTTATCACCATCACCCACATCATCCTTCTCGTCATCACCATCATGTAATCATCATCATCATCATCTCCCATCATCTTTATAATCATCACCATTATCATCATCATCATCACCCTCGTCGCCATTATCATCATCACCTCCATCGTAACCCTCATTGTCATCATTGACATCGTCGTCATCATCACCATGCCATTGTCGTCATCATCATCGTTAACTTCGTCATCATCATCCATATCATTGCTATTATCATCGTCGTTATCGTCGTCAATCGCATCATCGTCATCGTCGTCAACCTCATCGTCGTTACCATCATTCCCATACACGTGCCCCGAGGACATATCGGATTATTCTGCGTAACTTCTGGAGCAGGTTATTGGTACTACGCAACTTCTTGCCAGGCAAGTATACCTTGCCTTGTTGTACTGTTTAAATTTTGTATTATTAGTTGCATGTTTATATTATATAACTGTGCGCGTCCGAGAGAGACTCGGGTGCAGTCAACGAAGGCATAGATGTTAGGACTTTTGCCTGACCTAGTGTATAGTAGACCCACCTAAAGTTTTGGAGTTATCAGTATGACTCCCCAGGCCTTGACACATTTCTTACACGTGTTGTGAGTCTCATGTAGGGCACAGACTTGCGTATGTGGTTGGCCACCTGTACGTGTAGGTCGTACGACGGATAGAGTATAACTGCTAATAGTGATGCATGTTAGAAGACTTAGCAGTTGTAAGTAGGCAAAGCATAGACTATCGTGGTACGATAGCCCAGTCCTTGTTTGGTTGTAAGGTTGGGCTATTGTTCTAGCGATAGAGTATGTGCCAGAGTTACGACGCCTCAGCGTAGTAGCTAAGGCGTGTTGTGGATACAACATGCATAGATCATTGGGCGGGGAGGACGATTAGTAGGCGTATGGGACACCCACTTTCTCTATGCAGATTCTACGTTCTACGGAGCGGTATAGATATTATGCCTACGCCTATCCATACGTACCAAAGTTGTCCTCATATTGTATTTTACTTAGATGGTTAGAGCGCCCTTTTATTTATTCAGTATTTACTTTATGGCATGCTTCTATGTATCTTGTTATGTCTCTCTGAGGACTTGGTCCCTTTCCAGGTGTAGATGTTCATGAGTATTCACAGGAGCGCAGACCCGGACTGGCTACTTATATATTTCGAGGAGGTCATCTCTTCGAGCCTCGTAATTGTTAGATATTGTACTTATATTGTATTTATCTTGTTTATTCTATAGTCTAGTTCGGTAGTGGATTTGTTTTCATCCGACTATCGTCATTAGATATTGTATATGGAGATCTAGTTTCATAGATACTGGTCATTTATTTATATAAGATTTTTGTGGATGAGATTTAGTTATGCCCTGTGACATATATGTTTACCACTTGTGAATTGTTATTCATATTACAGTGTACGTGTGTTATGGTTTACATATATTGGAGTGCCATATTCATACGGCTGGCATGCTTACGTGTCCTAGTCCTACGTACTTTTGGGACTGGGGCGTGACATAATGGTACTACAAAAAATATCGAAGTCCTTCATCAACTCCAACCACCGTCGCTGCCTCATGTTGAGCTCTTTTTTGGGTAAATACGTACTTCAAGCTCTTGTAATCTGTAAATATCACTACCCGCTCCTCATACGAGTAGTATTTCTACAGTTTAAGAGCAAAAATAACTGTTGCCTACTCCAAGTCATAGGTAGGGTAATTCTTCTCATGCGGGCGTAATTGCCTGGAAGCATAGGCAATCACCTTCTCGTTCTGCTGTAACACACCCAAACCCTTACCCTATGCATCACTGTAAATAGAAAATCCTCCTTCTCTGATGGCAATGTCAATATTGGAGCTGTAGTCAACCTTTTCTTCAACTCCTCAAAATCAGACTAACAATCCTCAGTCCAGACGAAATCCACGTCCTTCCTGGTTAGTCTAGTCATCGGCTCCACAATCCTGAAAAAATCTTAAACAAATCTTCGATAATAGCCTGCTAGTCCAAGAAAACTCTCGATCTCCACTACTGAACTCGGGGTAGACCACGACTCAACTGCTGAAATCTTCTTCGGGTCCACTGAGATTCCGTCTTCTGTAATCACATGCCCGAGGAATTCAACCTTACCAAGGAAGAACTCACACTTTGAAAGCTTTCCATATAGCTTCTCCTTCCTGAGGGTCTCCAGAACTATCCTCAAGTGCTTCTCATGCTCCTCCGGGGTCTTTGAATAAATCAGAATATTATTAATGAATACTACCATAAACTGATCCAAGTACTGATGAAACACCTTATTCATCAGGTTCATGAATACCGTCGGGGCATTGGTCAACCCAAATGCATCACCAAGAACTCAAATTGCCCATATCGAGTCCTAAAAGTTGTTTTCGAAATATCTTCCTTCTTCACTTTTACCTGGTGGTACCCTTACCTCAAGTCTATCTCTGAGAATATCTTCGCTCCGCTCAACTGTTCAAACAAATTGTCAATTCACAACAACGGATATTTATTCTTGATAGTGAGGTTGTTGAGTGCCCTGTAGTCGATACATATGTGTACCGACCCATCCTTCTTTGGTACAAAAAGTACCGGAGCACCCCATGGTGATAAACTAGAGCGGATGAAACCCTTGTCCTGTAACTCATCTACCTGCTTCTTCAACTTTGCCAGTTCGTTGTTGTTCACTCTATAGACGTGCGGTGATATTAGCTCTGCACCTGGCACCAAATCTATAGAGAAATCCATATCTCTGTCTGGTGGCAACCCTGGCAACTCCTCCGGAAAGACGTCAATACTCTGAATTAATGGATGTGGCGGCTCCTGTTCTTCTACTAAAGCTCCACAGAAGTCTCCTTCGCTCTGCTGTGCTGCTCCTCTGACGAACTCAATCTCTGGCTCTCCTGGCGCCTGAAATAAAATTCGACCTCCACAACAATCGATACTAGCATGATGCCTACTCAACCAATCCATCCCGAGTACAATATCGTAGCTCGGAAGTGGCATTACGAGTAGACATACGCCCAAATCTCAGCCTCCCAAATAAACTCTCCGGTCCTTGCAAACATCATGACCAGGATAATGCCACCCCCAGTCGTGATCTTATAAGTCCTCACCAATGGTTCAAACTCAAGACGATATTTCAAAGCAAAAGATATAGATACAAAACTATGCGAAGCACGGAAATCAAATTAAGCATAAGCTGAAAAAGAATCAAAATAAACTAAACCTGAGATAACATCACCGAGTGGCTCCTCCTCCTTGACGGTCAAGGCGAAAGCTCATCCCTATCGTTGGGCACCTCTCTGCTGTTGCTGATGCTAAGCGAACTGCTAATATTGCGGTGGTAGAGGTCCTCTCTACTGTCCCGCTGGTGGCCCCGCGGGTGCCTGAGCTCCACCATGAGCTGGACGAGCTAAAACTTTAGGACAAGCTCTCAACTGATGGTCTTCTGATCTGCAAAACAAGCACTGACCTAATCTCATGCTGCATGCATCCCATCCATATCCTTGCTTCTTACAGAAAGTGCAAGGAACAGCTGACCTCTGAATCTGGTGTATCTGATATGCCGGCGCTCTAGTTGGTCCATAATACTGTTGCCTCGGATGTTTGAAGTACCTCTGGTGCTGCTGCTGAAAAAGAGGCTGCTTTATTGGACCCGTGTTGGTACTGGATCCTCCTGTGTCTTTCAGTCTCTTAGAGCCAAGCTCTAGATCATCCTCTTTCCGCTACACCAGTCTCAGAATCTCCTCGAAAGTAGCGGTGGGATCTCCATTCGTGTGTGATTTAACTTTCCTATTCAGGCCCTTCCTGAACTTCTTGGCTCTCCCTCTAGGATTCTTTCCCTCAATAAAGTGACCTAGTCTGCAATACTCTGCCGCATACTCATCCACCGACATACCTCCCTGAATGAGGTACTGGAATGGGCTCTCTAGTGATATCAAAGCCACATCTGGAAAGAACTTTTCCTTGAAGATCACTTTGAAAGCTTTTCAAGTAAGTCCTGGTACTGAGATCCTGGGGTCCATCCTAAACCAAGTTAATGCAATGTCAAATATCATGCACCTTGCTGTCTCTATCTGCAACCTCTTTGGAATCTGTGCCAGCCGCTGGTTCCGCTCAATGTATTCTATCCAATTATTAGCATAAAGGATCCCTTCTGTGCCTCTAAAGTCCTTCGGCCCCATCCTCTAAAAGTCTATGATGGTCCCCGACCTTGGCTGCTGTGGGATAAACTGCGATGGTGCCGTCTGTGGCTGGACTAAGGCGGCTATCTCAACTGCTGCGAGCGCAATCTGGTGAGTATTCTCCCTGCTTTGCCGCATGACCTCTAACTGACGTTATTGCGCCTTCATTATCTGCTGAAAGAGCGTGAATATCCGTGTTTGATCGACTACGGGTGGTGGGGGTGGAAGATCCCCTGAAACTGTCAACGTTGTCCTCTACACCAGAGGTGGAGCATCTTCGAAAGCTACTGGAAAAATGCCCACCTGGATCGGTGAAGCTGTCCTCTAGAATATAGGAGCTGGAACATCGTCTGAGGGTGCTGCCCATATAGGCGATGAAGTGACTGACCATGCTGACATGGCACCTGAGCGCTGGAAACGAGTCTTCGGCGGCATCCTGAAGATAGTTTGAAATAAGGAATCAATATTGATTATGATACAATATCATCAATGAAGAACAGATTTAATTTAAGGTAAAGCAAACATTCAATATATAAGGATAAAAAAACTGGTATTTGGAAGTGTTTCCTAATTGTGATTGAGTAAACTCTCAGCCTAAATTCTATTTCCTAAAGCAGGCTCGTAGCAGTACTCTAGGGGGGCACCACTACGATATCGCTCTAATTGCAACTCTAGACCTGTATGGGCCACCACTAAAAATGTGTCACAATCCATACCCTGATATTCGGTCACGAGTATGTGGGTACGCCCAACCTACGCCGTGACATCGGCGGTAGAACGCTGACTTGGTCAATTCTAACTAACTAATATCTTAATAATATAAATAATGTACCTGTCAAACATCTTAGCTCCAAACGGAGGAACAATATGGTATCTCACAAATATAACTAAACTTAATCACAATGCAAAATAAGGAAGATATAGAACACGAATGGAATAATGAAGAAAAGAATGAAGATAAATCCACAAGTCTGAAATAATATACATGCCATGAATCTCAATGAAGTAGTCTAATACAAGTCCATCAAAATAAACTAAACCTCCTCAGGCTCTGCAACTAAGTCCACCTTGTCTATACGAGTATCCTCTAAAGGTGCACCAACCTGCGGCCTGTAGAATGTAGGATACTTATCTATGAGCCAATCACCTAAAAAAATATATCCAGTCAGGATTGGAGCGAAGTACATACCTCTGAAAGCAGTTTCAAATACATAATCGAGCATATAAAACAGATAAAAAAAGAATACAAGATATCAAAATGTATGAATGAAATAAACTAGGGTGAATAGGTAATATATGAGAATGAAGAACAAATAATATAAATATCTGCAATAATGGAAATAACTGAAATCTAACTAATGTGCCTTATAATACAAGTTCATTATGTGATCGGTTTAGGTTGAACACGAACAATAAGGTAACTCGATTGCAAGTATGGTATGTAATCGACATTTACACGAATAACCCTAGGGCTTTGATCATATAATCAACTCCTACTCCCCCATCCCCAACTAATACCAATAAATCCAATCATGAGACATTACGTACACGAATATGGGCACACTGAACATGAGCAGTGTGTGTACATGAATAAGCACACTGAACACGAGCAGTGTATGAACACGAAATATAAATAATCAATACCCAATACACACGATAAAATATATGTGCAGTAGTACCCGCTAAACACGGTAGGGGATAACATCTCCAGACAGGATCCATGTAGTACTAGTCCATAAAACTACTGTATCAAAATCAAGTATACAGTTCTAGAACATGAGATATATACACTATTATAAAATAAAAACTAACAAAGAAATGTACTCGCCTGAAGTCCTAAGCAAGGTGTGTCTCTCGATGCCCAAGTTGATGTCACACAGGCCTATTTATGGTAAATTATATCAATACAAGGTTCTAGAATAAAAATAAGTTAAACTAGTTCAATTCTAGGTCATGAAGCCATTTCTAAGTCAAAACAGTTAAACTAGGTCAACTCTAGGTCAAACTAGTCAAACTCGGCCAAACTAGCTAAGTCTAGGTTATATGAGTCTAACTCTAGGATATCAGGTCAATACACTATGTAACTAGGTCACACTAGCTAATCAAAGATACACAAAAAATGCCGTATCGCAGGATATGCAAATTTTAGATATAAAAAAATTAATTTATATATATATACAAGACAACACATATATAATCTTAGCTAACTAAAACAACTTGGAAACCTTAGCTTTGAACCAATGCGTATCTCACTACCATACACCTATCTTGATACTCGAACCCAATATCTCGATTATCGACCAATACCTTGACATTATCTTGGTATCCCAAGGTAATTCAAATCCTATTATATAGCTAGCACCTATATACTAAACTATATGCTAACTTGCAATACTACTATGATACTACTAATCTACTTAACATATTACACTTATATATAATACTTATATATAATAGTACATATAGCTACTTACCATCAACTTATATACATAGATACATATAGTTAATAGTCTAACTAGTACACATATCTATCTAACTATTAATAGCTATATCTACTAACTATTTAGACTAAAAAAGGTATCTATATACATAAATACTTAATAAACTAATCAACTACTAACTATACTCAACAATAAACTACTAACCTCTAACCCAACTAGCTAACCTTAACAACTAAACTAATTGTACCACTACCTAACTAGGTGTGCCTTTGCTGTGTTGATGCTGCTAATGCTATGTTGTTGGTTGCACTCCTGCTATGCTACTGCTGAATGCAGTTTGCTGTTGCTCCCTGCTGTAGGATTCTCTACAGTTGCTCTTCTCTGCTGTACTGGATGGTGGTTACTTTGCAGTTGCTACTGCTGAATGCTACTGAGGCTTGCAGGAAGTTTGCTGCTGCCCAGTGCACTGTTGTATGCTTTCTGCTGTATTGATAAGCTGCTGTAAGATGCTGTTCTCCTCATGCTGCAACTACTATTGCTCTCATTGAAGGTTGTTGAGTTACTGTTGAAGATACTGCATAGTGCATGGTTATGCAACTCAGTATAGTATTGGCTGCTGCTGCATATGCTAGTTGCTGAAATTGAGCTACTGAAGTTTCAGCTAGCTGTTGGTGATACTGAATGGCTGATGCTTCTGATATTGTAACTGCTCATATCAGTTGATTCCCAGCTGATGCACTGATTGAGAGGAGTGTTGCTCGATCCCCGCCTCTCAACACAACTGAACACACACACACTGAACCCATAACTCATAAATACTTATGCACTCTATGCACACACAACCATATAGATATCAATATACATATGGATACCTATATATACACTCACCTATGCATATATAAATATAATCTCACATATACATACATATATATATAAACAACTATAAATATATACATATAGATACATTCTTACATAGGCTATATAAATATCAATATGTATATATGCACTCTCATACATACACGTATAGATACACTCTCAACCATATATGTATATAAACACATAAACACATAGCTACATATACATACCTATATAATATAATAGAGATACATATACATATAACTTTATATACATTACATAATATATCATACTAATAGATATCAACAAGTTACATGAATTGAAAAGCAATAAAGCAAACACGTGGAGTACACCGCACCTGTATCATACTCATTCGATGATACACTTGCGATACGGCTCCACCACACCACCAAACATATCCCGAAGGTCACGAGCAAGTCTAAATACTAATTATAAATAATATAAATAATTAAATACACAACTACGTGTCCATGTCAAGATATGACCTGCACAAACCCTTGTGTCGGAGAAAAACTCCCAAATCAATCCGTATCTCCAAATTGTTGGGATACGGCCTACACGTATCTAATTGTGGACACGATAATAGTCACACACAAGCAAACATATGTCAATTTAGTCTAATTGACCAATTAACAAACACAAAATGTGCCAATCTCGAAATTCTCCTAAAATTGACACAAAATACTACATAACTTCCTCCATAGGCCTCCTATAAACCTAATTCTAATTTCTATGGGTAGCCTTAGCATATGGGGTAGTTTCTTATGGTTAAATTATAGATTTAGAATTAATTAAAGAGAAAAAATTGAATTGTACCTATTGGAAGATGGATTCCTAATAAAAAACCCAAATTGAGTGAAATAGCCTCAAACTTGTAGATCCTTGCTCCTCCATGTAGATCCTTGCTTCCTTCTTGTAGATCCTTGTTGTAGTTGCCTCCAATAAAGAATTAGGTAGAAATTTGAGTATGATTTGGTGTGGGAATGGAGAATTTAGAAGAGAAAAAAATTCTAGATCTAGATTAAAATGTCAAATGAGAAGAGAGACTCTCTCTCCTTGCTAAAGGTGGCCGGCCCCTACCCATCCTCCAAGAAATTATAAATTATCCAAAATACCCCTTGGGGACTCTCATGAAGAAATTAATTAAGGAGGGAACGTTCTAGTCTAATTGGTTTCACTAATTAATTCATCCTCCTAATGAATGGACCTATTATTGGGCTCAATCTAAACTAGAATTAAATGTTGGGTTCATGCATCTAAACTAACTAGTTAGGTCCACTACACAAGTCCAAAAATAAATCTAACATCTAATAATAAATAATTAATACAATAAATAATATTTACAAATGTACAATATTTAATATAATACTCCTAAAATAAAAATACCCATATTAATTTACCAAACTACCCTTAGTTAAAAAAATGAGGGTGATAATGCCTCAGCCAAGACCCATGTTTCGTTGTTCCAGCAAGGAAGAAAGGGGACAAAGCCATCATTTAGGAAAGATTGAAGGTCGCCAAGATTTCGTCTACGAAGAGCTAAAACCGAAAAGCAGTAGAATGTAACTTCACTGTTAGATCATAGAAACTAAACATATCCTCCAGAGAACGGGGTACGACCTGAAAAGCGACCAAGGCCTGAATTATGGCAAAGAATGATGCTTACCCCTGCATCACTTTGACCCCAAAGGCAAACCTGAAACATACTTTCAACAAACCAATCATGTTTTAGGATATATCACTCCTCTCACAACTCTTGAAGTCTCGAAAGAGGAAGATGAAGTACGATCTCACTCGTCACAGTCTTTCGCTTAGGACTCAGACACCAGCATCGGGGACTTACTCAAAAAAATATTGTCCGTCAACATGACATCAGCAAACTTTTATAGAGAGTCACTCACCACCGAAGACAATCATCGTCGACGCTTACAGGAAATAGATGCACTCGATGAAAAGGACATTTTGGCTCAACAGCGCATTGAGCTGTACCAAGCGTGACTTTTCGGCGCCTTCAACAAAAGGGTCAAGGAATTTTTTTTTCAAGTGGGCAAGCTAGTCCTCGCACTGAGAAGACTAATGGCCATGACCCACAAGAAGGCAAAAAAATTCTAACCCAAGTGGGAGGGCCCCTTCGTGGTAGAGACAAATTAATATTTTTGTCTCTTCTACCCCTAGTAGACAGTCATAAAAGGATAATATCTATAGTTAGCATCCTCCTCAACAAATTATCTTTATGTATTATTCGCAGCAAGCGGACAAAATTATTATCAGTACTCGGGAGTCCCGAGTATGCAATGGGTAACGGATCCTCAAAAAACTGTTCTGATGGCAAAAGGTTCACGTCTATATCACCTTTGAACCAGGCATCATTTTCTCCACCAAAAGAAGACGGTCACGTCCATATTACCTATGACTCATCCCTTTTAGTGTTATCCCCACAAAAAATCCATACAAAGGGAGTAGTTTACGTCCATATCATCTCTGAACTATGAGCTGTCCAAGAAAGCAGCCACGTCCATATTACCTCTGACTCATTTTCTTCGCTCTCTCCAAAAAATACTCTGCCATGATCATACTCAGCTACAAACAGATATGCTTAACTCCCGATTCTACACCAAAGTATCTCCACCATCGCAGATACTATCGTCACCGGACCTCCTTAATGGAACAAATCTAACCTATCACGTACATATTATCTCTGATAGGAATTACCATTATTGCCATTATGATGTTATACTACTTCCATATTATCTTGGGTATAATACTCATAAGATATCGACAACAACAAAAAAAGTTCCAACATGAAACAAGACAAAATTTTATTAATATAGAAGATCACGAGTACATATGGAAATCTATTACATTCAAGAATTTTCATTAATATTCAAGGTCATGGGTACATGTGAAAAGAATGAGACCCTCTCTGTGTTGTTTCTAGTACCAACACGTGCAAAACCGACAGCTCAACGCATCCTAGGTCATCACTTCAGTAAGACTCCTAAGTGCAAGCCACAGGGCGAGAAAAAAATCCATACTAATGGATAGATAGGGAACTTGCAACTCAGAGCTGAGCCACTGCAGACCCAACTCTGTTGTATGAAAGGACGTGACTAGAAATTCCTATTGGGATAACTAGCCCCGCCGTTGACACCCAGATGGGTCGTCAGGACTCGACCCGAGAACCATCTGTCACATCCTAGCTGCATACGGAGGGAAACTACAGTGAGCTAGGTTGGAAGACCGCGAACAATCCTTCGGGTAATATTTTTGTTCGTCATGCACAAGCAGTGACTATAATATCTTTCCAAGCTCTATGATAACCAGACCAATCCGAGACAGTTCCTGTACAAACGGGCATACCAAATTCATAATGATTATAAAATAATACAAAAGCGTGCATCAGAATCATGCACCATTCAGCGGACTAACTGTTAATGCGCTCAAGAAAGCTGTGCATAACCATTAAGTCCCATAAGACAGGTGTAGCGCTGCCATAGTGCAATGGCAACCTCTACCTTGTAGAGGCAAATATGCCCCTACAACGTGATTACACTTTAGTTCTTGGCACATGATTCAGGTGAGTGTCCGGAGAGAGCCTCACCCATACTACTAAGTTAAAATCCTCACCGTCATCACATCCTCAGGACGAAGCTCTTCAGCAATGACCATGCATATCAGGCCAAGCAATTTAGATAGTGGCAAGAATGGTAGGAATGTTTAGTGCTAAGAAAGTGTCCAAAGTAACCAAAGAAAGAAGAAAGAAGAGACAAGTCCTACTCCTCACCTTCGTCGACAACGGAAGCGTGGTCGACTGACTTCCCCGTGTCCAACTTCTACAAAGACATTGTGAGAGAGAGAAACACACTATTCTCTTCCTCCCTATCCCTCTATTTATAGCAAGGAAGCTATTAATGGCTCACGAATTGCTAGGCACTGAAACCGTGGGATGAATCTAACAGTCAACGAATGACTCACCACCTCAGCGTGATCCGCCCAGTAGTTCTATGCTCCCAGTAGTCCGCTGCAACTGGCTAAGTGACTTTCTTCATGCACCCAATAGTCAAATGCATCAAACAACTTGCAGTGCCAAAAATAATAATCTATTGTGCCAAACATAAGGAAGCTTCGCACGTGTACCAAGGTGATTCCTGCACCTATATCCTCTATGCTTCTGTTTAAAATTACTTTGAACTTTAAAAATTACAAAGTTTAAGTTTATAAACTTTGAAGGGGGTCTTGAAGAAGCATAAAAAATCTACACCATGCACCTCAGTGACCCAGCTCCATGCGCATCAGTGACCCAGCTCCATGCACTTCAGGGGTCTAGCTTCATAAGCTTCAGTCTCCTTCCTCTATGCACCAACCATCTAAGAAGTGTCTCATATGCCCGCAGTGCCATGCACCACTATGCATTATAGTGTCTCATGTTCCCGTAGTGTCATGCGCCACTATGCATCTTAGTATGCGCCTATATTGTCATGTTCCCGTATATGTGCCTACGTCATGCCTTTTTAAAGGCTATAAATAGTGGATATTTTCCCACATAAAAAGGAGGACACATACGTAGAGGCAGCGACCACAAGTAGAAGAGGAGGAGAAAAAGACAGAAGTGCCATCCAAAGCCTCGTCAACCTTCTTGGCCTAGATCGTCAATGGAGTAAAGGAGCCGCTGGAATACTTGATCTCCACCGTCACACTTGCCCAAATCTTTCTTTTTGTACTTAGATCCTCTTGTATTGGGATGCTCTTGTACTCTGTCAATTTGTAGGAAATAAGAATTTTATACTCTCTACCAAAAACTTATTTTTTCAATATCGACAATCCTACCATAATGACGGATGAAAACATCTTCGTCCGTCGTATTCCCCTCTAGGCCAGGGTCCATCAGAAAAGACAAAGCATCAACAACCAGCTCATTAAATAATGGTTGGGGAGCTCTACCCGGTTGAAATCCCCGAAACCTCCATGGTTCGTCACCTTCTTCATGAAACTACGAAGCCCGTGATGGATATTACAAACCATCGCGGGTTGTAAATCAAGCCGGCTACCGAAGACTAAGTTCACCACCGGAAGAATAAGATTTCGGCTGACCCTTTCGATCGCCCCTGAGCCCTCGAGACTACAAAATTCCATAACCATATCATCAAGAACCCAGGGAGCGCAGATTTGTCAGATAACGATGGGGTGCCTTGGTAAAAATAGTTGAAGGAGTCGTCAGGACCACCAAATCTGTCACTGGGTTTAGAGGATCTCGAACAGTTGCGCACTAGTTCGCTAACCTTCCTCTGAGACTGGGGATTTCAAATGTCGACCCGACCCGAGTCATCAACCGGTAAGAGGTAATGAGTCCAAGATATAATATGGGGGGAGTTCCCCTCCGAACTCTTATCCTTTTTCTTGGAGAGGTGTTGGCAAGCTTTGTGATAGCACAGCAATTCCTTATACACAGGATGGAACTCCGGATTCTTCTTTTCCAGCTCTTCCAACTCTTTATTGTGCGAAATATATTCTTCGTATATCTCCTCACCCTAGGGCAGCCGTGCGACATTGTACATCTCGTGGAGCGCGAGTCCCATCTCTCTGCCAGGAGTAAAGAATATCCCGTTGCACAATTGTACAGTTCAGCCAAGGTGAGAAACAAAGTCGGGTTCATCTCTAAGCCATAGCAGGAGTAAAGAATGTTCGCTCGTACTTCTCCAAGGCCTACAAGGTCAAGTCAATCGAAGGGGCTGAATAATATACCCAATTAAGCAAGCGTAGTCTCCCTGTTGGATAAGACCCTTTACTAACAAACCAGTTTAGGAAAGTCTCAGCATGATGAGGACGAATATTCGGCCCCATTTCTCTCGTAATAGTACTAGGTGGTAAACATCGGAGAGCATATGAGGGCGACTCTTTATAAGTCATAATATCCTTCTTCAGCTTGGAACTGAGACAGATACGGCCGACCAAGGCCCCTTATTGGTCCATGGTTAAAGTCCCTACCATCCTCCTCAAAATGACCATCAAGTTAATAGATGACAATGATAGCTAGCATTCCATGCCAGGCATGTGCATCTTTATTCCATAAGAAGTGAAGTCCCAATCCTTTTTTATCTTCACCACCTTGGGGTCCAAATTTATAAGAGCATCCCCGATCAGAAAGATGGGCTTCGAGAAGAAAGCACCCCTTGTCAGTTGCAATCTACCCAAAATTTATTTGACTAAGCAAGAAAAACCAGGTCTGGTCCACTATCATTTTCTGTCGCCCTGCAAGTTGATCCTTGTCTATCTAAGCTCGAACATTTGCCATTATGCTGTCAAATCTTACGCCCAGCGCAGCCTGAGCCTGCCCAAGAAGCACTTCCCAGAAGGAGCCACAGGTAAAGTCACAACATAAAAATCAGAAAAGAGAATGTAGTTAGAACCTTCAAGAGACTATACGCATAATTAACAAAAGTCACAGTCTGTGCATGTTATATCATCTATACGACAAAGATACAGTTGGCGCATGTCACATCAGCCATGCGACCAAGCCACGGATGGCGCATGTAATATCACTCATGCAGCAGAGTCATAGCCAGTGTATATTTCTCATCAATGTGGCCAAGTTTTGACTAGCGCAGGATCCATACTGCCAAGCCAAATATAGAAACCTGTATATGTTCTAGATGATAGCTCATCCATACGGTGAACTATGCATAAAGTGTTTATGAGTTCAGAAGTGGTCTCCTCTATTGCCCGTACCCTTGATTGACACTTGGACGTCCGAATCATATTTGGGAGCCTTGTCCTTGGCCTTTCCCTCATAAGCTAGGCGTTTTCCCTTGTCGATCTTCTTAGAAGTGGAGGAGGATGAATCTTTAGGGGCAATGGCGATTGAGCAAGGAGACAAAGGAGAAAGTCGGAGGAAGAAGAAGAACTTGAGCAGTAAGTAAAATTCTCTCTCTCCTACAGAGCCTCTATATATAGGTAACAATAGAAGGCCAGAGATAATGGCAGTGCCTCAAATTAAGAGCTGTCTTTATCCCCTTGACAGTTGGCGACGTTTGGTCTTTCGATTTGCCTTTATCCATTGAAACCTCTGCCTTGGGAGCTGTGTCAAAAGAATGACTCAGAATCCTAAGAGATCCTCTTGAAGATTGAGTAAAATCTTGCATTAAATCAAGATCTGACAGCCTGGCAAGTTTGTCTATATGGCAGCAAGTTTATGTGAAATGCCATCCATGCGGCCCAATGTTTTTTTATCCATGCTTCTTGTTCAAAGTATTCTAAACTTATCAGTTTGTAAACTTTGAAGGGGGTCTTGTAGAAGCATAAAAAATCAGAGTCCATGCGCCCAAAAGATATGCTTTCAAAACTTGACTTGGTGAAGGCATGCCGCATAGAGCCCAAGCGCCTAGAGAATGCACCCTCAGAACTAGACATAGTGAAGGCAAGACGGATAGAGTCCATGCACCCATAATATATGCCTCCAAAACCTGACTTGGTGAAGTTGAGCCACATAAAGCCCATGCAGCCAAGGGACTTGTCTAGTCTGTAAAAGCATCCATGCAGCCCAGACATCGATGGAAGTAGGAGTCACATAAGGCCCTGACACAGCATTAACTGCCTTTCATAAAGGTTATGACATGGCCCTGAACGCTTCGAGAATCATGAGAAATGCGACAAGCTAAAAGATAAAAAGTCAGGTATGTATTTTAATGACTCTGTCAGGCGTGTAGTGCCACGTGTTCACAACAGAGCTCGTATGCATCCCTAACTCAATCTTCCCCAGTCCTCATACGGCCAAAGTGTTCATAAGATCCAGTCTCGACAAGAGCTTGCATGCGGCCCCGACTCCACTTGTCACAGTCCTCATGCGACAAGAGTGTTCATAAGGCTTAGCCTCCATGAGGACCAAGAGCCATGCGATCCAGTGCTCATGCGACCAAGATCCATGCGACCTAGTCTCTCTGTGACCCCACCCTCAGAGGTCAATCAGCTTTCATGATCTTTATGTTACAACCGAAAAGATTTTTAAGTAATAAATGCTGACCACATATCGAGTTGACCAAGTCACACACACAATGGGTCAAAGTAAACCCGTCTCCCAACCGAGATTTTATCAACCGTATATCATAATTGATGACAAATGGAAGCCTGATCATGGCATATGCCCACGGTTGTAACCATATTATGTTATGGATGCTCATGCGACCACCTGACAATGGCGCATAGCATATGTGCGCGCATATGCCATCTAGGGTAGATGGCTATAAATAGCAGGGATGTATTCCCACAAGGTATATACAGAAAGACGGAGAAAAAGTAGACTCAAGAGCTCAGTTGATGTCTTTTGTGCCAGCAAATCAGAGATCTATCAAGTTCTTTCGTCGGACCGTCAAAGGAGTAAAGGAATTAACTGCAGTACACGATCTCCGCCATCAAATTCTCCAGATTCATTTTATTGTACTTAGATTTCTTGCTTAAGTATTCTTTATACTCTCTTTGTTTTTAATATATGAAACCAAATTTGCACAACTTATTTTTGTATTGAAACAATTTAGTTATTATATTTCTTTTCCATCATAATTTAATTAATGTAATGGTTTATAGCTAATATTATTGGTGTGTCAAGTGGTGTTAGTATGGGGGAGATATATCATAACTCAATACACACTATGTGCTTGTTGTTGTGTTCTTGTGTGCTTTTATTGTGAAGAGATAGGGATGTTAGGAAGGTGGGCATGACCTCGTTTAGTTGTTGAGGTGGTATCATTTGTGTTTAGTTGTTGGATGTTCACTGATATGTGGAGAAGAATTATAGTATGTCCAGTCCCTTGCTCAGTGCAACACTTGAGCAGGAACTGTATCAGTGGAGTGGCTACAGGAGTATTGTAATACAACACTGGATTGGGAGCAAACCTAAGTGTTCTCAGGTGTGAAGTTCAGAAAACTTGTGCAGGACTTCTTAGGCTCGGGTTGTGGTGTCAATATACAGGGCTCAGGTGTAAGGATACTTGAAAGCAGTCGCTCATAGGAAAGTCTGATACTAGTGTGCTTTTAGGGTATGATGAGGGGTAGTATTATAGTCCATAGGGAAAGTGTATGCAAGGTGTAGGGAGTGTCGGGTAGGCAGTGCACAAGTGTTCACTGCACTGATGACAATTATGATTGAGTATGGAGGAAGTCTTCCAGCTGAGCGAGGCAATAGAGGAAATATTGTTTAAGCGACTGAACACTACACCAAAGTGTAGTCCATTTAGGATTGCTACACAACAGTAAGAGGGCTTGGGTACATTAGTTTATTGAAGGCAGTAGCAGTCAATCTGGGGTATTCCTGCAGTCCTTAGGACCCAGCAGCAGCAGTAGCAAGCATCAACTATAGCAAGGTCTACAGGCCTTGGTGCTGCAATAACAATGGTGGGAAGGGGAGTGTTTAGTTATGAGTGTGATTACTAAGGTGAGTGTGTGTCTGGGATCAACAGTGGGGGCAAGGGCAAGTATGTATCAATGCATGGGTAGGTTTGTAGGTAAGGGTATTAGATAAGTTGAGATATTGGGATAGGGTATTGATACCAAGGTAATGCTAATGATAGTTTTAGATTAAGGTGTAGGTGTGTATATATATATATATATATATATATATATATATATATATATATATATATATATATGAAGCATATTTATTGAGTTATACCAAGATAATAAGTTATCTTAGGGTATTGGGTAGATGTCATGATATGGGTTAAGTATCAGGATACCCAGAGGTTAAGGTATTGACTAGGATACTAAGGTAATTACATATAGACCAAGATATTAATAGGTATTGTAGGTAATGATGTAGTATGACCTAGAATACCTAGAGTAGACCTAGGTATTGACTAAGTGTGATATCAAGACCTAGAATTGACCTAAAAATCTAGTCTAGAGCTAATTATACATATTTATTATTTTAAATCAACCTTTGACATGATAATTCATATATAGTTCACTTGGACTCCAGTTCAGGCACTGTTTGATATTCATTGCTCTAGACCACATGCAAGTACATTCTATGATAGTTTTTATTATTTGATATTTACTATGATTCACGTACTTATTGATGTTCTACTTGATCCCTAATACGGTAGTTACTCAGATTAGCTGTTATGGATTTCAGTCACGATATATATTGCTTATTATATCTCATTGTACACCTCGATCACCCTGCTCATATGTTGACTTTATATTGTGGTTCTTGTATCATGATATGACTTGATTAGGATCTATTGACTATTGTGGATAGCCAATCCTATTGGATTGAGCCATACTATTATACTATTATGGATAGCTAATCCTATGAGATTGGATAGCCAATCCTATTGGATTGAGCTGTACTATTGACTATTATGGATAGCCAATCCTATTGGATTGAGATATACTATTGACTATTGTGGATAGTCAATCCTATTGGATTAAGCCGTACTACCATACTATTGTGGATAGCTAATCCTATGAGATTGGGCCGTATTATTGTATTATTGTGGATAGCAATCCTATGAGGTTGAGCCGTACTATTGTATTATAGTGGATAGCCAATCCAACGATATTGAGTCATACTATTTTGGACATTATTTATTAGTTATTGCTGATCACATACGAAAGTGTAGAAGATGGAAAATCTGGATCTATGTGTCCAACTACCATGCGCCCCAAGTTTGACTCAAAAGAAATTAGGCCGCAGGATGACCATGCGACCAAGAAAAAATAGCATCCATGCGCCCCAAATATTGGCCGCATAAAGAGCTGACATAAAGATTACGTCTGACATAGAATCCTAACAAAAAGAATTTTACGACGCTTCGAAAACTGTGAGCACAATAAGCGAGAAGAAGCTCTCAACAGACTAATAATGACTTCTGACAAGCACGCAGCGCCACGTGTATATGGCCTTATGCATCCCAAACTCTATGCGTTCCATGTGTCTTTGGCCTCATGCATCTTAGACTCCATGCGTTCTATGCATCTCTGGCCTCATGCGTCCCAGACACCATACATTTCATGCGTCTATGTCCCTATGCATTTTAAATTTTATGCGTTCCATGCGTCTCTGGCCCATTGCTTTCTAGACTCCATGAGTTCCATGTGTCTCTAGCCCTATGTGTTCCAGTCTCCATGAGTTCTCTGCGTCTCTGGCCCTACGCATTCCTGGCCACATGCGTCCCAGGCGTCCTTGACTCCTCACGTCCAATATGGCATGGTTCCCTGAGATAAAATCTTTCTGTTGTGACTGAAGTAATTCTCTCCAATTAAATGTGGGCGACGTGTCAAGCTGACCAAGTCACGCTAACAAAAGACTAAAACTGCCCAGATCTTCAGCAATAACAAATTCCAATAAATATCTACATGGAAGCTCGGCCTGACCCAACTACATCATGTTAAAGGAAAAAATTACGTGGCAACCTTCCCATCATATGCATCTACAGTTACAACCATATTTTATTGAAGGAGCCCCCTACGGCTACCAAACAGGACCATATGTGGCACTTATAGCCCACCAACATGATGGCTATAAATAGGAAAAACTTGGACGTTCCAATGGCTGGCTGGTTTTTTCTGCTTCAGAAATCATACCCTTCCAGACAAGCTACGTACGTGTACACAAGTTCAAGAGAGATAGAAGAGAATAGAGCATCCCTCATTCACTCGTCGGACCGTCAATAGAGTAAAAGAGTCATTGCAGTACTCGATCTCCATCGTCACATTACTCAAATAAAAAATATTGTAGTTAGATTTTCTGTCTAGGATCTCTTTGTACTCCTTTTATTTATTGTCAAACGATGGTTTTCCCAAACTCAATTTTAATGTTAAACAAGGTGGCGACTCTGCTGGGAACTTCCTTCTCCTCTGATGAGAAGGTCGTGACGTAGTCCATCCCATCGAAGTTAGGTTTGACCTAGAGGATGATGGTTATACGCTTCGACTAGCAAGCCTATGAGAAAATTCTCCCTGAGGGCGACACTTCTCCAAGGCTGTCAAAGCCTACCTGCAGGACATGGGTTACAAAGGCCGTTGTGCCTTACCCAACTGTGGAGCATATGCTTCCCGTCTCTTTCTCTCTACCGCAAGGAACATATATCATGCGTCCACGTGAGCTGATACCACTCATACGGCAATCGCGTCTAACAGGAAAAGTGCTCAGCACTTGAAGACCAGCAGGACATGGGTTACAAAGGCCACTGTACCTCACCCAACTACGGAGTATGTGCTCCCTGTCTTTATCTTTATCGCAGGGGACACATATTATGCGTTCCCACGAGATGATACCATTCATGTGGCAGCCTCTTCGAAAAAAAAGTGCTCAACAATTAAGCTTTGGCAGAGAAAAACACTACGATGCTAGGAGTTTGAGCGCTAAGACACATTTTATACGGCCACGTCAAAAGCTGTATGAGAAGGACTATGTGGCACAGCTCAGTAACCGCAGGCAGATGGCCGCATACGGCTAAGACAGCCAACGAAGTTCTATCTTTGATCGAATCTCATGCAGCACGAACTCCAGTCACCATTCTGAGAAAGACCAAGTTGTAAACTTGGACTCTTCATACTAAGCACCGACACATGCTACGATAAAGAAGTCTAGGAAAATGCGAGCTTGCCAAGCTCAAGCAATTTCTCATTCGATCGACCGTCAGCAGGCACCGCTAACTTTAATACGTGCCCCTGACGAAAAGTCGGACAAAACTAGCCATACGTCCAACCCGTAGTAGAAATTGGACTGGGTCAGTCTAAAGAGTCTTCCGTTAGCAACCTGGGGCAAGTTCTTGTATGAACCCCAGGTCAGGAAACAAAGTAAACACCTATGCACCCATATGTTCGGTCTACCCGGGCTCATAAGAAAGGTGCAAAGGTGAATCATCCCTCGCTTGACTTGCACAACGTGATCAACCACAAGCGCAAAGCAAGGGAAACAAATATGGCATACGAAGTATCCTTCCCATGGTATTACTGTGCCAACATTATCATTAACTGTTGTTATAACAAA
Organism: Iris macrosiphon; assembly: GCA_036927795.1. NCBI lineage: Eukaryota > Viridiplantae > Streptophyta > Magnoliopsida > Asparagales > Iridaceae > Iris > Iris macrosiphon. The sequence goes on from JAYESA010000005.1 coordinate 130,929,429, forward strand.
GCAACAGTATCTACAAAAAGGCAGTCGGTATTCCAACGGCTGCAACTAAGGGCACCCATCCGGCTGCAACCTGGAGAACAGGTGCAACCACTAGAGGCAGAGGCGCTGTCCTCGCCTCATGTTTTTTTGCTCAGAAGTCCCCCTGTATGAGGAGAAGTCAGAAGTCCAGCACCTCCATTCTGTCGCTCTCGGTAAGCGAGTCAAAAAGATGGAACCAAGGAGGACAAGAAGCGAAACCCGAGGAAGATATTTTCCTAGGCACCTGCTCAAAGAAGAAGTTGTCAGCCGCCGGGGGTAGTTCTTCTTTAGGACCCCACGTGGCTATGCAAGCTGGAGGTTGTAATCCCCCGGACCTCTATGACAATATGGCATTTCGAGAAGACGGTGATTTCCAAGGAACATATGTTGAGATCCCTGGGGGTAGCTACCCTCGTCAAGAGGACGCAACTTCCTATGCTGGGGATTGTATTCCCTCCTAGTCCGAAGAGGATGCGGCACTACCAACTTTCCCGGATGAATATTCACGGCATGACTCTGAGGCAAAAAGTGCAACGTCCACCATCCCATCCATTTCTTCCCATGTGAGAATAACATACATGGCATGAGACGATCACGAGGGCCCCAATGATTGACAGTGCCTCAAAATTCTCGAAGCCATGATATATAATATGAGCACATCAATGCAAGTCTTTACCTAGACAATGTTGGATATAAAGGAAATTATAATCTCACAACCAGCAAGGGCCTCTGGTCAAGCAAGCTTGGATCCGAAGACCAACAGGAATACAAATGCAACCATTTCATCCGCTGGTGGTAATCTACCCTACCCTGATCATTCGCTCCTTTCGTAGTCGATGAAACTCAGGAAGCAATGCGGGAGGTCAGATAACTCCGGGCCTACCTAGACTCAATGGTAAATTGGGACTCACTGTGCGAGCTTGGGATTCGACAACCGTATCTCCTTGAATAGAGAGATGTACCATACCCGCCCAAGTAAAAGCCCTTCAACTTGACTCCATTTGATGGGAAAACATATCCCAGTCAGTTTATGAGTTACTTCGAGATGGCAATGGGACATCTACCTCGCAATGACGCCCTTTTAACCAAGCTCTTTGTCGGGCCCTTGTCTGGAATAGCCTTCGATTGGTTCAACAGCCTCTTAGACAACTGTATTTCATCGTTAGACGATCTCAAAGGTCCCTTCCTCGCTCGATTCTACGACAGGGACAATGATATGACGATGTTCTCTTTAATGGACATCATGCAAAGAGAGAAAGAGTCGGTACGGGAGTACATTGAGCGGCACAGGCAAACGACACTAAAGTTACCCCCTGGTAACCTTGAGTCCACACTGATGGACACTTGTAGAATAAATCTCCTTTCCACAGTCAGGCTCTGGATGGGCGACTTTCAGTTTAAAGACTAGACGATATTCATCATAAATATTGTCGGTGGTGAAAAGAAGATGAAGGACGCCCGCCTCTTGGAATTACAGATCGTCGTCGCTGATGATAGAAGAAAATGTCCCTACAACAACAACAACAATGGAAATAACGCCCAGGATAGCAAGGGAAAGCAGGCTCTTATCACCAATATAGCCAAGAAGCCCGAGCAAAAGCCCACAAAGGCTCCAAAATTGAATAAAACTTATTCCTTCAAAGATGATGACATCATAGCAAACTTTAACGTACTAATGAAGGAAAACAAGTTTTGGCTCCCCGATGTCAAGCGCCCAGTTAAGGTAGCCGAGGTAAATAATTTAAAGTACTGTCACTACCATCAATACGTCAACCATGCGATGCGGGACTGCTACACACTGAAGCGGTACATCCAACGTCTGCTCTACACCAAGGCCCTCACCTTGGATTTCGATAAAAAAAATAGTTGTCGCCAATATGGTATCTGTCACCCTCACATTTTCAATCAAGGATAGTTTGGTAATTGACACGGATAATTTTATTTTAGGAGTATTGTATTAAATATTGTGCATGTATAATTAATTAATTATTATATTATTTATTTATTGTTAGATGCTAGATTATTTTTGACTTGTGTAGTTGACCTAATTAATTAAATTAGATGCATGAACCCAATATTTATGTTAGTTTAGATCGAGCCCAATAATTAGGCCCATGGATTAGGAGGATGGATTAATTAGTGAAACCAATATACTAGAACCTTCCCTCAATTAATTTCTTCATAAGAGGCCCCAAGGGGTAAATTGGATATTTTATACTAACTTGGGGAAGGGGCTAGGGCGCCCACATTAGGAGGAAGGAGAGAGAGAGAGAGAGAGAGTCTCTTCTCATTTCTTATTTCATTTAGATCTAGACTTTTCTCCCTTTCTAATTTCTTCATTCCTTCATATTTCTCTCACAAATTTCTTCTCAAATTCTTTTCCTATTTTTGAATTGAGGCTACTACAATAAGGATCAACAAGAAGAAAGCAAGGAGCTACAATGAGGAGGCCAAGATCTACAAAGAGGAGGTTATATTCTATATTTAGGGATTTTTATTGGGAATCCATCTCCCAATAGGTACATTTTAGTTTTCCCTCTTCTTTTAGACTCTAAATTTGAGATTTTACCATAAAAAACTACCCCACATGCATAGGCTACCCATAGGAATTGGAATTAGGTTCATAGGAGGCCTATGGAGGAAGTTATGTGTGTTTTGTGTCAATTTTGAGAGAATTTTGAGATTGGCACATGTGGTATTTGCCAATTGGCCAAATAGATCAAATTGACATATGTTTGGTTGTTTGTGACTAGTGTCGTATCCATAATTGGATACATGTAGGTCGTATCTTGTCAATTTGGCGATACGGGTTATTTTTGGAAGTTTTCTTATGACACAGGAATTTGTGCATATCACTTCTTGACACGGACACGTAGTTGTATTTATTATTGTTCGTATATTTCATAATTAATATTCTAGAATTTCTCGTGTCCTTCGGGATGCATTTGGTTGGGTGGTGGAGCCGTATCGCAAGCGTATCATAGAATGAGTGTGATTCGGGTACGGTGCACTCCACGTGTTTGTTTCGTTGCCCTTAATTCTATGTGTGCTTGTGTATATGCATATGTATGATAGATTTTATATATATATATATATATATATATATATATATATAAGTATATATGCATATCTATGTATATATGTGATATCTATTGGAGTATATATATATATATTTAAGTGTATATGTGTACCTATATGTATTATGTAAGTGTGTGTGTGTATATATATATATATATATATATATATATATATATATATATATATATGAGGGAGTGTATATACATATATAGATTGATATATATAGATTAGCATATATGTACATGTATGTGTGTGTTGTGTGCTTTTAGTTGTGTGTGAGTGTGTGTTTGTGAGTGAGTAGATGCTCGGGCCACGGTAGATACTATGCAGTGGCCAACTGCGCAGCAACTACTTAAAGATATGTGTGCATTCAGTTAGCAACAGTGAGCTCGAGGCAGTTGCAGCTGAACTGCAGTAGCCATCAACTGTACTATACACAGCAACAAGGTTTCAGCTAGCAGTATCAGTAAAGAGGGGTCGGGCACTTGCAGCTGTGTAGTATACAGCAAAGGCAGCAAATTAACTCAGCAATACACAGCAGTAGCTCGTGCACAGTAGAAGCAAGGGGAAGGGCAGTTCACTACAGAGAAATTGGTCTCAGCAGGGTGCAGTAGTGTTCACTTCGTGCACAATACTCATACACAGCAAGGAGGAAATGTGCAGCTGTACAGTACAGCAGTGTGAGTTCGTGCACAGCAATAAGGTACCGTCTGCAGGCTCGGCAGCAACAGCAAGTTGAGCCACCACCTACACTGTGCAGCAACCTGCAAACCTCAGTAACTTCCAGCAAAGCCAGTAGCAGCAATAACAAAGTATCGTGCATTCAGGTATCCGCACCGTATCAACTCTGATGGTTTAGTCAGTGGGTAAGTTTAATTATTTAGGTGTTGGTTGAGTAGTGTATTGATAGTTAGATTCTTAAACTATAGTATCTATGAACTAGTATGTATTATATACTAATTTAGTAGTTAGTGTAGCTAAATAGTTAGTGATATTCTTGTTAATTAATAGTTAGCTTAGTAACTATATGTAGTTAGTAAGTATTGTATTATTAAGTTAGTAGGTATTGTATTGTTAAGTTAGATAGATTTGTATATTAGTATATTATATATGTTAATGGTTAGTGGTATTTAATAGCTATGTGTTAGCATATAGTTAGTTTATGAGGGTTATCTATTTATTAGCTAAATGAGATTTGAATTACCTTAGGATATCAAGGTAATGTCAAGGTAATGGATCGATACTCAAGGTATTGGGTTTGAGTATCGAGATAGGTGTGTGGTAGTGTGATACGCATTGGTGCAAGGCCAAAGTATCCAAATTTCATTAATTAGTTAAGATACTATATAAATTAACTTGTATATATATATATATATATATATATATATATATATATATATATATATATATATATATATTTATTATTATTATTATTATTTTTATATAATAAAACTTGTATATCCTATGATACGATATTATGTGTGTTTCATAGTATCTTAGATTAGCTAGTGTAGTTTAGTTTCATAGTACGTTGAACTAGTATCCTAGATTTAGACTCATACAACCTAGAAATAGTCGGTTTGACTTAGAAATAGTTTTATGACCTAGCATTGTATTAGTTTAACTTATTTTCATTCCAGAACCTTGTATTGATGCAACATACTATATATAGGTCTGTGTGACACTAGCTTGGGCATCGAGAGACACACCTGGATCAGGACTTCAGGCGAGTATATTTCTCTATTAATTTTCAATTTATAAGTGTATATATTCATGTTCTAGAACTGTATACTTGATTCTGACACAGTGATTTCATGGACTTGTACTATATGGATCCCATCAGGAGATGTTATCCCCTACCGTGCTCAGCGGGTACTCCTGTACATGTATTTTATTGTATACATTGGATATTGATTTATATTTCGTATTCCTACACTGCTCATGTTCAGTGTGCTTATTTGTGTACACACACTGCTCGTGTTCAGTGTGATTATATTCGTGTACACCCACAGCTCGTGTTCAATAGTCATATTCGTGTTCGTAACGTGTCGTGATTGGATCCATTGGTATTAGTTACTGATGGAAGAGTAGAAGTTGATTATGTGATCAAATCTCCATTGTTATTCGTGTACATACCGATTACATACTACACTTGTAATCGACTTACCTTATTGATCATGTTTAACCCAAATCGATCACATAATAAACTTGTATTCTGAGGCACATTAGTTAGATTTATGCTATTTCTTCATATTATAGTTCTCTATTCCAATATGCTACCTGTTCACCCTTGTTCATTTCATGCATATGTTTAGTTATCTTGTATTCTTTATCTATTTTATATGCTCGATTATGTTATTAAAACTATTTTCAGAGGTATATACTTCGCTCTAATCCACTGGATTTTTTTTTTCAAATGATTGGCTTTTAGAGTAGTGTCCTACATTCTATGGGCCGCAGGATGGTGTACCTTTAGAGGATACTCTAATAGACCAGGAGGACATAGTTGCAGAGCCTGAGGAGGTTTAGTTTATATTGTGTTGGACTTGTATTAGACTATATTTGTAGAGATTCATGGCTTGTATATTATTTCAGATTATGGATTGTATCTTGTTCTTTCCTTAGCTATTCCATTCGTGCTTTATCTTCCTTAGTTTGCATTGTGATTGAGTATAGTTACATTGTGAGATACCATATTGTTCCTCTATTTGGAGTTGAGATGATTGACATGTACCATATATATATTGTTGAGATGTTAGTTAGTTAAAGTTGACCCAGACAGCGTTCTACCGCCGATGCTATGGCATAGGCTGGACGTACCCACGTACACATGTCCGAATATCCGGGTACGGATCGTGAAATAGTTTTAGTGGTGGCCCATGCAGGTCTAGATTCGTAATTAGTGCAATATCGTAGTTGTGCTCACTTAGAGTATTGCTACGAGCCTGCTTCAGGAAATAGGATTTAGGTTGAGAGTTTACTCAATCACAACTAGGAAATATTCCAATATCTATTTTCCAATCCTTATCTATTGAATATTTGTTTCACTTTGAATAAAATCTGCCCTTCCTTGATGATATCGTATCATACTCAAATATTGATTCCTTATTTCAATCTATCTTCAGGATGCACCCCGAAGACGCATTTCCAGCACTCAGGTGCCACGACGGCATGATCAGTCACTTCATCACCTATGAGGACAACACCCTTAGAAGATGTTCCAGTACCTACATTCCAGAGGTTGGCTTCACCAGTCCAGGTGGGCATATCTGCAGCAACTTTCATAGGTGCTCCACCTTCGGTACAAAGGACAGCATAGACAGTTTCAGGGGATCTTCCACCTCCACCACGTGCAGTTGATCAAACGCAAATATTCATGCTCTTTCAGCATAAGATGGAGGCGCAGCTGCGTCAGTCAGAGGTCCTGTGACAAAGCGTGTAGAATTCTCACTAGATCGTGCTTGCAGTAGTTGAGAGAGCTTCTACAGTCCAGCCACAGACGGTACCACCTCAGTTTATCTCGCAACAGCCGAGGTCGGGGACCATCATAGACTTCAAGAGGATGGGGCCGAAGGACTTTAAGGGCACATAAGGGATCCTTTATGCTGATGATTGGATCGAAGACATCGAGTGAAACTTGTGGCTGGTGCATATAGAAGCATGAAAAATACGCTGGGAAGAGCTACGCAGCCTCTTGATACAGAGCAGCGTAAGCAGAGGCCTTCAGAGCCATCAGGCGTACAACAGAGTTTTCTCCGCTAAAATACAGCGTGAAGAATAAAACTCAAAGGACCACCCGTGTAAGTACAGTGCGTCCAGGCCACTCCAGCATGAACAGAGTTCTTCATCGCCTCCATGGCGTAAAACTCATCTGCTCTCAAAGCAGCGTTATATCGTACGAGGAACGCTTCATCTTCCCCGAAATGAACCTGTCAAGTCACGCAGTGAATCTGACCTCTGACTCCTGACAAAAGGTGATGCACGGCTACCCAGACGACGGCTGAAAACGATGGCAGACCTCTCGGGACGCGTCCCACAGTATGATGGCGGATCTCACCATTTAATGCAGAGGATTTGGTAAAACATTACCAAATCGTCGTTTACTGGAGTCCCCTCAGCATAAACCGCTCTTTTTGCGTGCAAGGGAATACGCCACCCTATTTTACACAGGCAAACATGAGCTGTTTTACGCTCCGCAGCAGACAAACCGCCTGCCACATCAAAAGCTGCACTTCGTACGGGATTCGAGGCACGTCTCCACGTCTAATTGCACAGAGCGGTAACAGTTTCTCTCAAGACACGTCTCTGCGATGGGTGCACAGAAGGCCTGCAGACCTTCGAAACATGCCTCCGCATTTAATGCATAAGATGATGGCAAATCTCTGCAAGAGATTTGGTTATATCTTCAAAAGTCATAATTCTGGCTAAGGCATTCACATTAGCACGGTATGCAGCGGCTTCTACGCCCATTCAGGATCTGTGCTCAAGCGGCTTCTACGCCCATTCTGGCACGATATGCAGCGGCTTCTACACCCATTCAGGATCTGTGCTCATGCGGCTTCCACGCCCACTCAGTCTCTACGACTACTCGGCTTCCATGCCTATTCGGCTTCTATGCCTGTTTGACTTCTGTGCCTGTTCGGCTTCCACGCCTACTCGGCTTCTATGCCTGTTCGGCTTCTATGCCTACTTGGCTTCTATGCCATGGTGACGGACATTTGGCTTCTACGCCAACCTCTTCTACACAATGGATACCTACCTACGTGGCTTTTACGCCGTGATCTTAGTATCAACCGTACGTATTGTGTCTCCTTAGTTGGACCCACGTCACCCGCTCAGTCAAAAGATCATCTATACGTAGGCATTGGTTACTTTAACCGTTGTGTAAAAGGGTGCTGTACTTTCTACTCCTCGGTTGCTACACCAACGGAGTGGTCACTGTCACCAAAGACTCTATAAATAGAGGCCCCTGTCAATGGGGAACAAGGTCAAAAAATTCGATCAAGAATACCAATATAAGATCCAAGGTCGACAATTGGAGAAGATCGAACAAGGAGAGAGAGAGAGAGAGAGAGCCCGGAGCTCAGGCAAAGAGCGGGGATCGACGACTTCGGCATCGTACATCCACCCTCTCCTACAACCATCGAAGCTGCTACCTGTCTTCCACGATACTTCTTCAACATCGCGTGGTCCAAGGGCTAAAGTGATCGACCGCAGATCAGACACCTATAGCAATTTATATCCAGATTAAATAAATTGTACTCCCACATCCTCGTATAGGATTACATTGTACAAGTTTGTTTATAAACCAAAGGACGCGGGTTTCGCACAAACCCCGTCATTGAAATACACTTTCATTCTTTCGTTTAATACCACAAATAAGATGGCGACTCTGCTGGGGACGTCTTTCTCTTCTGACGAGGAAGTAATTGCTCAACGCGATGGGGTATCTATAGGAACCGTGAAGAAGACACTGGTCGTTCATTTCGACCAGTCTGCTTACGAAGACATGCTTCGAACCGGGGGTAGCTCTCACTCTCTCTCCGTCCAAGACTACAGGAAGCTGCGCAAAGTGTGGATGCCCAAGACATCCTCAACCATTCCTGTGGACTCTCCGATCTCTCCGATCTCTCCGACCAATGAGGTGGTAGCATCGCTTCCTCCGTGTCCTGCACGTAAAATTTAGTCTCCCGCTACGCCCGGTATAGACAAAACTTCGGGCAAGGCCTCTGCGCTAACCCAGAAGTATCCACTGTGCTTTACGCGTAGGAACCAGTCTCCCGCTACGCGCGGTACAGACAAAACTTCGGACAAGGCCTCTATGCTAACCCAGAAGTATCCACTGCGCTCTATGCGTAGGAACAAGTCTCCCGCTACGCTCGGTACAGACAAAACTTCGGGCAAGGCCTCTGCGCTAACCCAGAAGTATCCACTGTGCTCTACGCGTAGGAATCAGTCTCCCGCTATGCGCGGTACAGACAAAACTTCCGATGGTGCCTCAACGCCAAATCAGAAGATCAGATCACGCTCCACGCGCGAAACAACATATGACTTCTACGGTAAAATAGATGAGCGCGGTGATCTCCGCAAGGGGAAGCAAGCAGGCGAATATTCAGCCTCTCGGCCTTTACGCCAGCAAGAGAACAATCTACCTACCCTCCGGATTACGCGAGAAGCCGATGGCCGACTGAGGACCTCTTCAGCTTTACGCCAGTCTGAGCGAATCTCCAAATTATGCCAGGTGAAGTCCCGCAGTGTAAAGCAAGCTCAGGTTGCTACTCCTGACCTACGCGAATGCCTAATCCAGAAGCGTAAGGAGAGGGGACCTTCCAACATGTCTATTACGCCCCCTAGAGAGCAATGTTGTAATAGTCATAAGATTATGATTGACTGCTGCTGTTCTAAAGCAAAACGGTCGATCTTCGACCGATTGAGCTACTCTCAGTCTTTTCCGGAAGAAGAGCACGCATATGAGTCCGTGAACATGGCTTCACGCATACCCAGAAGAAGGTCGAGCTCAAGACGTCATCCCTCTGGGCCTCCGAGCCGAAGAAGATTCGAAGACCTTCTCTGGAGCACTGAAGCTGGGGTGTTCCAAAATACCCGGGCAAGGTCACAGCAACCAGCTCCGTACTCATCTGATTCCGATGCTGGGGGTCACCAATCTCCCAGATCAGATGCTGAGAGTGTAGAGTCAACTTCTGCGGTGACCTATACTAATCCTTCGATGACGCCCAGGGAAGTGGGAGCTTACGCCATTGAAGACGAACGCGAGGAGGCTTCAAGAAATGCGGAACAACGCATCACTGTGCTAGAGACGTCTCTGAAGCAAATGCAATCCGTAATGGAGAACATGCACCAGATGATGCTAACTCAGCATGCGACTGCCATGGCTCAAGCGTCGGTCCCGCCAACTCAGATACGTATGGGGGTGGACTTACCACCATCCAACCCAAGCCAAGAACCTGCTCTAGATCAAGAGTCAGCATTCCCTCCACTTCCAACTGAGAATCCGATGCGGGCAGTGCGGGAGTTGAAAGCCCAGTTTGACTCCTTGAAGCACAAAGATCAGCTCAAGAAACTGAAAATCAACCAGCCTTACCCGGCTATCTGGAAAGAAGTCCCTTTTCCTCCGAAGTACAAACCTCAGACTATGGCTCTGTTCGAAGGAAAAATATCACCAAGTCAATACATAAACTATTTCAGTATGATGACGGTGTTGCTACAAGGGAACGACGCCCTCCTCACTCGGGTGTTCAAGGGCTGCCTCTCAGGAGTAGCCTATCAGTGGTACCGTAGCTTGGCGGACAACTGCATTACTTCCTTCGAGGACTTCAAAGCGCTATTCTTCACACGATTCTACGAGGGTGGAATGGACATGTCTATGTCCTCCCTCATTGAAGTCAAGCAAAGGGAAAAGGAAGACGTTCGCACCTTCGTCGAACGTTTTCGTCAGGCCACCTTACAAATGCCTCCAGGAGTTCCAGACTCGGCGTTAGTAGACATTTGCAGGAAGAACCTCCTTCCTATAGTCTCGGTGTTCACAGGACCATATCAGTTCCATGAGTGGCCCTCGTTCATCATCTCAGCATTGGCCGCCGAAGACAACAGTCGTAAGGCGCGCGACAATGGCATCATAATCTCCGCCTCCGATAGAGGCAAAAGGTCATCTCCCAGCGGCGACCATCCTCGCAGCTCCAAGGGAAAAGAAGCTCTGACAGTCAATACGTCCAGACAAAAGACGGCGGCGACCACGCAGACAAAGCCCGGGACTTCCAAGCCCATCGAGGTCTACTCTTTCGACGACGACGATATCCCTAGCATATTTGAGTGTCTCGTCAAAAGTGGCAAGATCACCCTGCCGGAGCTAAGGCGGCCCCAAGAGGTCGGCAGTACCGACGACCCCAAATACTGTATCTTCCACAGATACGTACACCACCCAATAAAGGTGTGTTACGTACTGAAAAGGAAGATCCAGGGGTTGATCGATGCTAAGGCCATCACCCTGCACAACATCGAGAAAACGGTCACAGCCAACATGATCTCTCTGTGGTTCGGCGATCTGCCTCCCCAAGAAGTCATGGACGGTATCACGCCCATTTCCCGAGCCACAATGGACATCATCAATCTCCCTCCGGCTAGGGATCAAAATTATAACCTGGTACCCCTGACCACCCGTCAGGGCGAGATTATGTGGGTTCATCCAGATTTGGTATCAGAGCTCGAGGAAGAGACTAAAGCTACTAAAGCTGCGTCTAGGAGGAGCTCAAAGTGCAAACCATGCCATATGGTCGCAAATTCTTCGCCATTAGACGAAGACGAGGTACTTGCTGCAACCCGGTCAGGGAGAGCCTACCTCAACGACTACGGAGCAAGTCAGGAGGATATACCGGCAGACGTTTCAGCTGCCAAACCTGCAGGGCCAAGCCCCGTCATACCGGAAGCCAACCCTTCAAAACCGACGCCGACGGACAAAGGAAAACAAAGAGAAGTGCGCTTCGATAAACCTGTGAAAAACATTCCGAACAAAGGTTTTGAGAAGCCGTATAACTTCGACGTCCTAGCCCAACTAGCTAATACACCGGCCAGGCTCTCCATCTTCGAGCTACTCAGGCTCTCCCAAGACACTCGTCTAGCCTTGAGTGAAGCACTGATGCAGGCGGAGGCATGCTTGACCCAGCTCAAGTCTCCCGACGAAGAACCAGTGGCGTGCCCTCAATGCCACAGTGTGATGGAGGTGGTCACAAATATCACCTTCACCCAAGACGACATGCTGTTAAAACATAACAGGCATGACAGGCCCCTCTATTACACCGGGTACGTCGGTTCCATGGAGGTTGATCGAATTCATATAGATCCGGGATCATCGATCAGCATCATCCCGCACAGTCTGCTCAGACCATTGAGGATTCCTACCAGCGAACTGGCTTACACCTCCACTACAATCGTGGGATTCAACGCCTAAAGAAGTAAGCCGTTGGGGAAGATTCGCCTGAGGATCCAGATTGGCAACCTCAGATCGGTGGCCACATGTTACGTGATCGATTCAGAGGTATCCTACAACATTTTGCTGGGAAGATCGTGGATCCATGATCACAACATCGTTCCTTCAACTCTACATCAATGTCTTAAATATGTAGACCCCCAAGGAATGGTACACACGGAGGTGGCCGACCTAAACCCGTTTAATGGAGTAGAGTCCTACTATTCCGATGCCGTGTTGTACTCGCAGGACCACACGGAAGAAGTGGCGGGCAAGACAGAGAAGGAATCCCACCGGGAGCTAGGAGAACCCTCTGCCGTACTACCGCTGTCGATCAGAGTGAAAGGACGAACCACTCGTCCAAAAGCCATAGAGCACATGGCTATTCACCTGAACAGATCCAGCTCAGGGAAAAGAAGCAATTCTCCAATGGTTACTCTGAACCAGAAGCCTCCACCTTTGGTCATCAACCTTCGGCGCGACGAGCAGCTGACCGATGTAAACACGACCAGGAACGGAGTTCCAGATGGCAATAAACATCCGCTTTTCCAGTACATTAATGCTCAGATTCCAAATCAAGAATCCACTCCACGTGATGAGGTAGAACCCATAGCACGAAAGTTCTTGGAAGCTATGGACTCCTACCTTCCGCATATCTGGGAAGCAGCATCATCATCCAACGTCATCACAACGTATGGACCGCATGAAGATTCTATCTTCATAATCACGCCTACCTGCAGCAGTCAGCGTCCAATAGTATTCGGCCGCATGCGCAATCAACCAGCCATCCAGGAAGATCCTTTCGATGATAATACTGGGAAGATGCAGGTTCACCGATACAGCCCTCAAGATCTGAAGATCATGCAAAACATGGGCTACGACTTGAAGCGAAAGCCGGGCCTCAACTACGGAAGAGGCAGACGAACGCCGCCATGCGGCGACCCCCGCTACCAACAAACTCGTTTCGGGTTAGGGTATGCCACCTCCCTTACGGCTTCCACGTTGGATAAGGACATCTTTTCCTCCTCCTGGGATGGCTCGTCACCCCCCGACTCACCTAGTGCTCCCGAACAAGCACTATCAGCAAATATGGTGATGACAGATCCCTCAGAAGGAGAGGAACGAGATTCTGAGCCGTTTAAGAATGACTCTTGGGCTCAACAAATGGATACACAGTTGGAATTCTGCTTCAAACAGAGGGAACCTCCAACCAAAGACGAAGTTATCCAAATCGATGTTGGGGGTGAGCTTTCGCCAAAGCCGATATTTATCAGTGATAATCTTCCACCAGCCGAAAGGGAAGAAATCATACAGCTGATAAAGGAATACGTCGACGTCTTTGCATGGGATTATGGAGACATGTCGGGCCTAAACCCGAAGGTGGCTACTCACAAACTCAACATATTGGCTGACTCAAAGCCTGTGAAGCAGCACCAACGCCGGTTCTGACCAGACATGATGGACGCCATTGAAGCTAAAGTCAAAAAGCTGATAGCCTGTGGTTTCATCCGGGAAGAACAACATCCAGACTGGGTTACCAACGTTGTCCCAGTCATGAAGAAAAATGGGAAGGTACGTATCTGCATCGATTACCGAGATCTGAATGCGGCCTGCCCCAAGGATGAATTTCCTCTTCCCATCACGGACATTATGATCGACAACACCTACGGTTTTGAACGCATGTCTTTCATGGACGGGTTCTCAGGATACAATCAGATCAAGATGCATCCTGAAGACGAGAAGAACACTGCCTTTTGTACCCCGTTGGGAGTGTATTGCTATACGGTCATGCCCTTCAGATTGAAAAATGCCGGGGCTACGTACCAACGGGCTATGAGCGGCATATTCCATGAATATTTACGCAAAACAGTAGAATATTACGTAGACGACATAGCCGTCAAGAGCCACCTCAAGGATGATCACATTCAGGACCTAAGGACGGTATTCGAGTTAATGCGCCGACATCAACTCAAGATGAACCCTACGAAGTCCTTCTTGGGCGTATCTAGTGGCAAATTCCTGGGATTTTTTATCACCGCCAAAGGCATCCAAGTGGACCCTGACAAAGTCCAGGCAATCGTAGAAATGCGACCACCCCGCAATCTGAGGGAACTCTAGGGATTTCAAGGCCGTCTGGCTTATATCCGGAGGTTCATATCCAACCTCTCAGGAAGATGCTAGCCTTTTTCGCACCTCATGAAGAAAGGTGTATCCTTCGTATGGGACGAAACCTGTCAGCAAGCATTCGGGGAGATCAAACGCTACCTCACCAGTCTGCCAGTTCTGGTGTCCCCCATTATGGGGAAACCATTCTTGCTGTACGTCCGAGCAATGGATCATTCGCTAGAAGCTCTTCTAGCGTAGAAGAACGACGTGGGGCATGAGCAGGCTATCTACTACCTCAGCAGGATGATGGTCGGAGCCGAACACCGGTACAACCCAGTGGAGAAAGAATGTCTGGCTCTGATGTTCGCTATCCAAAAGATGCGGCACTACGTCACCGGCCAGACTATTCATATCATCTCCAGGATCAACCCTCTTCGAGTACTGATGAGCAAGCCGAGTATTCTTAATTCCCGACTCGTAACCTGGGCGATGCTGTTAACACCATATGACATGGTGTACATCCCGTATAAGTCCATCAAAGGCCAAGCGTTGGCCGACTTCCTGGCTGCTCATCCGATCCCGGAGGCCTCCAAGTTATACGAAGACATTCCCGAAGAAGTTGCAGAGTGTAATTCTGCAATAGAAAGTGACACATGGCAACTGTTCTTTGACGGCGCCTCCAGGACTGGCCCCCAGGGAAACATTGTTTCAGGGGTAGGAATCGTCCTGGTCACTCCTGATAAACTCATCATCTATCGGGCATACTCTCTTAATGAACCATGCTCCAACAATGTGGCGGAATACAATGCCCTGTTGATCGGGCTCCAAGTCGCTGAAGAGTTGGGGGTCGAATCCCTGGAAGCTTTCGGTGATTCTCTGCTTATCGTCAATCAAGTCAGAGTAATATATGAAGTTCGGAATCCAGACCTCATCCCCTATCACCGAGCGACAATCGAGATAGCCATGACGTTCAAAGGGTTCTTTCTAGAGCATGTACCTCGATCTCAGAATCTGGAAGCTGATGCCCTGGCCAGTCTAGCTGCGGACTTAGCTACCCCTATAAGAAGGCAAGATTCGGTGATCCTTCTTAACAGAGATTTATTCTGCGTGAAGAACAACCTTCACATAGAACGCAGCCACGCTGTGAACACAGATCCCCCCGGAAGAGACTGGAGAAGTCCCTTCATAGATTTTATCGCATACAAAATCTTGCCAGAGGACCCCAAAGAAGCAGTATCCGTCAAGAGACGATCATTACGCTTCTATTTCGATGCATCTTCACACTGCCTATATCGTCGAACCTACGACGGACTGCTATTAAGATGTCTCTCAGACGACGAAGCACAGCAGATTATCCGAGAAGCTCACGACGACGTATACGGAGCGCATCAGCCCGGTCCTAAGCTACAGGATTGTATCAGGAGAATGGGCTACTACTGGCCCACTATGATCACATACGCGATCAACTATGCAAGATAATGCAGAGCCTGTCAGGTTCATGCAGACTTCATATACCAACCGTCTGAATATCTACATCCTACGGTCGCATCCTGGCCCTTCGAAGCATGGGGTATGGATATCGTCGGTCCCATTCACCCGTCCTCCTCCAGAGGCCACCGGTTCATACTGGCCATCACGGATTACTTCTCCAAATGGGCAGAGGCGATCCCTCTGGCTGAGGTAAAAGCGTCTGACGTGATCAGCTTCATCAAGCACCACGTTATTTATCGCTTTGGGATTCCTCGAAGGATAATCCATGACAATGGGCCTCAGTTCATCAGTCAAGTATTTTATCAATTTTGCGATAAAAGTTGAATACATAATATTGCCTCTACGGCATATTATCCAGCTGCTAATGGTTTGGCGGAAGCTTTCAACAAAACCATTATCAAACTCCTGAAGAAGTTCGTCTCTTCAAACAAAAGAGACTGGAACGAGAAGCTGGGCGAATGTCTCTGGGCATACCGTACAACGGTACGGACACCTACAGGTTGTACCCCCTTTTCACTGGTCTACGGGAGCGAGGCAGTTCTTCCCATCGAAATCCAGATCCCGTCGCTCAGGATAGCAGTGACTAGTGAGTTGACTAGAGAAAAGAATGACCTGTTAAGGCTCCAAGAGCTTGAAGGATTAGACGAGAAACGCCTACAAGCTCAACAGCGCATCGCGCTTTACCAAGCACGCATTTCTAAAACTTTTAATCATAAAGTGAAGGAAAGAGTGTTCAAAGTCGGCGAGCTAGTTCTAGCCGTAAGAAGACCGATGATTCTTACCCACAGAAGTAAAGGCAAATTCCAGCCCAAGTAGGAGGGCCCTTATGTGATCGAGACAACGTTCTCGAACGGCGCCTACAGGATAGTCCAGCCTAATGGAGACCTGTTAATGGCTCCTATCAACGGCAAATTCCTGAAAAGGTACTATGCTTAATCTCCCCTGCTCGGGTGGGACGTAGCAAGGATCTCAATTCTGACAAAACTACTTCCAAAACGTAATTGGTAGGGTTACGCTCTATCATGTCCGTATGACCTCTGAATAGATGTATCCTGCTAAGAAGTTTATCGGGAGTCTATCATGTCCATACTACCTCTGATATCACTCTCACCAAAACCTGTCATTTACATTCCGAAATGATGGGTCCACAAAAGTCAGAAAAGAGTCGCCTTTATTTATTTCCGAGAGGGAGGCAGAATTACATCTGGGCAAGCAAAAAAGGGGAAAGGATACATCATGATAGCGGGTGAGTCAGATCGTGAATCAGCCGCTCCAGCGCAGCTATCCTCTCATTTCTAAGAACCAAGGCGTCGGTACGAGCCTACTCCAGCCGTGCCTCGGGAGTGTCCGTGAGGGTCAGATCAGCCTTTGCCCGAAGACAGCCCATGCGAGCAGCTTCTGCACGGTCCAACTCCCGTCGCGCTGTGCTCAGTCGGCCAAACGCTACCTCCAGACCCGCCAACGACTGAGAAGTCCACTCCTCTGCCCGAGCAAGTTTTTCCTTCAGCTTGGAGACCCTCGCTGCATTCCCTTTATGCTCAGAGCGACACTGCGTCTCAACAGCAAGAGCCTCTTCTACGACAACTTTTCTCCTATCCACCTCCAGCTTATGCTTCTGGATAGAGTTGTCCAGACTTTCCAGCTTCGTAGCAAGCCGCGCAGTCATGAGGTCGAACTGAGCCTGAACATCTGCATCGAGACCCCGAGTCAGCTGCAAATATTCGTTAAAAGGTTGCTCTAACCCATTAACCACCGCCTCCAGGGCGTCAGCTATCCCAGGATCGCCGAGCTCCCTGATGACCCCGATCGAAGCGAGAGAAGTCTTCCTCAGGCTCTCAAAATCCAGACTCTTCGTTAACACCATTGATACCATCGTTCTCAAACCGGTGTAAAAAAGGATGGTATGTTGCTCGGTCAACGTAACTAGATCCGACTGAACATCGGGAGCGCCCGTAATGTCAGCAAGTCCCTCTCCAGGGATGATTGCAGACGAGGTGGCCACAGCCGTCGCATCGACACATGGCGCAATCAAAGAAGGTGCGATAACGGCGGTCGAAGTCGTCGCCACACTCACAAGAGGCAAGGTCACGACGACGTGTTCATCCTCCTCTCGAGGTGACGAGGCTACTCCGGGCGTACTGGCCCCCGAAGCCACTTTCTCATCAAAGTCGAACGCCTCCTTGTCAGAAGCCCGAGCGGAACCAGAATGCGCTCCAACGCTATACTCCCCGTGGGCGCTATCCCCTGAGAAGAAGATAAGAAAGTCAATATCAGTATGATGACAATCTTTCTGAAGGGAGGCATAAAGACGACGTTTACCCGGAGCCAACGGCATATACGACGCATCTGCAGTCGATATAGCTAAACCATGCCTTAATGACGCAATGTGAATCGTCATGCCTGGAGAAGGAGGTGGGCCGATCGACATCGCCGAGAGTTCTGTCAGGCCTCCACCAAGACGTGGTCGAAGTTCATCGGCCGGAATCTCGTCGGACGCGCTCACTGACGCGGCAGGAGTCATGCCCGCTGCTGGCCTCGGGAAAGATTCTCCCATCTGCCTCGGCCACACAGGCAATCTCGCTCCGCTACTTGGAGCAGTAGCCGCCACAGCCACCTCTAACGAGGATTCTCCGACATCGACGACCGGAACTGTAGGAGGTCCCTCTCTAGAAGGCGAGGAACCTCCAGCCAAAGAATCATCCCCGATGTAGGGAGAGGCAGGCTCACTCCCAGGAGCCGCAATACCAGGAATGCGGAGAGGACGAGCAACCGTCTCCTTCCTCCTCTTACGAAGAGAAACTTCCTTCAGAGCAGAAGCCCGTCGCTTCCCAGAAAGGACTATCAAAGCACCCGCAGGCAGAGGCACTTCGCACCTCGACACCGACACCAGAGGCTCATCCGGAGTACCAGACTCCTCACCTTCGTCCGAAGAAACCGAAGGGACGTCAACTTGTCACGACCCACACCCGATTTAGGGCACGAGTACGTGGGTACGTCCAGCCTACGCCGCAGCATTGGCGATAGAACGCTGTCAAAGTCATGATACTATCTAGCCAATCTCACACAAGCATCCAATCTCCATAAGGAGGCACGGATGACGCAAATAAAATGATCACATACTCAATCACAGAATTACAGCACGATAAGATATCAAACAAAAATTAAATACAACACAAGTCTAAAGTAATAATCTAACTCAACAATTATCCAAGTCCCAAAAAAATGCCGGAGACAAATCCGGTACCAAATAGTTTGCTAAAAGAACTGATCAGAAAACTAGAGGAATTAGTGATTCCGGCTAGACCTCCCGGAATCACAACTAACTACCAAGTCTGCAGCTACTCACCATATGGTCCATAAAGAGTCGGACAGCGGTCCTCTAAGGCATAGTCTGGAAAAATGTTTCCAGTCAGGAAGGAGCAAAGTACAAATCTCAAATAACAGTTCCATATAATTGATAAGGACTATAAAGCAATAAACAGATGATGCTAGATACTGAGAAGACAGTGAATAAATGCAATGGAAAATAAAGAGACAGACAATGTAAAGAGACATGCAATAGGCAATATGATACAGTCAGTGCATGTATGAAAATAAAAAGAACAAGGAACAGTATCATATACGGGTGATGTAGTATATGATTTAAATAGGGAACTGTAATCTATTCTAAGTATTTGAAATAGTAGTTTCAAAATGTGATCGGCTTGGGAACATGTACGATAGCTACAGGGCCTGGCTAATCATGGGTGAAGAGCATGATTAACACTTACATTGTTCTACACTACAATAAGAGGTTATGATCACATTTCTTATTAACTACTTTCCCGCCCCCAACTAGTACTGTGGATCCAACCATGACACGTCATGATACACGAGCAAGTCCAATCTATCATGTACGATGTCTAATATACATGTCGTGTACAATGTCAAATGATAATCAAGGTAACATCTCATGACTGCAGATCCAAGCTATACTAGTCCGTGTAGCACAGTGTCAAGGATTCAGATGTAACATTTTTAGCTTATTAGAATTATAGAAATTATCAACAATTGGAAATTATCGGAGAATGTACTTGCCTTGAGTCCTTAGATGGTATTTATGGATGTCCTGTTCCAGAGTATCCCCTGGGTAAACCAACAGTCCTATAAATATATCACAAAGCAAAATCATATTTGCATCAGATGCTACGCTAACACACAGTCTATAAACACTGAATTCGGGACTTCTCTAGGTATGATACTGGTCACCTAGGATCACCTAGCAGATAGATATATAAGACACATTACCTGTTTTAATCATTAATACCTACCATATATATATTTGCAATACAAATATGTATATACCAAATTGAATTTATACCATATATATACCAATTAAACATACTTCGTATATATATATATATATATATATATATATATATATATATATATATATATATATATATACATACATACTAGTTGAACCATACGTATACTCATATATATGCAAAAGTACACTTTAGAATATACATATATGTATTGTCAACATCATTATTAAAACATACTAATGTTAATTCACCAAATTAAATTTATACTATATATATATACATAAATATATACAGATATACCAATAAAATATAATACTATATACTTGCATATGAGTACATATATATATATACTAATATAAAAATACAATACTACCATATATGAGGAATACATAATACTAATATATGACTAATATATGAATTTAATTTTGTACTAGTATATGCTTTTTATTAACTAGATATCATATATAAAAATAACCAATATATATATATATATATATATATATATATATATATATATATATATATATATATATATATATATATATATACAATATATATAACTTAATCATACGTACTAGAATACGTATATATCATATTAAATATATACATGTACATATATATATACATATCATCATTAATTATACACATTAATTACATTAATTTATCAATACATTACATTAACCATACTAATACATTAATTCATTAACATACTAATACATTATATTGATTTATATACACTATACATTATTAATTAATGTACACTATATATTACATAAATTAATGTACACCATACATTAATCAACTAATGTACTCTATACATTATGTACACCATACATACATTATATTAACTACTATACTCTATTAAATACACATTATAAGAAAATACCAATATATATATATATATATACCAATTAATGATTACATACATTTACATATGCATTAATTAAATACATACTCATACAATTAATTAAACATACTTATACAATTAATTATACATACTATAATTATACAATTAAAAATTAATAAAATAAATAATATACATATCTTTAATTAACATTACTAATGTATTTATATACTATGCATATTCACGTATTAACATTAATTAAATAAATACTTATACATATACCTATCTTTATATATATACTCATACGTATATATATATACATATATATATACATATATATATGTATATATATATATATATATCTATAAAAAAAAGGAAGAGGGAGAGGAGAATTACCTGCTGGGGGTTGGCCGGAGTCTCGCCGGAGGGGAGCTGGCCGGCGGGGAGTAATGGTGGTGATGATGGTAGAAGATGATGGTGGTGGTGTTTGGAAGCGAGAGGGGGAGAGCACAGCAGGGAGGAGAAGTGGAGCGCCGACGCCGGAGTGCAGGTCGGCCGGAGGATGGCTGACCACGCCGGAGTATGGGATCGGGCTGCGGGGCAGTACAGCTCGGCAGGGAGGCCGGAGGGAGGTCTGGAGTGGGAAGAGCGGGGAGAACCGGAGTTGGCAGCGCCGCCGGGTGCGGGCTCAGTCGGCCGGGTGCAGTAGGGGCTGCGGGGGACTCGGCCGCCGGAGGGAGTCAGCCGAGCAACAGCAGCCGGCGGGTCGGCCTGGCGGAGCAGCGGGGATGCTTGGCCGCTGGAGAAGGGAGGAGCACAGCCGGGATAGGGCTCGGCCGGGTGCAGAGAGCCACCGGACACAGGGAGTGAAGGGGTGGGTGAACAGTGTTCCCCCCTTCTTCCTTTGAATTCAAATGAAAAATAAAGAAGAAGGAGAAAGGAAGAAGGAGAAGGAAGAGAAGAAGAAGGGAAGAAGAATTTGGAGAAACTCCTACGTTGGAGTTGAGGATGGAGGAGAGAGAGAGGTGGGGGCTTGTTTGGGGATGTGGGCTACCTAGGTTTTCTAGTGATTAGGGTTTGATGGGACATGATATTAAATAAGGGAGAGAGGGTGTTGATGAAGGGTGGTGATTGCATCCCTTGAATGGGTGGTCTAGATTGGTCATGAAGGAATTTTCATGTGGGGATGAGGGTGATGATTAAAAATATTAAGGATTCCTCATTGGTTTAAACAAATGGGTGCTGACACCAAAAATGCAAATTTGCAAATTAGCCCCCTTAAATTTGGGTATTTGCACAGACGCATAAAATGACAAAAATTTGGCGGGCGATTCGGTGTCCGGTGTTTTGTAGAGTCAGGGGGCGCTGTATATTTGGTACGGGCTCAATTAGCAGGGCACTGGAATTAAATTGGGATTTCAGAATCGGTTAAAATAGTATCCTCAATTTAATTAGAATAAAATGCAAGTTGTGTTCTAAAATTAATTAGGAGTACATGGGGCCAAAATCAGGTCAGGTCATCAATACCAATAATGAAGAAGACTCAGAACAGAATATTACCCTAATTTGGGCTGAACGAAAAATAGGTCAAGATTGCCTCCAATTTCGATTGGAACGCACAACGATACAAAAATAGGAATTTATTAAATAACGTCCACGATAATTTTTGTGCGGCTAGAAATAATGCACAAAGAGCATAATCATGAGTTGCAAAAATAGCAGAATGGAAGGCGGGCATGTCTAGGGCAAGATTGTGAAATTTGTTGGAAGACAAAAGTCAGGATAGCTCTCCAAATATCGAAGCAAAGGCAATGCGCAATAATTAATTAAAATACGGTAATTAATTAAAATCTCTAATAATTAAATTCTAGATAAAACAATTTAATATCGAATTCCATAATTCGGACAGGCGTTCATCTACTGGACTTCTAGGTCAAGTCTGCTAGCTCAAAATAAATGAACACTGCATATAATACTATATTTAATTACACATCACATAATTATTTAAATTAAATATACTATCATGCAATTATTTAATTATAACTACAATAATATTAAATATTATAAAAAGTCAAAAATATCCCTATTTCCGGAACGTGGTAGTGACACAACTCTTCCCCCAGGCTTGGGAGAAGGCACCCGGAAGCTTCCACGTACGTCGAAATCACGATGGAAGGTGTTAATCGCCACGTAAAACTGGGCGTAAGAATGGAAAATGCGAAGCTCCGTGGAGGTTGTAACGACCGGCACAATGAAGGTTGCCCTCGTACAACCCATGAGGAAATATCACCACCCTCTAGCTCCATCAATGAGTCCGCCCGTGGACCTAAAGCTGGTAACGACATTGCCCACATGCAGCTGATCGTACCCAAACAACCTGGCAAACCGACTAGGCAAGTAGGGCTCGAAGAAGCAGTGATCTTCGCTCCTGTACAGCAGATAGGAGGGTCTAATACAGACTAACCAGTTAAAAGCTTCCGGGGAAAGGTCGGTCTTCTCTCCACCTGAATCCTCAAGCCGCACCCCTGATTGATTGCGATGCACGGGGAGAGTAGTACAGAGGAGCTTCCAACCGTGGCTGAGGTTCAACACCAGCCGGCAGTCTAAAACTGTGCTCACATTCGAGGAGGAATCCTTGTAATTCAGCAAGAATATACCCCCCGAGCTGCTACCGGACCCAGGAGACATCACCCGGGGATTGTGGAGAATCAACCATCCCATCAAGTATAGGTATGGTAATTCCACCCTGGGAAAACTCTTACGTCGGGCTTTATCGATGAGCAACCCGTCAGTTATGGCTCTCAAGCCAGCCTGTATACGGCACACCATGGTAGGAAGCAAGCCCAGTCTTGCCCCAAACACCAGGCGCACTGCCGGCCAGAGGATATTCCGGTGAATGCGGTCCGTGGATGTGGTACCTGGCACCACTACTCGGCGCAGCCATATGGAGAGGAAACCAGCCATCTGGGCTTCCTTAGACAAAGGCCTGCGACAATGCCTCAAGTAACTACAGGCCTTAGTGCCTTCCGGGTACTTTCCTACCCCTTCGACAAGAATCTGATCCGGAGCTTCAGCCTCTTCCATAAGAGTCTCCACAACCTGGGCACTAAGCACGCCCAAACAGTTCACGGGCTCATTCTTGCCACCCGAGGCTTTCTTCGACCTGGCGGCCCTGGCTCGGTGGAAGAAGAGGTAGGACATCCACTTGGTGGTGTGAGCCAAATCAGAAGGCTCGTTATAAAAGGTGGTGCACGCGAAGTATTGACACATCAGCTCCTGATATACTTCCGCCACCCGAGGGTCCAAATCCCCCAACTCCCGGTTGGTGGGAACATACTCTTCATATGGAGTATCCCCCATCGGCAGTCTCGAGACGACTGCCATCTCGTGGAGCGCCAATCCCAACTAGCCCAGTGGAGTGGCAAAGGTCCCGGTGAGCGGAATGTACCGCTCCATCAGCGCCAGGAACAAATTAGGGTTCGAAGGCAACCCGACACTCGTCGCACTCACAGCGGCATATAGTCCAATGCCCTCCAACTCTCTCCGAAAGTGCGTCAAGGCCCAGTCAACTAGGCATCTCCATTGGGAGTTCGTTGGGGTGATCCACCCATTGCACCGAGGATTCTCCTTGGGATATACCCCACCTCGACCCATGAAGTCATTGCAGAAGGTCGGCAATTGAACCGGTTGGATCACCAAGCTATCTTCACTTGGAATACTGCCCGGGCACAGTCCTCTGAACAACGTCACAACGCCGGAGGGGCGACTGACAAATGACCCCTGGTCAGCTCCTTTCAGATGAAAAATCTTCCCCGGCACGACATCTTCCTAGGATGCGTCACGTGGAAGAAGGCCGAGAGGGGTTAATCCCTCGGCATCTTTGGCAGGTACAAAACTAAATTCCCGGCTGGAAAGACCCAGGGCTCCCTCTTAGGCTTCGTCTGGGACTGTTTGTCGATCATGTCTCCGAAAAAGAAAGCCGGCTTTATGTACGGCTCCCCGTCTACATAAGTCAGAGGCTCCCCGTTGATCATGCTCAGCAGCATTTGCTCGCCCTGAGCCGATATTAAGACCCTCCTTCCTTCAGGGTACTGGTGTCCGGAGATAGAGAATGCCACGTGGGACAGATCCTCCAGGTAGTTCGAGTGCAGCATCCCAGCAGCGGAGCCCATCACCTCGGCCAGTGGAGACTCACCCAAGTCAACTACAAAAGTGCAAAGAAAATAAGTCATCACAAGTCTTGCACGAACATACGGACCGAAAGAAACAACAGTCTGTGCTCTACGCAGGATTGTGCAAATCTGGCAATTTTACGCCGGAGGTCCCCCCACAAGCGTAAAATTCAAATTTTATGATATATCCCAATTTTCGGTAGCCAGAGCTTTTACGCTCAGAACTACGAAAATATGGAGTCTTTACGCTGACACATTAGAAATATGGGCGTAAAAGATGAAAACGCCTCCGTGCATCATCTTCCTCAAGAAGAGGCTATCAGCACAGAAGACGACCTAGCGCGGTCACGTTCAACGTGTGCGAAGGATTTTTCGTCATTTTTGTCACCCCGAAGGCTTTACCTCTAAGACCGGGTGCACTGCTCGTCGGCAGGACACTTCGCTCAGAAGGAAGTTCACCTTGACCGACCAAAGATTCCCTCGCTGGGACGGAAGAATGAGAAGAGGAACCTATACCCTTTTTCTTGGCGGAGGAGGTCTGTTTCGACGCCATTTTCTGAAGACTCGAGATGCTCGGAGAGAGAACGAAGAAAAACTCGAACAGTCGAAAGCTCTCTTTCGCAGAAGACGGATAAAAAGTTTCTCTCGCAGAAAACTCGAGATATATATAGAGTTTGGGCCGACTCCGCGAATCCTCAGACGGACTCCTCGAGACCCTAACCAAATCTCGCAAAATTAAATAATGGGTTATGATTGGATGCCACGTCAGCCCACTAACCTTGAAAGACGGATAGTCAGCAAATTCGAAAAGTTTTTCGTGCAAAGACGGTTCAGCAGGTCCTACGCTGAAGGAGCTTTCTACCCTTGACAGCAACAGATCTACGGTTTTACGCTCGCAAGCTAAGTCTATGGTTTTACGCCCGGATGCCTTTATGCTCAGTAGCTTTTACGCTCGAGAGGCCACAAATCTACGACTTTACGCTCAGCAGATACCAAATCGATGATCTCACGCTCGGTGGCGCTCAGTTTTCGCTCAGAAGCAACAGATCCGCAAGACTTCACGCTCGAAGAAATTTTCTTTTCAGGAGCTACAGATAAACAGTTCTACGCTAAAGGAGCTTCCTCGCTCGACGGCTACGAATCTACAACTTTACGTTCGACAGCTACAAGTCAGGTTTTTGGCCCGGATGCCTTTGTGCTCAGTAGCTTTTATGCTCGAGAGGCCACAAACCCATGACTTCACACACAGGAACTACAAGTCTACGATTTCACGCTCGATGGTGTTCTACGCTCACAGGCTACAGATATACAGTTCTACGCTAAAGGAGCTTCCTACGCTCGACGACTACGAATCTACAACTTTACGTTCGACAGCTACAATTTAGGTTTTTGGCCCGGATGCCTTTGTGCTCAGTAGCTTTTATGCTCGAGTGGCCACAAACCCATGACTTCACGCACAGGAACTACAAGTCTACGATTTTACGCTCGACGATGTTTTATGCCCGGAGGCTACAGACTGATGATTTCTCGCTCCATAACTTTCTGTATATTCGAACAGTCCCTAAGACGGTCAATTACAGGAGTTCATACAGAATATACTCCTCCTTGGCCTCAACATATCCCAAGTACCCAAAATATACAAGAGTTCAAACATTGAGAAATTACTCTTCTCGGGTCAATTGGAGGTTCATCCAGACTCCAGTCTGAATATCTCGTCTATCAAAAGATGAAAGCTCAGTTTTGACAGCCATTCCTCGACCCTGTTCCAAGGGATTTTCGAGAAGTCACTCTTGAAGATGAAGACTGAACAAAGAATTCTGTCCATCAGAAGTTCAGAGCTCTACGCGGTTCCTCAGTCCTAGCAACAGGACAGTTCTAAAAATATTCAAAATGCTCTACAGCATTCTATGGACTACTCGCTATGCGTAAAGGACATGACCTAGCACTCTTTTTACAGAGTCGGCATACAGATTCAGACGTGTTAAAGTTGCACATATTCAGACTTTACAGCAATGTATGGCAAGATGATCATATGGAGAAGAAAGACGATTTTATTAAAGATCAAAATCATGATTACATATGAGGGAAATTCAATCTATAAGGATTTTCTCTTCATTTTCATGATTACATATGAGGGAAATCCCGTCTATAAAGGGCTTCCTCGTCATCGTCGTCGAAAAACCGTATCCTGAATCTGTTCGGACAGGTTCTCGCACCGGTGAAGGTTTTCCTCTTCTTCTATGGCGGTTCATTTACTTCCACAGTAATGAACAAGAAGATCCTCCATTCGCCATGGCCGATCCAGCTGAGGGGTCTTCCACCCAGCTCGATCGGGGATGATAGATTACGGTTTGTCTAATCTCGTCTGCGGGAATCTAAGGAGAAGAGATACAGCTTGCAAGCTGTGTGGTCAAATACGACCCTTCCTCTCTCCTTGGGCAACGCCATACAAAGTTGCTGATTATCCCGAGCAAGGGAGGCTAAGATATCCTTCCATGATCCATCGTTGCAGTGGACACTTGCTTTTAGATGCCGTCTTTTTTGGCTCCTTACACGCTGGAAGAACATGATCTCCTTCTTCCTCAAATCGACCCGGCAAACTCCGGTGATCATCTCTGCGTGGTGATGAAGATGTGGGGAGAACAGGCTAACTCCTCCAGCCTTTTATAGGCAAAAGAGATCACAGCGGTCTCCCATAAATCCTCCATAAAGTCTGCACCGACCGTTTCAACGCTCCATTCAGAAACGTTTCGAGTTACGAGGGGCCGTTCATGCTTCGTTCAAAGCGTTTCAAATTTCAAGGAATTTAAAAGCTCTAAAGGGGGTCTTGTAGAAGCATGAAAAATACGCTGGGAAGAGCTACGCAGCCTCTTGATACAGAGCAGCGTAAGCAGAGGCCTTCAGAGCCATCAGGCGTACAACAGAGTTTTCTCCGCTAAAATACAGCGTGAAGAATAAAACTCAAAGGACCATCCGCGTAAGTGCAGTGCGTCCAGGCCGCTCCAGCGTGAACAGAGTTCTTCATCGCCTCCATGGCGTAAAACTCAACTGCTCTCAAAGCAGCGTTATAGCGTACGAAGAACGCTTCATCTTCCCCGAAATGAACCTGTCAAGTCACGCAGTGAATCTGACCTCTGACTCCTGACAAAAGGTGATGCACGGCTACCCAGACGATGACTAGAAACGATGGTAGACCTCTCAGGATGCGTCCCACAGTATGATGGCGGATCTCACCATTTAATGCAGAGGATTTGGTAAAACATCACCAAACCGTCATTTACTGGAGTTCCCTCAGCATAAATTGCTCTTTTTGCGTGCAAGGGAATACGCCGCCCTGTTTTACACAGGCAAACATGAGCTGTTTTACGCTCCGCAGCAGACAAACCGCCTGCCACGTCAAAAGCTGCACTTCGTACGGGATTCGAGGCACGTCTCCACGTCTAATTGCACAGAGCGGTGACAGTTTCTCTCAAGACACGTCTCTGCGACGGGTGCACAGAAGGCCTGCAGACCTTCGAAATACGCCTCCGTATTTAATGCATAAGATGATGGCAAATCTCTGCAAGAGATTTGGTTATATCTTCAAAAGCCGTAATTCCGGCTAAGGCGTCCATATCAGCACGGTATACAGCGGCTTCTGCGCCCATTCAGGATCTGTGCTCAAGCGGCTTCTACGCCCATTCTGGCACAATATGCAGCGGCTTCTACGCCCATTCAGGATCTGTGCTCATACGGCTTCCACGCCCACTCAGTCTCTACGACTACTCGGCTTCCATGCCTGTTCGACTTCTATGCCTGTTCGTCTTCTATGCCTGTTCGGCTTCCACGCCTACTCGGCTTCTATGCCTGTTCGGCTTCTATGCCTACTTGGCTTCTATGCCATGGTGACAGACATTTGGCTTCTACGCCAACCTCTTCTACACAATGGATACCTACCTACGTGGCTTTTACGCCGTGATCTTAGTAGCAACCGTACGTGTTGTGTCCCCTTAGTTGGACCCACGTCACCCGCTCAGTCAAAAGATCATCTATACATAGGCATTGGTTACTTTAACCGTTGTGTAAAAGGGTGCTGTACTTTCCACTCCTCGGTTGTTACACCAACGGAGTGGTCACTGTCACCAAAGACTCTATAAATAGAGGCCCCTGTCAATGGGGAACAAGGTCGGAAAATTCGGTCAAGAATACCAATATTAGATCCAAGGTCGACAATTGGAAAAGATCGAACAAGGAGAGAGAGAGAGAGAGAGAGCCCGGAGTTCAGGCAAAGAGCGGGGATCGATGACTTCGGCATCGTGCATCCACCCTCTCCTACAACCTTCGAAGCTGCTACCTGTCTTCCACGGCACTTCTTTAACATCGCGTGGTCCAAGGGCTAAAGTGATCGACCGCAGATCAGACACCTATAGCAATTTATACCCAGATTAAATAAATTGTACTCCCACATCCTCGTATAGGATTACATTGTACAAGTTTGTTTTTAAACAAAAGGGCATGGGTTTCGCACAAACCCCGTCATTGAAATACACTTTCATTCTTTCGTTTAATACCACAAACAGTGCATATTCCAGAAAGGTTGCAGATAGAGGCAGCGGAGTGCATGATGTTCGACATTGCTTTGACATGGTTCAGAACATACCCCAGGATCGTAGTACCAGGACTTACTTGGGAAGCTTTCAAAGAGCACTTCAAGGAGAGGTTCTTTCCAGATGTGGCTCTGACATCTCTAGAGAGCCAGTTTTAGTACCTCGTTTAGGGAGGTATGTCAGTGGATGAGTATGCGGTAGAGTATTGCAGACTAGGTTGCTCGTGGAGGGATAGAACCATAGAGGGAAAGCCAGGAAGTTTAGAAAGGGCCTGAACCGGGAGGTTAAATCCCATACGAACGGAGATCCTACTGCTACTTTCGAGGAGATTCTCAGACAGGTGCAGCGGGCAGATGATAATTTAAAGCTTGGATCTAAGTGGCCAAGGGACACAGGAGGATTCAATACCAATACGGGTCCAACGAAGAGGCCTCATTTTCAGCAGCAGCACCAAAGGCATTTCCAGCATCCGAGGCAGCAGTATTACGGACCAGCTAGAGCACCGGCACAACAGATGCACCAGATCGAGAGGCCATCTATTCTTTGCACTTTTTGTAAGAAGAAAAGACATGGATGGGATGCATGCAGGATAAGATTGGGCCAATGCTTATTCTGTGGATCCGGAGACCATCAATTGAGGGCTTGTCCTAAAGTCCCAACTCGTCCAGCTTATGGCGGAGGTCAGGAACAGAGAGCACCCACGAGACCACCAGCGGGACAACAGAGAGGACCTCAACTACCGCAAAAGCAGCAGTTTGCTCAGCACCAGCAGCAACTGAGAGTTGCCCAGCGGCAGGGGCGAGCTTTTTCCTTGACTGTCGAAGAGGAGAAGCCAGTCGGTGATGTTATAGCAGGTTCAGTCTTACTTGATGCTTTTTCAGCTCATGCTTTATTTGATTTTGGTGCTTCTCATAGTTTTGTATCTGTATCTTTTGACTTAGACATTTTCTTAAGTTTGAACCGTTAGCGAGGACTTGCAAGATCACGACCGGGGGTGGCATTATCCTGGTCAGCGATGTTTGCAAGGACCGAAGAGTTTCTTTTGGAGGCTGAGAGTTGGGCGTATGTCTACTCGTAATGCCACTTCCGAGTTACGATATAGTACTCGAGATTGATGGGTTGAGTAGGCACCATGCTAGTATCGATTATCATGGAGGCAAAGTTTTGTTTCAGATGCCAGAAGAGCCAGAGTTTGAGTTCATCAGAGAAGCAGCAGGGTAGAATGAAGGTGACTTCTATGGAGCTTTGGTAGAAGAGCAGGAGCTGCAACATCTATTGATTATAGAGTATATGGACGTCTTTCTGGAGGAGTTGTCGGGGTTGCCACCAGACAGAGATGTGGAGTTCTCTATAGATTTGGTACCAGGCACAGAGCCAATATCATAGCACATATATAGAGTGAACAATAGCGAACTGGCGTAGTTGAAGAAGCAGGTGGATGAGTTACAGGACAAGGGTTTTATCCGCTCCAGTTCATCATCATGGGGTATTCCGGTACTTTTTGTACCAAAGAAGGATGGGTCAGAACGCATGTAAATCAACTATAGGGCACTTAACAACCTCATTATCAAGAATAAATACCCGTTGTCGCATATTGGCGATTTATTTGATCAGTTGAGCGGAGCAAAGGTATTCTCAAAGATAGACTTGAGGTCGGGGTACCACCAAGTGAAAGTGAAGAAGGAAGACATTCCGAAATGAACTTTCAGGACTCGGTATGGGCAGTTTGAGTTCTTGGTATGTCGTTTGGGTTGACCAATATCCCGGTGGTATTCATGAACCTGATGAATAAGGTATTTCATCAGTACTTGGATTAGTTTATGGAAGTATTCATTGATGATATTCTGATATATTCGAAGACCCCAGAGGAGCATGAGTAGCACTTGAGGATAGTTCAAGAGACGCTCAAGAATGAGAAGCTATATGGCAAGCTTTCAAAGTATGAGTTCTTCCTTTATAAGGTTGAATTCCTCGGGCATGTGATTACAGGAGATGGGATTTTAGTAGACCCGAAGAAGATTTCAGCAGTTGAGTCGTGGTCTACCCCGAGTTCAGTGGCGAAGATCAGAAGTTTTCTTGGATTGGAAGGCTACTATCGGAGGTTTATTCAGGATTTTTCCAGGCTTGCGGAGCCGATGACTAGACTAACCAGGAAGGACGTGGAGTTTGTTTAGACTGAGGATTGTCAGTTTGTATTTTAGGAGCTGAAGAAGAGGTTGACTACAACTCCAATATTAACATTGCCATCAGGAGCAGGAGGATTTTTATATACAGTGATGCATCGGATAATGGTTTGGGTTGTGTATTGCAGCAGAACGGGAAGGTGATTGCCTATGCTTCCAGGCAATTATGCCCGCATGAGAAGAATTATCCTACCCATGACTTGGAGTTAGCAGCAGTTATCTTTGCTCTTAAATTATGGAAATACTACTTGTATGGAGAGAGAGTAGAGATCTTTACAGACCATAAGAGCTTAAAGTATGTGTTTACATAAAAAGAGCTCAACATGAGGCAACGACGAGGGTTGGAGTTGATGAAGGACTTCGATATTTTTTTGCAATACCATTCAGGAAGGCCAACGTAGTCGCAGATGCCTTGAGCAGGTATCCAGTGGCTATGTATTTGATGAGAGATAGACACTTATTGGCCGATCTTGATAGTTTGAGCATTGAGGTATTAGTTCCTGGAGTCACAGCACATATGTGGGGACTTCAGGTACAGTCATAGTTGATGGACCGAATCAGAGCTGCATAGTTCGAGGATGAGTCTCTGAGGAGCATCAGAGCATAGGTCCAGATAGGGTTGGCAAAGGACTTTAGTATCGTAGATGATGGATTATTGCGGTACAGTACCAGATTGTGTGTGTCGAGTGGAGCATTACGCTAGAAGATTCTTCAGGAGGTGCATCAATCTCAGTACTCTATGTATTTAGGTGCCAACAAGATGTATAGGGACATGAGAGAGCATGATTGGTGGTATGGTATAAAGCGGGAGGTAGCTAGCTTCGTATCCAGATGTTTGGTTTGCCAGCTGGTAAAGGTAGAGTGACAGAGGCCAGGTAGATTACTTCAGCCTTTATCCATTCCAAAGTAAAAATAAGAGCATGTGACGATAGACTTTGTTTTAGGACTTCCGCGTTCTCCAGGAGGTAAAGATACGATTTGGTCATCGTGGACATTTTGACCAAATTAGCCCACTTTTTGCCATTCAAAGTGGGTACATCTACAGAGAAGCTCGCAGAGATATATGTGCAACAGATAGTCAGATTTTATGGTGTTCCTGTGAGCATAGTCTCGGATCAGGATAGTCCCTTTATGTCCCACTTTTGTAGGAGTTTGTAGGCTAGCTTGGGCACTCAGCTCAAGTTCAGTACCACATATCACCCTCAGACTGATGGAAAGTCGGAGAGGACTATTCAGACTCTCGAGGATATGCTATGCACCCGTGTTTTGAATTTTGGAGGCTCTTGGGAGGATTATCTTCACTTGGAAGAGTTTTCTTACAACAACAACTACCAAGCCAGTATCGAGATGTCGCCATTTGAGGTACTGTATGGACGGATATGTTGCACTCCATTATCATGGGATAATATTTGTGAGGGAGCTTTATTGGGAATAGAGATGGTAGTGGATGCAGCTGAGAAGGTGAAGTTCATCAGGGATAGACTTCGGGTGGCACAGGACAGACAGCAGCATTGGGCGGATAGCCACCGTAGACCTTTGGAGTTTTAGGTATAGATTTTGCTTTGCATTGCTTGTGATTGTTTGTATTTGTTAGAGTGCTAAGGTTGTGTTTCGTGCTAGGTTGGTGGTCTAATTTTCTTGAGAATTTCTCCGACACGTGGCACGATTTGTTTCGGTGGAGGCAAAAAGATTAGTCCGCGATTCATCGGACCTTTCAGTATTCTTGAGCGGGTCGGTGTAGTTGCATACAGACTAGACTTATCACCTATATTGGAGGGAGTGCACAACGTGTTTCATGTGTCATAGCTGAGAAGGTACATGGCAGATCCTAGTCATGTGTTGGATCACTCAGAGATCAAGGTAGGCCCTACTCTTTGCTATCTAGAGCAGCCAGTTGAGATTCTAGATCAGAGAGAGAAGGTGCTGAGGAACCAGACAATTTCTTTGGTGAGTATTACGTGGAGGCATCACTCGCCAGGAGAGAGTACCTGTGAGCGAGAGGTCGAGATGCGCGAGCGATATCCATATTTGTTCGAGCCGTGTGGTATAATTCTTTCTTGCATTATATTGTTTGCTTTTGGTAGTTAGTTTCTTTCTCAATTACGAGGACAAATTTTTTTAAGGTGGGTAGGATTGTCACCCTCATATTTTCAATCAAGGGTAGTTTGGTAATTGACACGGATAATTTTATTTTAGGAGTATTATTTTAAATATTGTGCATGTATAATTAATTAATTATTGTATTATTTATTTATTGCTAGATGCTAAATTATTTTGGACTTGTATAATGGACCTAATTAATTAAATTATATGTATGAACCCAATATTTATGTTAGTTTGGATCGAGCCCAATAATTAGGCCCGTGGATTAGGAGGATGGTTTAATTAGTGCAACCATTAGACTAGAATCTTTTCTCCTTAATTAATTTCTTCAAGAGGGGCCCCAAAGGGTAAATTGGACATTTCATACTTGCTTGGGGAAGGGGCTAAGGTTGGCCACATTTGGAGGGAGGAGAGAGAGTCTCTTCTCATTTCTCATTTTATTTAGATCTAGACTTTTCCTCCTTTCTAATTTTTTTATTCCTTCACCTTTCCCTCATAAATTTCTTCTCAATTTTTTTCCCTATTCTTCAATTGAGGCTACTACAACAAGGACCTACAAGAAGAAAGCAAGAAGCTACAAGGAGGAGGCCTAGATCTACAAGAAGGAGGCCTCCCAATAGGTATATTTCAGTTTTCCCTCTTCTTTTAGACTCTAAATATGAGATTTAACCATGAGAAACCATCCCACATGCATAGGCTACCCATAGGAATTGGAATTATATTCATAGAAGGCCTATGGAGGAAGTTATGTCTATTTTTGTGTTAAATTTGGGTAAATTCTGAGATTGGCACATGTAGTGTTTGCCAATTAGTCAAATATATCAAATTGACACGTGTTTGGTTATTTTTGACTAGTGTCGTATCCATAATTGGATAGGTGTAGGCTGTATCTCGTCAATTTGACGATACGGGTTATTTTTAGGGATTTTCCTCCGATCCGGAGATTTATGCATATCACTTCTTGACACATACACGTAGTTGTATTTATTATTGTTCGTATATTTCATAATTAGTATTCTAGACTTGCTCGTGTCCTTCGGGATATATTTGGTTGGGTGGTGGAGCCGTATTGCAAGTGTATCTTAGAATGAGTGTAATATGGGTGCGGTGCACTCCACGTATTTTTTTTTTGCCCTTAATTCAATATGTGCTTGTGTATATGCATATGTATGATAGATTATATATATATATATATATATATATATATATATATATATATATATATATATATATATATATATATATGATATTGTATAGATGAGTATACATATAGCTATATGTGTATATATATATATATATATATATATATATATATATATATATATATATATATATATATATATATATATATATATATATATATATATATATATATATATATATATATATAAGTGTATATGCATATTAATGTATATATGTGATATCTGTATAGAGTATATATATATATATATATATATATATATATTTAAGTGTATATGTGTACCTATATGTATTATGTAAGTGTGTATGTTATATATATATATATATATATATATATATATATATATATATATATATATATATGTGTGTGTGTGTGTGTGTGTGTGTGTGTGTGTGTGTGTGTGTATGTGTATTATATATATATATGAGGGAGTGTATATACATATATCGATTGATATATATAGATGATCATATATGTACGTATATATGTGTGTGTTGTGTGCTTTTAGTTGTGTGTGAGTGTGTATATATATATATATATATATATATATATATATATATGAGGAGTGTATATACATATATAGATTGATATATATATGAGCATATATGTACGTATATATGTGTGTGTTATGTGCTTTTAGTTGTGTGTGAGTGTGTGTTTGTAAGTGAGTAGATGCTCAGGCCAAGGGAGATACTGTGCAGTGGCCAACTGCACAGCAGCTACTCGAAGATATGTGTGCATTCAGTCAACAACAGTGGGCTCGAGGCAGTTGCAGCTGAACTGCAGTAGCCATCAACTGTACTATGCACAACAACAAGGTTTCAGCTATAAGTATCAGCAAAGAGGATTCGGGCACCTGAAGCTGTATAGTATACAGCAAAGGCAGCAAGTTAACTCAACTATGAACAGAAGTAGCTCATGCACAGTGACTGCAAGGGGGAGAGCAGTTCACTGCACATAATTGGTCTCAGCAGGGTACTGCAGTATGCACTTCGTGCACAGTGCTCGGGCACAGCAAGGGGGAAATATGGAGCTGTAACCTCCGATTTCCATTTTCCAAAATAATTAGATTTTAATTTATTTTAAAATATCAAGTTTTATAAAATATTTCTCCTTGAAAATTTTTAATTGATTTTGAACGATGTTTGATTTTAGAAGGTAATTTAAAAATCTTTATAAAAATCATTTTTCCTAAATGACGATGTATTACAAAATAAATAAATAAATAATAATATATATTTCTAGTTTCAAATATTTATTGGCTTGAATCATAAAATTATTGTTTTAACTAAATAGTTATTTAAAGGACTAGTTCATAAAATAAAATAAATTTTTATTTATTGGGATAGTAAATAAATAAATGTCATGCTTTCTAGGACTTTGCAAAATGTATTAATTAGTAGCTAATTGGAAATTAGCTAGATTTCCTAAAAATATTTTCTGAAATTATAATCTTTATTTTTATTTTTATTTTTCAAGTTGCCGTTCCTATTAACTAGCCAGCACACCCTCATTTTTCCCACATGAGAAACCCCTTTTTATAATTAATTCTGGGCCATTCATTATTGGGCCAACCCGCAACCCTTTATCCCACACCCTTTCTCCCTATTTAAGTCCCTCATCACATCTCCCTAGAAACCCTAGCTAGCCTTCACAATTCCCAAAGCCAAAGCCACCACCAATTTTTGTGTGCTCGTGACCGTGTGTCCAGCATCACCGTGTCAGCCGTGATGGCCTCGGGTCCGACCCCGGGTGTCCCACCGTATCCATTCCTTTTCTGTGGCCAGATTTACAATATTACAAACAGATTTTTCCGTGTCCGACACACCCGGACACATCCACATCCTCCACTGTACAACAGCATCCCCGTGTCCGGCAGACCCGGACACGTCCACAGTACAGCACCCCATCGTGTCCTGCCCCGGACACGATCCACAGACACGATTCATAGAAACCCTAAACCCTAACCGTCGTGCGCCGAGCCGTGGCCGCGTCGAGCCGGACAGCCGCCCAGATCCGTCGAGCGCGGGTGGATGCAAGACCGCCGCCCTCGAGTTCCGTCGCCGCTGGAGCCTCGGACCACCCCACCCTCGAGCCGAGTTCGACAGCCGCCGCCGCCGCTGGAATCGAACGCCGCCGCCGCTGGAATCGAACGCCGCCGCCGCTGTCGACGATCCCGCCAGAGACGAACGCCGATGCCTTGCCGGCCGACCCCGGCGAGACCGCCTCCGCGTCGACGGAAAACCCTAGGTGAGCTCTCCCCTTCCTTCTTCCCTCTTTCCTCTTTCTTCGATTGATTCTGTGATTAAAAGGTTAAGTTAATTAGTTAATTAATTAATTAGTTAATTAGTTAATTAGTTAATGATTAATTAGTTTAGTTAATTTTAATTAGTTTAATTAATGTATTAGTCTAGTAAATTAATTAGTTAGTAATTTCATGTATTAGCCTAGTTTAGTAGTAATCAGTTAATTAAATTTTATCAGTTAATTATTTTTAATTAGTTTAATTATAAGTAGTTTAGTTATAATTAATTGGTTAATTATTTTTATCAGTAACTATATTCTTAATTAGTAATTAATT
This sequence comes from Iris macrosiphon, assembly GCA_036927795.1. Lineage (NCBI taxonomy): Eukaryota > Viridiplantae > Streptophyta > Magnoliopsida > Asparagales > Iridaceae > Iris > Iris macrosiphon. The sequence goes on from JAYESA010000005.1 coordinate 130,967,082, forward strand.
CTTAATCAGTAGTTAATTAATATAGTTTGGTTTAGTTAATTTAATTTGTTGATTAATAACCAGTTAGTAATTTCTTAATAAATTAGTAATTTGTAATTAGTTTGGAAATTTATGTAATTTGTTTATTAATTAAATATAATTAGTTTAGTAATTTCCTATAATAAGTTTGGTAATATATATGTATATGCATATCAGTTTTATTGTTTATAATTTAATTATGTATTATGTATAAGGATTTTTGATTGATATATATACAAATATGTATTTTGGTATAAAAGTATATATGTATATACATCTATTCAGTATCTACACAAATACGTATTTTTGTAAATTACTAATAGGCACTTATATATATATTATATACGCTTTATTGGTATACTAAGTATTAATGTATGTTTCAGTATTTAAATATAAATAAATGTATATTGTTATATATAAACCATATTTTGGTATATATGTATATAGTATATATATAAATATTTATAAACTGTATTGATATATATGTACTTGTAAAACATATTTTTGGTATATTACCTGTATATAGTATAAGTATTATTTTGGTATGTAGGTATATATATAATATAAGTTAATATGTATTTTGGTACATGTATACTAGTCTATATGTATGAGTGATGTATAATTTTTCACATAAATAAAATATAATCCCACTTATGTACATACAGTTATACCTATTCTGTATACTTTGGAACAACTATATATATGTATTAAATTATTTGTTGATAATATGGTTAATTGGTAAATTACTAGGTGATTCTAGTTGACTAGTGCCATACCTGGCAGAGCCCCTGAGTTCATGTATTTGTGATGTGTTAGTGTAGCACCTGATGCAAATGTTGTATTTGATATATTTTAGGACTGTTGGTTCCTCCAGACGATACTCTGGGACAGGACCTCGGTATATTCACCAGCTAAGGACCCAAGGCGAGTACATTCTCTGATTAGTTTCTAATTTATGATATCTCCTATGTTCACTGTAACTAGTGTAAATATCCATGATCTTGACACGATGGTTACACGGATTGGTATACACGGATCTCGTCATGAGATGTTATTCCTTATTCATGGTGTAGCTTGTACGAGACTTGTTTCCTTGATATCTTGTGCATGTACAGACACTAATTCCTGGGGAGATTTGCTACCTTCCTAGGGAATCCTGTGCCATAGCGTACCATGATTGGATCTACTATACCAGTTGGGGGGTTTGGGGAGTACTTTAGTGTAGATATGTGATCATACCCAACTTTATATGCACCATAGCTCACCCCACATCTCACGTCGGGTGCGGCCTGACCATTTATATGCTCCATAGCTGTTACGTGTGATTAGACTGATCTCTACATGCACCATAGCTAACCAACGGTTAGCCTGACTTTATATGAACCATAGCTAATCACATGTAACCAGCCTGATCAAGTTCCCAAGCCGATCACATGTTGAAGCTAGTATTCACACACTTAGTCATAGAACTCTTGCTCATTGACATATTGCTTCTTTTCCTGCATTTACTTACAGTATTTTCCAGTATTTCTTTCATTGTACATTTCTCGTACCTATACATGCATCTGGTATGTTTCCATCTAGAACTACTACATAGCTTATGTCATTTATATAGAACTGCTATTTAGAGATGTACTTTGCTCCTTCCTGACTGGAAATATTTTTCCAGACTGTGACCTTAGTAGACTGGCTCTGACATACTTGGGGATTGGAAGAAATGATTGCAGGTATGATTATTGTGTCTTTAGACTTTTGTTGTATTCTTTATTTCTTCTTTTTCCTATCGTGCTGTAGTTGTGATTGAGTATTTCTAGATTTATTTTATGTTATCCACGTCTCCTTATGGAGTTGGATACTAGCGTGAGATTGTTTAGATAGTACTTGACCTAGACAGCGTTCTACCGCCGATGCTGCGGCGTAGGCTAGACGTACCCACGCTCTCGTGCCCCTAAACCGGGTGCGGGTCGTGACACGTTTTTAGTGGTAGCCCATGCAGGTCAGACTTCGCGAGCTGTACGATGTCGTGGTAGTGCGACGTCTTAGTTGTACTACTGCGTACCTGCTATAGAATATAGGACATAGGATACTAGGATGAGAGAGGATACTCAATCACAAACTCTTGAGAGATTCCTGGGACGACCCCTTGAGAATCTTGTTAAAATTTCCAATTTAACTTTTCCTTGTTTCCGCCCGCTCTCGCTTGTTGTTACTGAACTTGATTCTTGTTGAGCAGTTTTTAAATTAAAATCTTGGTATCGTTGTTGAGTTTGATTCTTGTTGACCAGTTGTTAACTTTAATTCCTGGTATCGTTGTTGAGTTGATTTCAAATTGAGATGAATTTTTACGGACTAGGATTTATGGTATCATCTGATAACATATATTGATGAGGACAGTGAGGAAGGTAAAACGTCTACTTTGGTTATGGAACCTAGAATTTATCGCAGCCATATTAGCTGTGGTGACGAGAACGTAGGAACCTGACTTGGATGTACATACTATAGTTATGAAGCTTAGAGTCTTTCGCAGCCATACCGGTTGGCGTGGCAAAGATTCTAGACGACATGATTATAGAGTGCATACCTTAGTTACGAAACCTATCGTTTATCGCATCTATGCTTACTGGCATGGCGAGGATTCTGAGTGTCATGATTTCAGACAGACGTATATGATTATCAGGTTGTATCCTAAATTGGTTCTTAAAATATCATCTCAAGACTTATCTATTTCTGTTATTCCAGGACTTTGTTCCACCGCTTCTTTCTTTACTAGCAGTAAAGATACCTTCTGTCCTCAATTCAGTCTTTGAGCTCCTATTCCTTGAGGATTTCTTGTTAAGTATGATAATTAGTGGCTTGTAATTTTGTTGTGTCTTGTATTAGTATTGATTGTGTTGCTAGTGAGTTGTAAGTGTTTCTTAGTTGGACATGTGAGCAGTAGGCTTTAATCTAGAGTTAGCCCTTAGTATAGTACCTTGTACCAATGATTCTAGGAGTAGTGTCATTAGAGACTGAGAGTTAAGGAGAGTATAGAGTATCAGTGATAGTTCTCAGAGTTAGTATCAGAGCCAATTACCCGTCCTGGATAATCATGATTATGTAATTGAGTGATCTATGTAAACGATTAAGTATCCGGGAATTGTGTTAAGGATTTATGGAGCATGATGTCCAATTGGATGATTGATATCGGAAATGTTAAAGGTAAAGAAATGTATATGTATAAAGGGTTTAATGAGATGTCATAAGTAGAGAAATATCAGGATTAGTAATGGAAGTTATGAAGCGTATCACGGATTAGTTTAATAGGCTTTAAAGGATTGAAGGAAATACATATACAACCATCGAGATGAGGAACCATACACATACCCATGAGAGTAAAGAAACATGAGTGTTATAAAGGATACAGGTGATCATGAGTCTAATGAGCTTGATGAGATAATCCATTAATGCAGCTAGTGATATAATACCAAGAGTGCCGATGATTCTATATCAAGGATTATTGAAAATGGTGCTAGTAACAGTAAGCACTCGGTGTGATGATAATTAGATGATATACCAGTTGACATAAATTGAAATTATGAAAGAAAACACAGTTGATGGTAACTTTGATCATTGGAGGTAATAGTGCAAGTGATTCGGGCAGTACAAATTAGTACACAGTTCTAGACAATATAGGTATTGAGTGCACCTTGAGTATCAGAGACCGTGAGCACTGATATGTACATTGAGGAGTTATAAATTAAAAGGTGGAAATGAATTTTTAATTTTCAGAATTTTTAAGGAGTTGAGATTTTATGTTGTTAAAATATTGAGGATTTAAATTTGATTCAATAAACATAGTTAAGGCTACAAAGATTTTAGAAGTGATTAAATTTTATTTTCGATGTGAAGTATCTGATTTTGAGGAGGTATATGCATTTTATTTTAAGTTGATCGGAAAGTTAAACCTTGACGATTATTTTGAGGATTAATTTTTGGTAGATAAGAGATATGAATATTAATATATGATTAGTTGATATGGGTACCAGTGTACATGAATAGGAATTTGTTAGTGAATGTGCTAGAGTTAAGTGGTTGATAGCAGATACCGCAAGTAATATGTTAGCAGGTTCTTTCTTTTCTTTCCTAATGTTCTTTTTCGTCTTTTGATTGATTGATTCCCTAGTAACGTGGTTTATATTCGTGATTTTCTTGTTAGAACTTAGCTAGTAGTACACCTTAACAGAGACTGAAATACCGTGACAAGACACATGACCTATGTATTTTCTTAAATTGCATGGATGTAAGTAGAATTTTCTTAAACCATGATCATTTGGGTTTTGACCATAGCAAGGATCTATGACAAGGGTATGACCGACAAAAAGGGACAAGATGATTAAATTATGGAGGAGCATAAATTTAAATAAAGAATTTAGGGGATTGTTATAACAGAGTTGATGGAATCATTATTTTGCGAAAATCGAGGTTTGATTGAAATTCGAGGACAAACATTTACTTAAAGGGAGAATTAAGAAATTCACAGAGCCAAAAAAAAAAAAAAAATTTTTGAGGATTTATTAATTTTAAGGAGGTCTTGATATGATTGAATTGATTATTAAGAATTTGAGAAATTTGAGAGATTATCATTTTATCTATTTGACTGCAAGATAGAAATTTTATATAGTAGGAATGTTGCATTGAAGATACTGGAAGCATCGCATCGTTGAGTATTTGAGGAAAAAGAAAAGCAGGAAATAAAATCGTAAATGGAATAGTGTCAAATTAAATTCTTGGGATGAGGAGTTAGATTGGAATAAGCATCGATTGAAATTGAGTTAGATGATTGATGAGTGTTTAAAGTTAAATTTTGGGATGCAGATTTTTAAGTTTTATAAATATGCATTGATTGGATTTCAATTAAAAGGTATTGGATAGTAAATTTTGTATTTAGTTATTTACTCAAAATTTGAGGAGATTGTGATACGACTGGAATTCAATTAAAATATTGAGGATTCGAGTAATAAAAATTTTGCATTGGGATAATAAATTCAGAGGATGAAAAAAAATATATTAGTTCAAAATTCGAAAATACTATACATATGGATAAAGAAATATGGAATGAAATGAAGCTCATGGTAAAGAAGATTATAATATAATTGATTATGGGATCATATAATTGAAGGTCGTAAGGTAAGATCATGGTATATTGAGGTTGTGATTTAAATTAAAATCTTGACCATGACAGTAACATTTGAAATCGAAGAAAATAATCGAGGTATAGTTGATGTTAAGATAAATAAACTCGAATTTGGTGATAAGGATTTTGGACATGTAATAAATTTTGATTCAGAAATTCTAAGATCTAATCTAATAAAGTTTATGGAATTTGAAACTTTTATAGATATTAGTTAATGATGAATCACAAGATTGAGAAAAGTAAAATGAACGAGGATAAAGAGGAAGGATTATTTTCAGATGGTAGTAAAGACTACTCTTTTTCCTAGAAATCAAGAAAGGCGATTAGATGTCTCTTGATTACATTCTGAAGGGTGTATTTAAGTTTCTTAAATCAAATTGTCGACCGTATCTTTCGAATTAGCTATAACTTTCATGTCTATATCATTCTTTATACTGGGTCTTCCTTGGTTTAGTTACTTTGAAAAGGTAACGTGCATTATTCCGATTATCTGTTTTTTTTCAGTGATCGTGTCTACTTCCCAAAACCTAAACTTTCTAGAGGATTCAAGGCCGAGCCATGATTCCTTCAAGTTATTCCTGTCTTAAACCATATTTTCTTTTTCTTCATGTTTCCTTCTGTTTGGTAAATATTTTTCCTTATAGAAATATTTTCTTCAATGATATATTCATTATTATGAACAACAAATTTTTCTATCCTAGTCATCCCTAAAATTTCGAGGACGAAATTTTTCTAAGGTGGATAGACTTGTAACCTCCGATTTCCAATTTCCAAAATAATTAGATTTTAATTTATTTTAAAATATCAAGTTTTATAAAATATTTCTCCTTGAAAATTTTTAATTGATTTTGAACGATGTTTGATTTTAGAAGGTAATTTAAAAATCTTTATAAAAATCATTTTTCCTAAATGACGATGTATTACAAAATAAATAAATAAATAATAATATATATTTCTAGTTTCAAATATTTATTGGCTTGAATCATAAAATTATTGTTTTAACTAAATAGTTATTTAAAGGACTAGTTCATAAAATAAAATAAATTTTTATTTATTGGGATAGTAAATAAATAAATGTCATGCTTTCTTGGACTTTGCAAAATGTATTAATTAGTAGCTAATTGGAAATTAGCTAGATTTCCTAAAAACATTTTCTGAAATTATAATCTTTATTTTTATTTTTATTTTTCAAGTTGCCGTTCCTATTAACTAGCCAGCACACCCTCATTTTTCCCACATGAGAAACCCCTTTTTAGAATTAATTCTGGGCCATTCATTATTGGGCCAACCCGCAACCCTTTATCCCACACCCTTTCTCCCTATTTAAGTCCCTCATCACATCTCCCTAGAAACCCTAGCTAGCCTTCACAATTCCCAAAGCCAAAGCCACCACCAATTTTTGTGTGCTCGTGTCCGTGTGTCCAGCATCACCGTGTCAGCCGTGATGGCCTCGGGTCCGACCTCGGGTGTCCCACCGTATCCATTCCTTTTCTGTGGCCAGATTTACAATATTACAAACAGATTTTTCCGTGTCCGACACACCCGGACACATCCACATCCTCCACTGTACAACAGCATCCCCGTGTCCGGCAGACCCGGACACGTCCACAGTACAGCACCCCATCGTGTCCTGCCCCGGACACGATCCACAGACACGATTCATAGAAACCCTAAACCCTAACCGTCGTGCGCCGAGCCGTGGCCGCGTCGAGCCGGACAGCCGCCCAGATCCGTCGAGCACGGGTGGATGCAAGACCGCCGCCCTCGAGTTCCGCCGCCGCTGGAGCCTCGGACCACCCCACCCTCGAGCCGAGTTCGACAGCCGCCGCCGCCGCTGGAATTGAACGCCGCCGCCGCTGGAATCGAACGCCGCCGCCGCTGGAATCGAACGCCGCCGCCGCTGTCGACGATCCCGCCAGAGACGAACGCCGACGCCTTGCCGGCCGACCCCGGCGAGACCGCCTCCGCGTCGACGGAAAACCCTAGGTGAGCTCTCCCCTTCCTTCTTCCCTCTTTCCTCTTTCTTCGATTGATTCTGTGATTAAAAGGTTAAGTTAATTAGTTAATTAATTAATTAGTTAATTAGTTAATTAGTTAATGATTAATTAGTTTAGTTAATTTTAATTAGTTTAATTAATGTATTAGTCTAGTAAATTAATTAGTTAGTAATTTCATGTATTAGCCTAGTTTAGTAGTAATCAGTTAATTAAATTTTATCAGTTAATTATTTTTAATTAGTTTAATTATAAGTAGTTTAGTTATAATTAATTGGTTAATTATTTTTATCAGTAACTATATTCTTAATTAGTAATTAATTCTTAATCAGTAGTTAATTAATATAGTTTGGTTTAGTTAATTTAATTTGTTGATTAATAACCAGTTAGTAATTTCTTAATAAATTAGTAATTTGTAATTAGTTTGGAAATTTATGTAATTTGTTTATTAATTAAATATAATTAGTTTAGTAATTTCCTATAATAAGTTTGGTAATATATATGTATATGCATATCAGTTTTATTGTTTATAATTTAATTATGTATTATGTATAAGGATTTTTGATTGATATATATACAAATATGTATTTTGGTATAAAAGTATATATGTATATACATCTATTCAGTATCTACACATATACGTATTTTTGTAAATTACTAATAGGCACTTATATATATATTATATACGCTTTATTGGTATACTAAGTATTAATGTATGTTTCAGTATTTAAATATAAATAAATGTATATTGTTATATATAAACCATATTTTGGTATATATGTATATAGTATATATATAAATATATATAAACTGTATTGATATATATGTACTTGTAAAACATATTTTTGGTATATTACCTGTATATAGTATAAGTATTATTTTGGTATGTAGGTATATATATAATATAAGTTAATATGTATTTTGGTACATGTATACTAGTCTATATGTATGAGTGATGTATAATTTTTCACATAAATAAAATATAATCCCACTTATGTACATACAGTTATACCTATTCTGTATACTTTGGAACAACTATATATATGTATTAAATTATTTGTTGATAATATGGTTAATTGGTAAATTACTAGGTGATCCTAGTTGACTAGTGCCATACCTGGCAGAGCCCCTGAGTTCATGTATTTGTGATGTGTTAGTGTAGCACCTGATGCAAATATTGTATTTGATATATTTTAGGACTGTTGGTTCCTCCAGACGATACTCTGGGACAGGACCTCGGTATATTCACCAGCTAAGGACCCAAGGCGAGTACATTCTCTGATTAGTTTCTAATTTATGATATCTCCTATGTTCACTGTAACTAGTGTAAATATCCATGATCTTGACACGATGGTTACACGGATTGGTATACACGGATCTCGTCATGAGATGTTATTCCTTATTCATGGTGTAGCTTGTACGAGACTTGTTTCCTTGATATCTTGTGCATGTACAGACACTAATTCCCGGGGAGATTTGCTACCTTCCTAGGGAATCCTGTGCCATAGCGTACCATGATTGGATCTACTATACCAGTCGGGGGGTTTGGGGAGTACTTTAGTGTAGATATGTGATCATACCCAACTTTATATGCACCATAGCTCACCCCACATCTCACGTCGGGTGCGGCCTGACCATTTATATGCTCCATAGCTGTTACGTGTGATTAGCCTGATCTCTACATGCACCATAGCTAACCAACGGTTAGCCTGACTTTATATGAACCATAGCTAATCACATGTAACCAGCCTGATCAAGTTCCCAAGCCGATCACATGTTGAAGCTAGTATTCACACACTTAGTCATAGAACTCTTGCTCATTGACATATTGCTTCTTTTCCTGCATTTACTTACAGTATTTTCCAGTATTTCTTTCATTGTACATTTCTCGTACCTATACATGCATCTGGTATGTTTCCATCTAGAACTGCTACATAGCTTATGTCATTTATATAGAACTGCTATTTAGAGATGTACTTTGCTCCTTCCTGACTGGAAATATTTTTCCAGACTGTGACCTTAGTAGACTGGCTCTGACATACTTGGGGATTGGAAGAAATGATTGCAGGTATGATTATTGTGTCTTTAGACTTGTGTTGTATTCTTTATTTCTTCTTTTTCCTATCGTGCTGTAGATGTGATTGAGTATTTCTAGATTTATTTTATGTTATCCACGTCTCCTTATGGAGTTGGATACTAGCGTGAGATTGTTTAGATAGTACTTGACCTAGACAGCGTTCTACCGCCGATGCTGCGGCGTAGGCTGGACGTACCCACGCTCTCGTGCCCCTAAACCGGGTGCGGGTCGTGACAGGAGCTGTACAGTACCGCAGTGTGAGTTCGTGCACAGCAATAAGGTACCATCTGCAGGCTCAGCAACAACAGCAAGTCGAGCTACCACCTCCACAGTGCAGCAACCTGCAAACTTTAGTAACTTCCAGCAAAGGTAGTAGCAGCAATAGCATAGTATCGTGCATTCAGGTATCATCATAGTATCAACTCTGATGGTTTAGTCAGTGGGTTAGTTTAGTTATTTAGGTGTTGGTTGAGTAGTGTATTGATAGTTAGATTCTTAAACTATAGTATCTATGTACTAGTATGTATTATGTGTTAATTTAGTAGTTATTGTAGCTAAATAGTTAGTGATATACTTGTTAATTAATAGTTAGCTTAGTAACTATATGTAGTTAGTAAGTATTGTATTGTTAAGTTGGTAGGTATTGTATTGTCAAGTAAGATAGATATGTATATTAGTATATTATATATCTTAGTATTTAGTGGTATTTAATAGCTATATGTTAACATATAGTTAGTTTATGAGGGTTATCTATTTATTAGCTAAATGCGATTTGAATTACCATTGGGATATCAAGGTAATGTCAAGGTAATGGGTCGATACTCAAGGTATTAGGTTTGAGTATCGAGATAGGTGTGCGATAGTGTGATACGCATTGCTGCAAGGCCAAGGTATCCAAATTTTATTAATTAGTTAAGATACTATATATATATATATATATATATATATATATATATATATATATATATATAAATTATTATTTTCATATATTAAAACTTACGTATCCTATGATACGGCATTATGTGTGTCTCATAGTAACTTAGATTAGCTAGTGTAGCTTAGTTTCATAGTGTGTTGACCAAGTATCTTAGAGTTGGACTCATACAACCTAGAAATAGTCGGTTTGACTTATAAATGGATTTATGACCTAGTATTGCATCAGTTTAACTTATTTTTATTCCAGAACCTTGTATTGATGTAATATACCATATATAGGTCTGTGTGACACCAGCTTGGGCATCGATAGACACACCTTGTTCAGGACTTCAGGTGAGTATATTTCTCTGTTAGTTTTTAATTCATAATAGTGTATATATTCTTGTTCTAGAAATGTATACTTGATTCTGACACAGTGATTTCACGAACTTGTACTACATGGATCCCGTCAGGAGATGTTATCCCCTACCGTGTTCAGCGGGTACTCCTGTACATGTATTTTATCGTGTACATTAGGTATTAATTTATATTTCGTGTTCACACACTGCTCATGTTCAGTGTGCTTATTCGTGTACACACACTGCTCGTGTTCAGTTTGATTATATTCGTGTACACCCACTGCTCGTGTTTAGTGGTCATATTCGTGTTCATAACGTGTCATGATTGGATCCATTGGTATTAGTTGGGGGTGAAAGAGTAGAAGTTGATTATGTGATTAAAGTCCCCTTGTTATTCGTGTACATACCGATTACATACTACACTTGTAATCGACTTACCTTATTGATCATGTTCAACCCAAACCGATCACATAATGAACTTGTATTCTAAGGCACATTAGTTAGATTTTTGCTATTTCTTCATATTGCAGATATTCATGTTGTTGTTCTCTATTCTAGTATACTACCTGTGCACCCTTGTTCATTTCATGCATATGTTTAGATATCTAGTATTATTTTCTATTATCTATTTTATTTGCTCGATTACGATATTGAAACTACTTTCAGAGGTATGTACTTCACTCCAATCCTGACTGGATATATATTTCTATATGATTGGCATTTAGAGCATTGTCTTATATTTTACGGGCCGCAGGATGACGTACCTTTAGAGGATACTCATGTAGACGAGGAGGACTTAGTTGCAGAGCCAGAGGAGGTTTAGTTTATATTATGTTGCACTTGTATTAGACTATATTTGTGGAGATTCATGGCTTGTAAATTATTTCAGATTATGGATTATATCTTGTTCTTTCCTTCGTTATTCTATTCAGGTTTTATCTTCCTTAGTTTGCATTATGATTGAGTATAGTTATATTATGAGATACCATATTGTTCTTCCGTTTGGAGTTGAGATGATTGACAGGTACCATATATATTGTTGAGATATTAGTTAGTTAAAGTTGACCCAGACATCGTTCTATCGTCGATGCTGCTGCATAGGCTGGACGTACCCACGTACTCATGTCCGAATATTCAGGTACGGATCATGACACTTTTTTAGTGGTAGCCCATGCAGGTCTAGATTCACAATTAGTACGATATTGTAGTTGTGCTCACTTAGAGTACTGCTATGAGCATGCTTTAGGAAATATGATTTAGGCTGAGAGTTTACTCAATCACAACTTGGAAACATTCCAATATATGTTATACAATCCTTATCTATTGAATATTTTCTTTACTTTGAATAAAATATGTCTTTCCTTGATGATATTGTATCATACTCAAATATTGATTTCTTAGTTCAATCTATCTTCAGGATGCCGTCGAAGATGCGTTCCCACCGCTCAGGTGCCATGACGGCTTGATCAGTCACTTTATCACCTATGAGGGCAGCACCCTCAGACGATGTTCCTGCACCTATATTCCAGGGGTTGGCTTCACCAGTCCAGGTGGGCATATCTACAGAAGCTTTCGGAGGTGCTCCACCTCCGGTGCAGAGGACAACACAGATAGTTTTAGGGGATCTTTCACCCCCACCACCCGCAGTTGATCAGACACAGATATTCGCGCTCTTTCAGAAGATGATGGAGGCACAACAGCGTCAGTCAGAGGTCTTGTGAGAAAGTGTGGAGAATGTTCACCAGATCGCGCTCACAGTAGTTGAGAGAGCTTCCATATTCTATCCACAGACGGCATCACCTCAGTTTATCCAGCAACAGCCGAGGTCGGGGACCATAATAGACTTCAAGAGGATGGGCCCGAACGACTTTAAGGGCACAGAAGGGATCCTTTACGCTGATGATTGGATCGAAGATATCGAGCGAAACCTGCGGTTGGCGCAGATTCCAGAAAGATTGCAGATAGAGGTAGCGGGGTGCATGATGTTCGATATTGCTTTGACATAGTTCAGGACAGACCCCAGGATCGCAGTACCATGACTTACTTAGGAAGCTTTGAAAAAGCTCTCAAGGAGAAGTTCTTTCCAGATGTGGCTCTGACATCTCTAGAGAGCCAACTCCAGTACCTTGTTGAGGGAGGTATGTCAGTGGATGAGTATACGACAGAGTATTGCAGACTAGGTCACTTCGTGGAGGGGCAGAACCCTAGAGGAAAAGCTAGAAAGTTCAGGAAAGGTGTAAACCGGGAGGTCAAATCCCATATGAACGAAGATCCTACCGCTACTTTCCAGAAGATTCTCATATAGGCGCAGCGGGCAGAGGATGATTTAGAGCTTGGCTCTAAGAGACCGAGGGACACAGGAGGATCCAGTACTAATATGGTTCCAATAAAGAGGCCTCATTTTCAGCAGTAGCAACAGAGGCATTTCCAGCATCCGAGGCAGCAGTATCACGGACCCGCTAGAGCGCCGGCACAGCAGATGCACCAGATCCAGAGGCCTGCTATTCCTTGCACTTTTTATAAGAAGCAAGGACACGGATGGGATGCATGCAGGATAAGATTGGGCCAATGCTTATTTTGTGGATCAGGAGACCATCAGTTGAGGGCTTATCCTAAAGTCCAAACTCGTCCAGCTTAGGGCGGAGGTCAGACACCGAGAGCACCCGTGAGACCACCAACGGTATAGCAGAGAGGACCTCTGCCACCACAATATTAGCAGTTTGCACAACACCAGCAGCAAAGAGGTGCCCAGCAGCAGGAGCGAGCTTTTGACTTGACTGTCGAGAAAGAGGAACCAGTCGATGATGTTATAGCAGGTTCAGTCTTATTTGATTCTTTTCCAGCTTATACTTTATTTGATTTTGATGCTTCTCATAGTTTTGTATCTGTATCTTTTGCTCTTGCAAGATCACGACCGGGGGTGCCATTATCCTGGTCAGTGATGTTTGTAAGGACCAAAGAGTTTCTTTGGGAGGCCGAGAGTTGGGTATGTCTACTCGTAATGCTATTTTCGAGTTATGATATAGTGCTCGGGATGGATGGGTTTAGTAGGCACCATGCTAGTATCGATTATCGTAGAGGCAAAGTTTTGATTTAGATGCCAGGAGAGCCAGAGTTTAAGTTCGTCAGAGGAGCAGCTGGGCAGAGCGAAAGTGACTTCTGTAGAGCTTTGGTAGAAGAGCAGGAGCCGCCACATCCATTGATTGCAGAGTATATGAAGGTCATTCCGGAGGAATTATCAGGGTTGCCACCGGACAGAGATGTAAAGTTCTTTATAGATTTGATGCCAGGCACAGAGCCAATATCACAGCACGTCTATAGAGTGAACAACAGTGAACTGGCAGAATTGAAGAAGCAGGTTGATGTATTGCAGGACAAGGATTTTATTCTCTCCAGTTCATCACCATGGGGTGCTCCGGTACTTTTTGTACCAAAAAATGATGGGTCGGTACGCATGTATATCGACTACAGGGCACTTAACAGCCTCACATTCAAGAATAAATATTTGTTGTTGCGGATTAACGATTTATTTGATCAGTTGAGTGGAGCAAAAGTATTCTCAAAGATAGACTTGAGGTTGGGGTACCACCAAGTGAAAGTGAAGAAGGAATACATTTCGAAGATAGCTTTCAGGACTCGGTATGGGCAGTTTGAGTTCTCGGTGATGCCGTTTCGGTTGACCAATGCCCTGGCGGTATTCATGAACCAGATGAATAAGGTATTTCATCAGTACTTGGATCAATTTGTGGTAGTATTCATTGATGATATTCTGATATATTTGAAGACCCCAGAGGAGCATAAGAAGCACTTAAGGATAGTTCTGGAGACCCTGAGGAAGGAGAAGCTATATGACAAGCTTTCGAAGTATGAGTTCTTCCTTAATAAGGTTGAATTCCTCGGGCATGTGATTACAGGAGATGGGATCTCAGTAGACCCGAAGAAAATTTTAGCAGTTGAGTCGTGGTCTACCCCGACTTCAGTGGCAGAGATCAGGAGTTTTCTTGGATTGGCAGGCTACTATCGGAGGTTTGTTCAGGATTTTTTTAGGCTTGCGGAGCCAATAACTAGACTAACCAGGAAGGACATGAACTTCGTCTGGACTGAGGATTGTTAGTCTACATTTGAGGAGCTAAAAAAGAGGTTGACTACGGCTCTAATATTGACATTGCCATCAGGAGCAGAAGTATTTTCTATATATAGTGATGCATCGGGTAAGGGTTTGGGTTGTATGTCGCAGTAGAACGGGAAGGTGATTGCCTATGCTTCCAAGCAATTACGCCCGCATGAGAAGAATTATCCTACCCATGACTTGGAGTTGGCAGCAGTTATCTTTGCTCTTAAATTGTGGAAACACTACTTGTATGGAGAGAGAGTAGAGATCTTTACAAACCACAAGAGCTTGAAGTATGTGTTTATACAAAAAGAGCTCAACGTGAGGCAGCGACGATGGTTGGAGTTGATGAAGGACTTCGATATTTCTTTGCAGTACTATTCAGGGAAGGACAACGTAGTCGTGGATGTCTTGAGCAGGTATCCGGTGGCTATGTATTTAATGAGAGACAGACACTTATTGGCCGATCTTGACAGTTTGGGCATTGAATTATTAGTTCCTGGAGTCGCAGCATAAATGTGAAGACTTCTGGTATAGTCAGAGTTGATGGAGTGGATCAGAGCCGCACAGTTCGAGGACGAGTGTCTGAGTAGATTATTCAGGAGGCACATCGATCTTAGTACTCTATGCATCCAGGTGCCAACAAGATGTATAGGGACATGAGAGAGCATATTTGGTGGTATGGTATGAAGCGGGAGGTAGCTACCTTTATTTCCAGATGTTTGGTTTGCCAGCAGGTTAATGCAGAGAGACAGAGGCCAGGAGGATTGCTTCAACCTTTACCCATTCTAGAGTGGAAATGGAAGCATGTGACGATGGACTCTGTTTGAGGACTTTCGCGTTCTCCAGGAGGTAAAGATACAATTTTGGTCATCGTGGATAGGTTGACCAAATCAGCCCATTTCTGCCATTCAAAGTGGGTACATCTACAGAGAAGCTCGCGGAGATGTATGTACGGCATATAATCAGATTGTATGGTATTTCTGTGAGCATAGTCTCGGATCGGGATAGTCGCTTCACATCCCACTTTTGGAGGAGTTTACAGGCTAGCTTGGGCACTCACCTCAAGTTCAGTATCGTATATCACCCTCAGACCGACGAGCAGTCGGAGAGGACTATTCAGACTCTCGAGGATATGCTACGTACCTATGTTTTAGATTTTGGAGACTCTTGGGAGGATCATATTCACTTGGCAAAATTTTTTTACAACAACAGCTACCAAGCTAGTATCGAGATGTCACCATTTGAGGCATTGTATGGACGGAGATATCGTACTCCGTTATCATGGGATGATGTTGGTGATAGTGCTTTATTGGGACCAAAGATGGTAGTGGATGCAGCTGAGAAGGTGAAGCTCATCAGGGATAGACTTTGGGTGGCGCAGGATAGACTTTGGGTAGTGCACAACGTGTTTCATGTGATACAGCTAAGACAGTACATGGCAGATCCTAGTCATGTGTTGGATCACTCGAAGATCGAGGTGGGCCCTACTCTTAGCTATCCAGAGAAGCTAGTTGAGATTCTGGATTGGAGAGAGAAGGTGCAGAGGAACCAGACGATTTCTTTGGTGCGTGACACGTGGAGGCATTACTAGCCAGGAGAGAGTACCTGGGAGCGAGAGGCCGAGATACGCGAGCGATATCCATATTTGTTCGAGCCGTGAGGTATAATTCTTTCTTGTATTGTATTATTTGCTTTTGGTAGTTAGTTTCTTCCTTAATTTCGAGGAAAAAAATTTCTATGGTGGGTAGGATTGTCACCCTCACATTTTCAATCAAGGGTAGTTTGGTAATTGACACGGGTAATTTTATTTTACG
This sequence comes from Iris macrosiphon, assembly GCA_036927795.1. Taxonomy (NCBI): domain Eukaryota; kingdom Viridiplantae; phylum Streptophyta; class Magnoliopsida; order Asparagales; family Iridaceae; genus Iris; species Iris macrosiphon. The sequence goes on from JAYESA010000005.1 coordinate 130,983,546, forward strand.
AGTATTGTATTAAATATTGTGCATTTGTAATTAATTAAATATTGTATTATTTATTTATTATTAGATACTAGATTATTTTGGACTTGTATAGTGGACCTAATTAATTAAATTAGATGCATGAACCCAACATTTATGTTAGTTTAGATCGAGCCCAATAATTAGGCCCATTGATTAGGAGGATGGATTAATTAGTGAACCCATTAGACTAGAACCTTCCCACCTTAATTAATTTTTTTATGAGAGGCCCCAAGGGGTAAATTGGACATTTCATACTTGTTTGGGGAAGGGGATAGGGCCGGCCATATTAGGAGGGAGGAGAGAGAGAGAGAGTCTCTTCTCATTTCTTATTTTATTTAGATCTAAACTATTCCCCCTTTCTAATTTCTTTATTCCTTCACATTTCCCTCACAAATTTCTTCTTAAAATTTTTCCCTATTCTTCAATTGAGGCTACTACAACAAGAATCTACAAGAAGGAAGCAATGAGCTACAAGGAGGAGGCCAAGATCTACAATAAGGAGGCTACATTCTGTATTTGAGAATTTTTATTGAGAATCCATCTCCTAATAGGTACATTTCAGTTTTTTCTCTTCTTTTAGACTTTAAATCTAATATTTAACCTTGAGAAACTATCCCACATGCATACACTACCCATAAAAATTGGAATTAGGTTTATAGGAGGCCTATGGAGAAAGTTATGGGTGTTTTTGTATCAATTTTGGGGGAATTCCGAGATTGGCACATGTGGTATTTGTCAATTGGTCAAATAGATAAAATTAACATGTGTTTGGTTATTTGTCACTAGTGTCGTATCCACAATTGGATACGTGTAGGTCGTATCTCGTCAATTTGGCGATTCAGGTTATTTTTGGGGGGTTTTCTCCGACACGGGGATTTGTGCATATCACTACTTGACACGGACACATATTTGTGTTTATTATTGTTTGTATATTTCATAATTACTATTCTAGACTTGCTCGTGTACTTCGGGATACGTTTGGTTGGGTGGTGGAGACGTATCGCAAGTGTATCATAGAATGAGTGTGATACGGGTGCGGTGCACTCCACGTATTTATTTCTTTGCCCTCAATTCTATGTGTGCTTGTGTATATGCATATGTATGATAGATTATATATATATATATATAAGTGTATATGCATATCTATGTATATATATGATATCTATATAGGGTATATATATATATATATATATATATATATATATATATATATATATATATATATATAAGTGTATATGTGTACCTATATGTATTATATAAGTGTGCATGTTATATATATATATATATATATATATATATATATGTGCAGTGGCCAACTGCACAGCAGCTACTCGAAGATATGTGTGCATTCAGTTCGCAATAGTGAGCTCGAGGTAGTTAAAGCTGAACTGCAGTATCCATCATCTGTACTATGCATAGCAATAAGATTTCAGCTAGCAGTATCAGCAAAGAGGGGTCGGGCACCTGCAGCTGTGCAGTATACAGTAAAGGCAGCAAGTTAACTCAGCAATGCACAGTAGTAGCTTGTGTACAGTGGCAGCAAGGGGGAGAGCAGTTCACTGCACAGAAATTGGTCTCAACAGGGTGCAGCAGTGTGCAGTTCGTACACAGTGCTCGGGCACAACAATGGGGAAATATGTAGCTGCACAGTACAACAGTGTGAGTTTGTGCACAGCAACAAGGTTCCATCTGCAGGTTCAGCAGCAACAGTAAGTCGAGCCACCACCTCTACTGTACAGCAGCAACCTGGAAACCTCGGTAACTTCCAGCAAAGGCAGTAACAGCAATAGCACAGTATCGTGCATTCAGGTATCAGCACAGTATCAACTCTGATGGTTTAGTCAGTGGGTTAGTTTAGTTATTTAGGTGTTGGTTGAGTAGTGTATTAATAGTTAGATTCTTGAAATATAGTATCCATGTACTAGTATGTATTATATATTAATTTAGTAGTTAGTGTAGCTAAATAGTTAGTGATATACTTGTTAATTAATAGTTAGCTTAGTAACTATATGTAGCTAGTAGGTATTCTATTGTTAAGTTAGTAGGTATTATATTATTAAGTTAGATAGATATGTATATTAGTATATTATATATGTTAGTAGTTAGTAGTATTTAATAGCTATGTGTTAGCATATAGTTAGTTTAAGAGGGTTATCTATTTATTAGCTAAATGAGATTTGAATTACGTTGGGATATCAAGGTAATGTCAAGGTAATGGGTCGATACTCAAGGTATTGGGTTTGAGTATCGAGATAGGTGTGTGGTAGTGTGATACGCATTGGTGCAAGGCCAAGGTATCCAAATTTCATTAATTAGTTAAGATACTATATATATATATATATATATATATATATATATATATATATATATATATATATATATTACTATTTTAATATATTAAAACTTGCTTATCCTATGATACGGTATTATGTGTGTCTCATAGTATCTTAGATTAGCTAGTGTATATTAGTTTCATAGTGTGTTGACCTATATCCTAGAGTTGGACTCATACAACCTAGAAATAGTCAGTTTGACTTTGAAATGGCTTTATGACCTAGCATTGCATCAATTTAACTTATTTTCATTCCAGAACCTTGTATTGATACAACATACCATATATAGGTCTGTGTGATACCAACTTGGGCATCGAGAGACACACCTTGCTCAGGACTTCAGGCGAGTACATTTTTTGTTAGTTTTTAATTCATAATAGTGTATATATTCATGTCCTAGAACTGTACACTTGATTCCGACATAGTAATTTATGGACTTGTACTATATGGATCCCGTCAGGAGATGTTACTCTTGTACATGTATTTATCGTGTATATTGGGTATTGATTTATATTTCGTGTTCACACACTGCTCGTGTTCAGTGTCCTTATTCATGTACACATACTGCTCGTATTCAGTGTAATTATATTCGTGTACACCCATTGCTCGTGTTTAGGGGTCATATTCGTGTTCATAATGTGTCGTGATTGGATCAATTGGTAGTAGTTGGGGATGGGAGAGTAGAAGTTGATTATATGATCAAAGCCCTATTGTTATTCGTGTACATACCGATTACATACTATACTTGTAATTGACTTACCTTAATGATCATGTTCCCAAATCGATCACATAATAAACTTGTATTCTGAAGCACATTAGTTAGATTTTAGCTATTTCTTCATATTATAGATATTCATATTGTTGTTCTCTATTCCAGTATACTACTTGTTAACCCTTGTTCATTTTATGCATATGTTTAGTTATCTTGTATGCTTTTCTATTATCCGTTTTATATGTTCGATTATGTTGTTGAAACTGCTTTCAGAGGTATGTACTGCGCTACAATCCTGACTAGATATATTTTTTCAGATGATTGACTTTTCGAGCAGTTTTCTACATTCTATGGGCCACAGGATGGCGTACCTTTAGAGGATACTCCTGTAGACCAGGAGGACTTAGTTGTAGATCCTGAGGAGGTTTAGTTTATATTGTGTTGGACTTATAATAGACTATATTTGTTGAGATTCATGACTTGTATATTATTTCAGATTGTGGATTGTATCTTGTTCTTTCCTTCGCTATTCCATTCGTGCTTTATCTTCCTTAGTTTGTATTGTGATTGAGTATAGTTACATTGTGAGATACCATATTGTTCCTCCATTTGGAGTTGAGATGATTGACAGGTACCATATATATATTGTTGAGATATTTGTTAGTTAGAGTTGACCTAGACAGCGTTCTACCGCCGATGCTGCGGCGTAGGCTGAATGTACCCACATACTCGTGCCCGAATATCCGGGTGCGGGTCATGACAGTATCTCTCCAGTTCGGTAACTTTTCGGCGACGGAAGCCTAAGATGGAGTAATCCCGATCCCAAGGGCAATAATGGAGGTTGTCAATCTCCCGCCAGCTCGTGACTAAACAGTTGGGCTGATACCTCTCACTACATCACGAGGAAAGGTCATGTGAGTTCATCTGGATCTTACTCCTGACTTAATGTACCAGGAAGCACCTTCTGTCACTACCATATTTTCTAGGAAAGGGTATTTTGGTCATTTTATAATTAATTAAAAATTATGCATGTTGAATATTTATTTATTGTATTATTTATTTATTATTAGATGTTATTTTTTTTTGGACTTGTGTCAGTGGACCTAACTAGTTTAGATTAGATCCATAGACCAACATTTAATTCTAGTTAGAATTTAACCCAATAGTAAGCCCATTCATTAGGAGGATGAATTAATTAGTTAAACCAATTAGACTATAACCTTTTCTCCTTAATTAATTCCTTTATGACAAGCCCCAAGGGGTATGGTGGACATTTTATACTAGCTTGGAGGAGGGGTAGGGGCCGACCACTACTTAAGGGGGTGGAGACTTTCTCTCATCTCTTTTCTTCATTCCAAATTTAGATCTAGAATTTTTCTCTTCCAAATTCCTTCATACCTACACCAATTCCTACCCAAATTTTTTCCTAATTCCTTTTCTACTCATCCTTGGAGACTATTAGAATAAGAAGAAAATAAGGATCTATAAGGAGAAAGTAAGGATCTATAAGGAGGAAGCAAGGATCTACAAGTTGAAGGCTCTTGACACTCAATTTAGGATTTTTATTGGGAATCCATCTCCTAATATGTATAATTCAGTTTTTGCCCTCGAATTATACTCTAAATCTATAATTTAATCATTAGGAACCCTCCCATATACTAAGGCTACCCATAGGAATTGGAATTAGGTTTATAGGAGGCCTATGAAGAAAGTTATGTGGTATTTTATGGTAGTTTTGGGAGAATTTTGAGATTGACACATCTTGTGTTTGTCAATAGGTCAATTGAACAAAATTGACATGTGTTTGGTTGTGTGTGACTAGTGTTGTGTCCACAAATGGATACGTATAGGCCGTATCCCGACAATTTAGCGATACGGGTTAATTTGGGCATTTTCTTCCAATACGGGGGTTTGAGCATGTCATATTTTGACACGGGCACGTAGTTGAGTAGCTAGCTCTTAGTGTTGTTCATAATTATGATTCTCTACTTGCTCATGTCCTTCGGGATACATTTGGTGGTGTGGTGGACCTGTATCGCAAGCGTATCATAGATTGAGTGTGATACGGGTGTGATGTACTCCACGTGTTTGATGCTTACTTTTTAATTTTATTTACCTTGGTTATAGCTATTAGAGTATTGTATTTATAATTGTTATATATATATATATATATATATATATAGTTATATGTATGTTCTATTTTTATTTGTGATATGTTGGTGGTCATTGGAGAGTAGGAGAGAGTTCATGTGCACTATTATTGTTGATATGTATAAGCATATATATATATATATATATATATATATATATATATATATATATATATATATGTGTGTGTGTGTGTGTGTGTGTGTGTGTGTGTGTGTGTGTGTGTGCGTATAGATATATGTATGTTTCTAATTATAATTGTGATGTGTTGGTGGTCATTGGATATATATATATATATATATATATATATATATATATATATATATATATATATATATATATATATATATATATATATGTGTGTGTGTGTGTGTGTGTGTGTGTGTGTGAGAGAGAGTGTATGTGTGTACAGCTGTGCATTAGCAGTGATAAGCAGCAGTGAATAAGTAGTGAAGAAGTAATAAGCTGCAGCAGTAAGCAGCTGTAGCAGCAATAAGCTGCTGCAATAAGCCGCAGCAGAAGCAGTAAGCAGCAGCAGCAATAAGCAGCAACAGAAGCAGTAAGTTGCAACCGAAGCAGTAGAAGCAGCGATAAGCTGCAGCTAGCAGCAGCAACAACGATAAGCAGAAATAGTAGCGATAAGCAGCAGTAGTTTGAGTGCTTATAGTTTAAGTTGTAGATAAGTTTAGATAAGCTAGTTAATAAGCTATTTAGTTTATATTGATAAGTTAGTAAGCTATGTATATATTGTTAGTAAGTTAGTATGTATATATATATATATATATATATATACTAACTAGTACTTATATATATATATATATATATATATATATATATATATATATATATATATATATATATATATATATATATATATAAGCACTAGTTAGCATCGGTTAGAATTATTTCTAGATTACCTTGAGTTACAACAAGGTAATGAGAGTTGAGGTATCTTGGGTATGGGTATTGAATATCCGAAGGGGTATGCTAGTATGTTAGTTTAGTATAGTATTGGTTATAAGTTTAAATGCATGCTAGTGTATAGTGAGGTATGTTGGTTAGTTAGTTAATGTTAGATATTGTATTACCTTGTGATACCAAGGTAATATCAAGGTCTTATTTTATACTCAAGGTATGGAGTTTGTATATCAAGATGGGTGTGTAGGTGGTGTGATACCACATTTGATTCAAAGCCAAGGTATCCACTTAGCATTAGTTTGGCTAGGAGTACTATATATTTTATCTTGTATATATATTATAGTATTTTTATATCTAATAACTTACGTATCTTATGGTACGGTATTTTGGTGGTACCCTAGTATCCTAGTATAGATAGTATAGCCTAGTTACATAGTGTATGGACCCAATATCCTAGAGATGGACTCATACGACCTAGAAATAGCTAGTTTGACCAAGTTTGACTAGTATGACCTAGAGTTGATCTAGTTTGACTATTTTGACTTAGAAATGGCTTTATGACCTAAAATTGAACTAGTTTAACTTATTTTTATTCCAAAACCTTGTATTAATATAATATTTTATATATAGGTCTGTGATACCAGTTCAGATACCGTTTTGCATCATTTGCTCTGGACCACAGGCGAGTACATTCTCTGATAGTTTCCATTATTTGATTACTACTATAATTCAAGTATTTAGAAATATTACTTATGATTCTTGACACTTTGGTACACGGATTGGTATTATTATTGGTTCGTCAGTCATGAGATGTTACCATGATTATTGAGATGATATCAAATACTGCTCCTTTTGGTATTGGATAACATTGAATATTATAGGTTAAACATTGGATATATTGGCTAGTAATGTGTCATGATTAGATCCATCGTATCAGTCGGGGCGGGAGATCTACTAATTAAATATGTGATCGAGAACTATCAGCTAGTAGTGTAATCATTAGCTTCTAACTAATCTTACACTTCACGTATAGTTGAGTTAGCTCCTTAGTATAATCATTGAATATCCCAAGCCGATCACATATTTAGTTAGTATCTCAAACACATGGTATATTATAGATTCTATTTTCAGTTAATAGATTATCATGTTCTATTTCTGACATTATAGTTCATCTCCTTTATTCTTGTACGCATTAATTTATATTTATGTTGCTAGTTTTGCATGTTCCTTTATTGTTCTTAGATCATCAGTTATATTTTCATCATATATAGCATCCCCTATTTTACTGTTTTATAGTTTTTATGAATTAATTGGAACTGCTATTGGGTTATACTTTGCTCCATTCCTGACTGGATAATATTTTTCAGAGGATCCGGAAGATTGGTGTCTGTTGTACTACGGATCTCGACCTATAGATGGTGTAGACATGGACCCACTAGTTTTTGAGTAACTGCCGGAAGATCTAGCCGGAATCACTAGTTATCATAGTTAGTTTTCTTTAGCATTTTGGTACTGGATTTATTTATGCCATATATTTGAGACTTGGATATTGTTTCTATTTATTGTTGTTATATTTAGACTGCATAGTTATGTTAGACTTCTTTGATATCTTATCGTGCTATAGATTTATGATTGAGTATTGTGTTGCATTAAGTATCTTGCCCTCCTTCTTGGAGTTGAGATATTGTTGGCATATTATATATTATTGTAAGATAATTAGATAGTATAGTTGACCTAGACAGCATTCTACCGCCGGTACTGCGGCGTAAGCTGGACGTACCAACGTACTCGTGCCCCTTCACCAGGTATGAGTTGTGACATATTTTTGTGGTGGCTCATGCAAGTGCAGCTTTGCAATTTGTACGAAGTCGTGGTACAGCAACGGCTTAGTTGTACTACGGCGAGCCTGCGATAGGATATAGGACACTAGGATGAGAGAGGGATACTCAATCACAACTAGGAATTCCAATCTGATTTAAAATTACTACTCCTAATTTATTTTGAATACTTTGAATATTGTTGTCCTTTCTTGATAATATCTTATCTTGTGTCGAATTGATCTCTTTTGTTTCGATCTGTCTTCAGGATGCCGTCAAAAAATAGATCGCATCGATCGGGAGCAGTTTCTGGGAGGTTTGCCACCTCTCAACCTCCCACTTAGACAGCAGGGGTTATACCTCCTACGATATCAGTTCACGTAGGAGTATCGACTACCTTCGGGGGTTCTCCTCTACCTGTTTTGAGGACCACCCCAATTGCTTCAGAGGGACTTCCACCACCTCTATTGTCAGAAGATGTCACGCCGATGGTTGCACTGTTTAGAGAGATGATGGAGGTACAGAGGGCACAGATAGAGGTCCAGCACAGGCAGTCAGATATGATACGATAGAGTATGAAAAATATTTATCAGGTAGCTATTATAGCAGTTCAGAGAGGGACTCCTCCACAGCCACAGGATGTCCAGCTCGAGCCGGACAACATTCAAAATTTTAAGAAGCTAGAGCCTCGGGTTTTTAAGGGGACACAGGGTATAGTCTATGCTGACCATTGGCTCTCTCATGCCCCAGGCCCAAAAACTATAGGACCAGACACGTGGCAATGGCCAGCTGGTACGACTCTGTAGGGCTTTCCAATTTAATGGACCCGACGAAGCGCACTTACGCTATCCATGGTCAAGTATTCCAATAATAATCTATTTCTAGCATACAACTAAATCTAAATCTTAATCCAGGGTAAGTAATCTCAAGAAAGAACGATACGCATCATCAGTCTGCAGCCCAATAATATATCCGCTCGAATAGACCAGAAGAACAACATAGGTCTATAAACACTAGGCTATAAAAGCAGAATAAAATAGAAAGTAGTACATAACTGAAATAGCTGGATATATAAATATACCTGCAATGATGTCCACACTCTAATAGATCAAATATCCTGCAATTGCATAAACAACCTGGAAGGGAACCAGGTCCTCAGAGGAACGTAACAAGATACATAAAAATATGCCATGTATGTAAATACTGAATAAATAAATAAAGGGTGTGCTAACCATCTAAGTGAATGCAATGTAAAGACCTCGTAGTATGTATGGGAAAGTGTAGGCTAGACATATGCTGACTTAATTCACCAATCGTAGTGACTGGCTAGTATATGCCACATATGCCCCCAGACACATGGGCACTCTGCAATCGGCCATCTTCGAGGAGCATGGTATCTGAAGGTATAACGACAAGGAGGTGGGTGTCCCATACGCCTACTAGTTATCTTCCCGGCCCAATATAGATATACAAGTTGTGAACACGACGTAGACATCTCGTACTATGATGTAAGTCTCTGTAGAAATAAACAGCTAGCTAAATACCGTTATACGTGTTGCTCATACTGATGGCCAGTCGCGCATGAGTCACGCGTCCCTACATGAACTCACTCTGTGACGTGTAATGATACGTGTCAAGGACTGGGGAGTCATACCAATAACTCCACAACTTTAGGTGGGTCTACTAGACACTAGGTCAGACACAAGTCCTAACGTCAACGTCTTCGTTGACTGCACCCGAGTCTGCTCGAATGCGCACATTTATATAATATTAAAATAAATAAACATGTAACTAAAATAACTGAATTTAAACAGTATAACAAGGCAAGGTATACTTGCTTGGCAAGAGAGCTGCAAATGTAACGTCCAGATGTCATCACCAAGAGTCAGAACAATGGCCTCAGAATGAACATCTCTGGATGCTAAAATAAATATTACCAACGTTCCCAGAATAAGTAAAATAGCTAGAAAACACTATCCTTTCGTCCAATTTGGACACAGGGGCAAAAATACAGTTTCTGGTCAACACGGGGTCCACAAGTGGCCCGTCTTGCACCGAAAAACGTATCAGAGACAAGGTTCTCCAAATTTGTCAAACTTAGTGTCAACAAATCCAGAACGTCGATACGAACCCAACGGAATGTCCAAAACTGGATTCCGATGAGCCGATCACAAAATTGCCCGTCAAGTGGAGCCGTGGGGCTCACGATACAAGATTTTGTCAACGTTCTCAGAATCGAACCAAACTTGGGTCACAGGGCTAGCGTATCGCTACGAGTCCAATGTTGCAAGTTTCGTTTTAATCCGACGTGTGTACACAAAGTTACAACGAGTTCCAGCACAAGGCCGATACGGGATATCGTCTACGGATACGCGTTGATTCTGGTGTGCACGTACATCCAAACCAACTTTCGTGAATTTCCACACGTCCGTATTGACATTGCGCACCTTTTGGTAAAGTCGGTACGTGATGTGGATGCCCGGATTGACGTGACCCACTCCGTACCAAAATTTTATGTTTTTAAAAAAACTATTTTTCCTTGATTAATAAAAATTTGGAAATGAAATCAAGAACTGAAGAAAGTATCGGAATCAAGTAATTTACCTATCGTCCCATCGACGATGGCCCACTCGCACAGATCGAAGCTTCGCCGGATCAGTGCTCGAGGGTTCGAGAAGTCCCTAAGAGCTCGGCTGATGCTCCTCGTCTGAAGTCTCTTCGGTCGGCAGAGTCATCGGAGACTCAAGACATCGTGGCGGAGAGATCCACGGTCGTCGTCGTCGAGGACAGATCTGGTCGCCGGAAAATGCTCTAACAAAGTTGCTGTCGGTCTCGCGGTGGCGAGATCAACGCTCTGCTCGCCGGGGAAGTCGCAGCGCTGACAAGGGAACGATGAAGCACGATCGAAGAAGGAGAAGAGGCGTGGAGGAGGGCTGTGGTGTGGTGGTCGAGGACAGCGGGGCTCGCGGAGGAGTTCAGGGAGAGGTGGAGTAGAAGCTCGGTGCTGATGGTGGTGGTGAACCGGAAGAGGAGTTGGAGATCGGGAAGAGGGAAGGGAAGGTGGACAGGGAAGATGACCGGAGGTGGGTTCGTGCAGGCGGGTCGAGGCGATGGTCGACGGTGGCCTGCTCGTCGTGGTAGACCGGGAAGGGGAGGAGGAGAACGTCGGGTCGGGGTGGCTGCTGCTCGACTCCGGCGATGCCGAATCGAGCAGGGAGGAGAGCGGCGGAGGTGAGGTGGAGACGATGGTGGTGGGGTGCTGTCGACTAGGAGCTGCTCGGGATAGAGAGGGCGGGCGGAGCTCAGGGAGTGGAGGCGGAGCGGGCTCGGGCAGTGCTCGTGGAGGTGGTGAGTGAGTGGCGGTGGTGGCTGGAATCAACGGAGGGAAAAGGGGTGGAGTGGAGTCGGTGGTGATGATGATGATGGTGGTTTTGGCGGTGATGGGGGTGGTGGCTGTAATCGACGGGGGGGGAAGGGCCGAGTGGAGGAGTCGAGGTTGAGGGGGATCCGGTGAGGGGAGGTCGGAAAGGAGGGAGGTAGAGGAAGAGACAGGAGGAGCTGCTCCGGCGGGGAGGGGGATCAGCTCGCCGCGGGGGAGGCGGAGCTGCTCCGGCGGGGGGGGAGGGGAATCTGTCGGCTAGGGTTAGGGTTAGGATTTAGGGATTTTTAGGAAAATTTATTTTAAGAAAAATAAAAGAAAAAGGGAATGAAAAGTAATATATATATATATATATATATATATATATATATATATATATATATATGTGTGTGTGTGTGTGTGTGGAACTGGGGTTTGGGTTGACCAAGGGAAGTGGGCTTAGTCAACATCTCCTAGGGATGTTCCAAGGCTCTCATGGGGAGGTTAGGAGGGCTAGAAGTTGCATTATTTAAATGCAAGGCTAGAATTAGGTGGGGGACGATGTGCGCGCGTTGCACATCCAAAAAAATTCACGTGAAGGAAAAATTGGGTTTCTTCACGTATTGTCCCATGGTGGGGATGTCTCAACGCGTTTTTGCATAAAAGCCCCCAACAATTAGAAAAATTACACAAAGACAGAAATTAGGATTTAATTAATTAAAATTACCGCGCACGGTGTTCTGAAATTAATTAGGAGTACCTGGGAATAAAATTAGGTCAGACACAAGTGTCTGGAGCATAGAAGATACAGTGTAGAATATTAATAAAATTTGGGTTGTACAAAACGGTCGAGATTGTGTCTCCAATTTCGATTGGAACGTACAAGGGTACAGAGTTAGAATTTAGTTTATAATTAAAATAATAACGTCTGCGACGTTTACTGTACGACTAAAATGTCGCACAGAAAGCATGATTATAAATTACACAAAGGTCAGAAAGGTAGGCCACGCCTAGGACAAGGTTGTGAAATTTATAGACAGACAATATCCAGTGAGGTGCTCCATTTATCGAGGCAACGGTAAGGTGCACTAAGTAATATAAATATTGCACAACAGATATAAAATACTGAAATCAAATTCTAATTGGCTCTAAATTAACCCTAATCTCTCTATCTAAACTAAGTGAACCTAAATTTTGGTTGAGGGGGTTTACATGCTCGAGGATATCGAGTGTCTTATGAGGGTGTCCCGTCTTGCTAAGGATCTGAAGGTTGAGGAGGTAGGACTTCAACTGTTCAACGTTGTCTGTACTTTGTTCAGGAATGAGCCACTTCTTACTGATTTGGGGCGATCTTGGGAGGTGTTCAAGGACCTCTTCAAGAAAAAGTTCTTTGCTCGGACGGACAAATTAGACTTAGGAAGGCAGTTTGAGAGCCTTACACAAGGGAGCATGTCCATAGAGGAGTACGCTGCAGAGTTCGGGAGGCTGAGCCGATTTACGGAGTACTTGGTGAGGGAGCCAGAAGTTTGGGCTATGTGTTTTCGCGAGGGTCTGAATTGGGAAGCGAAGATCCTCACTCCGTCTTTCTATGAGACGTATTCTGAGATACTTACGGAGGCACGCAAGGTCGAGCGGGAGTGGAACTTGAAGCCGAAGTGGGACCATGATATGTTTGTGGGTGCCAGCAGTAGTATGGGACCAACGAAGAGGCCGCAGTTTTAGCAACATTATCTGGGGGCTTATCAGCTCCAGCAACAGCAGTTTTTCGTACAGTTCAGAGCTTATCAGTAGCAATATCAGATGCAGGAGCCAATTTTTGCCCTATTACAAGATCTAGTACAGCGGATGCCACAACTGTCATACCCCGACCCCCGAGAACCGAGGGGCCGCCCGGCCGGACCACTGCCTCACCCCGGTAGCCGGATTGAACCGGACGCGAATCACCGCACCTTGGCGCACCGGACGCGAATTATTGTGCCTCGGAGCCTGTCTCGCGGGTGATAGGAAGGGATGGCCCGTTCGAATATATCGGGACATAATGCCGTACGAGCCTGGGGTTGCGCCCGCACAAAGCTTTATCATTTAAGTTGTTTGTTGGCTATTATTGCATCAATCGAGTAAGCAGCAGAAAGGGACATTGTTGCAATGCAATGCATTTAGCCAACTGTGTATTCGGGACAAATCGAGGGACTGGGTTCTCTTATGCAAAGGCATTTGTTCCATACATTATGCCCCCTTATACGTTAGCAACTCGGGGCACAATCGAAACCAGGATTCCAGGTGTTAAGGACTGAGGCATGCCTATCGCTTCCTCGGATGATCCAGTACCTGCAAGCAAGTAAACTGTTAGTGGGTCAGCACTTTTATAAGTACTGGTGAGATAAAATAACTGAACAGAAGCAAGCATTCACTAAAACCAATACTATGTAATCATGTTGTAAAATATTACATTACTAGTTATCTTTCTAGTTTTACCTATGTTCGTTTCATGCAGCAGAAGAACAGAGTCATATTACATTATTTTGGAAACATCATTTAAAATAGAGTTTCATATTGAATAAGCAAGCAAGCCGTTCATTCTGTTTCAGGGTGTACGCAGTGTGTCTCGTGGGACTCGAGGGACAAATGCATAGCTAGACACACATGCACATCTTAGGGGCAGTCCAACTATCCAAGCCAACACGATGAACTTAGCTATATGCAGGGCGGTCCCCGAGTATCTCAGGATCGGCAGTTATTGGACCAGCATACCAATGACTCTTTATATGATGCTAATGGCAGTTGTGACTCATGGTGGCTAATGACGCATGCAGTTCAGCTCTCCACCAATAGACATTGTCCGACCGATACGAATGCATGGAAACACTATCCAATAAACTTTAGTAAGTAGACGAAATGAACCATCAGAATATAATCTTGTTGCGGGGCAAGTCGCCTTATCATTTGAACACATTCAGGCACACGATATGGTTCTATCGAAGCATATGGGATAGTGAACATGTTCATGCACTCTTAGACAAGCTATCAAGATTCTCGCTAAGCAGACATGTTTGTTTCAAAGATAAGCTAGGTGAGTTTGTTCATTAACATGCAAGGCAGGTTCTATCATTCTCTTATGAAAATATTGGAAGCAAAAACTCATATTATTATTAAGGCGTGCAAGAATCAGAGAACAAAGTCATGCCCACTCACCAGACAAATAATGCCGACGCGGAGCAGGGCATTACATACTTACCAACCAACAAAAAGCTTCGTCTTCGAAACTTCAAGGACAAACTTCTCGATATTCCGAGCAGAGATAGTGCCATCCCTCGCCGTACTCAATCGAAACAATCAAGCAAATCAAGTTCAGAAAATACTTGCACTTTGAGGATATCTATGGACTTATTATATGGAACGCTCTATTGCAATACCATATCGAGCAATATCTCAGAGTCATAGCAACAGATTTGGGCCAAGAGATTGATTCTGCTCTTATACCATTCTGTCATGCCCCGGCCCCCGAGAACCGAGGGGTCGCCCGGCCGGACCACCGCCTCGCCCCCGTAGTCGGATTGAACCGGACGCGAATCACCGCGCCTTGGTGCACCGGACGCGAATCATCGTACCTCGGCGCATGTCCCGTGGGTGCGAGGAAGGGATGGCCCATTCGAATATATCGGGATATGATGTCGTGCGAGCCTGGGGTTGCGCCCATACATGGCTTTATCGTTTAAGTTGTTTGTTGGCTATCATTGCATCAATCGAGTAAGCAGCGAAAAGGGACATTATTGTAATGCAATGCAATGCATTTAGCCAACTGAGTATTCAGGACAAATCGAGGGATCGGGTTCTCTTATGCAAAGGCATTCGTTCTATTCATTATGCCCCCTTATACGATAGCAACTTGGGACACAATCGAAACCATGATTCCGGGTCTTAGGGACTGAGGCACGCCTATCGCTCCCTCGGACGATCCAGTACCTGCAAGCAAGTAAACTGTTGGTGGATCAGCACTTTTATAAGTACTGGTGAGATAAAATAACTGAACAGAAGCAAGCATTCACTAAAACCAACACTAAGTAATCATGTTGTAAACCATTACGTTACTAGTGATCTTTCTAGTTTTACCTATGTTCGTTTTATGCAGCAGAAGAAAGGAGTCATATTACATTGTTTTCGAAACATCTTTTAAAACAGAGTTTTATATTGAATAAGCAAGCAAGTCGTGCGTTCTGTTTCAGGGTGTGCACAGCGTATCTCATGGGACTCAAGGGACAAATGCATAGCTAGACACGCAAGCACATCTTAGGGGCAGTCCAACTATCCAAGCCAACATGATGAACTTAGCTATATATAGGGTGGTCTCCGAGTATCTCAGGATCGGTAGCTGTTGGACCAGCATACCAATGACTTTTTATCTGATGCTAATGGCAGCTATGACCCATGGTGGCTAATGACGCATGCAGTTCAACTCTCCACCAATAGCCATTGTCCGACCGATGTGAATGCATGAAAATACTATCAAATAAACTTTAGTATACAAATAAGACGAACCATCAGAATACAATCTTGTTGCGGGGCATGCCGCCTTATCATTTGAACACATTCAGGGAAATGATATGGTTCTCTCGGAGCATATGGGATAGTGAACATGTTCATGCACTCTTAGACAAGCTATCAGTATTCTCGTTAAGCAGACATGTTTGTTCCAAATACAAGCTAGGGAGTTCGTTCATTAACATGCAAGGCAGGTTCTATCATTCTCTTATAAAAATATTGCAAGCAAAAACCCAGATTATTATTATTAAGGCGTACAAGAATCAGAGAACGAAGTTCTGCCCACTCACCTGATACATAATACCGACACGGAGTAGGGCATTACAACAATATCCTCAGAGACTGGTGCAACTGGCTCCTCAATGCACCTATTGTAGGAGGACTGGGCATACATGGGAGATGTACCGGAAGAGACTTGGAGCGTGCTTACATTGTGGATCAACGGAGCATATAGTGAAGGATTGTCTCTGGACCCTTCATCGTCCCGGCTAGGGTACAGATCATGGGCAGAGAGGTGGAGCTAGGCTATATGTAGCACCACAAATTGCTCGTCACCCGCAGAGGGAGCTACCTCGGCAGGGCAGAGCTTTTGTGATGACGGTCGGGGAGACCAATAATAGAGGTGATGGTTTAGCGAGTTCTGTTCTTTCTTTCTGTTCCTTCCATCTATTTTGATTGGTTGCTTCCTTAGTACCTTTTGGATTTGGAAGACCAATAATACAGGTGATGTAGACCATATCCCGATAATTTGGCGATACGGGTTAATTTGGGGGTTTTCTTCCGACACGGAGGTTTGAGTATGTCACATTTTGACACGGGTACGTAGTTGAGTAGCTATCTCTCTATGTTGTTCATAATTATGATTCTAGACTTGCTCGTGTCCTTCGAGATACGTTTGGTGGTGGTGGACCCGTATAGCAAATGTATCATAGATTGAGTGTGATACGGGTGCGGTGCACTCAACGTGTTTGATGCTTGCTTTTTAATTTAATTTATCTTGGTTATAGCTATTAGAGTATTTTATTTATAGTTGTTATATGATATAGATATATGTATAGTTATATGTATATTCTATTTTTATTTGTGATATGTTGGTGGTCATTGGAGAGCAGAAGAGGGTTCATGTACACTATTATTTTTAATATGTATAAGCATATATATATATATATATATATATATATATATATATATATATATATATATATATATATATATATATATATATATGTTTCTAATTATAATTGTGATGTGTTGGTGGTCATTGGAGAGTAGGAGAGTTCATGTGCATCATTAGTGTGGGTATGTGGTAGCATATATATATATCTATATATATATATATATGTGTGTGTGTGTGTGTGTGTGTGTGTGTGTGTGTGTGTGTGTGTGTGTTTGTGTGTGTATGTGTGTGAGAGAGAGAATGTATGTGTGTATTGGTGTGCATTAGCAGTGAATAAGCAGTGATAAGCAGCAGTGAATAAGCAGTGATAAGAAGCAGTGAAGAAGCAATAAGCAGCAGCAGTAAGCAACAGCAGAAGCAGTAAGCAGTAGCAGCAGCAATAAGCTACAGTAGTAAGCATCAGCAAGCAGCAGCAACAGTAGCAGTAAGCAGCAGCAGCAGCAGCAGCAGCAGCAATAAGCAGCAGCAGAAGCAGCGATAAGCTACAACATCAGAAGCCATAAGCAATAGCAGAAGCAACGATAAGCTGCAGCAAGCAGCAACAACAATGATAAGCAGAAACAGTAGTGATAAGCAGCAGTAGTTTGAGTGCTTATAGTTTAAGTTGTAGATAAGTTTACATAAGCTAGTTAGTTTATATTGATAAGTTAGTAAGTTATGTATATATTGTTAGTAAGTTAGTATATATATATATATATATATATATATATATATATATAAGCACTAGTTAGCATTGGTTAGAATTATTTCAAGATTACCTTGAGTAACACCAAGGTAATGAGAGTTGAGGTATCTTGGGTATGGGTACCGAATATCTGTCATGACCAGCACCCGAAATTTGGGCACGAGTACGTGGTTACTCCAGCCTATGCCGCAGCATCGGTGGTAGAACATTGTATAGGTCACAGTACTAGCTAATCAATCTCACATGAATATCCAACTCCATAAGGAGACACAGATATCACAATATAATATGAATACTCAATCACAGAACTAAAGCACGATAAGATCAGAGAAAATAAACGAAATACAACACAAGTCTAAACCGCAAAAATAGTCTAACCTGCAAACAATAACATACAAATCTTTAAGTATGCCGGGAAAAAGTCCTCTAAGTCGCAGTCCGGAAAAATATTTTCAGTCAGGATGGAACGAAGTACAAGCACTAATAGCAGTTCCATATATATTGACAAAAACTATAATACAGTATAAAGAAATACAAGATGGATATATATACTAGAAATAAAAAATACTAGAGATAATAAAATACTGGAAATAAAAAAACTGGAGCATATATCATCATCAATGGTACAACTAGCAATGAACTGAAATACAAGTGCATGCTAGAACAATGAATTGAAATATAAGTGAATGCTAGAACTATAACTGGAAATACATGACTAGAATATCTAGCTAAGTGTATGAAATATCAATATATCATGTGATCGGCTTGGGACTGATCAGGCTTGCTATGTATGATTAGCTATGATTCATGTCATGTCAGGCTAACCATCTGGATAGCTATGATGCGAGCAATAGTCAGGCTAATCATACATAATAGGCTATGAAGCATGTAATGGTAAGGCTGCACCCGATGTGAGGTGTGGGGCGAGCTATGATTCTTGTAGAGTTGGGTATGATCACATAATCTACTAATATTTCCCTGTCTCCAGCTAGCATGATGGATTCCAATCACGACTCCTCGTGACAGATCTCAATGATGCCAACTCGTGTATCCAATGTATCAGAATCATGTACACTGTACAACTAGAATCATAGAGATGATCAACATAATAAAAACTGTCAGAGAATGTACTCGCCTGTAGTCCTCTGCTGGCAATACCAATATCCTATTTTCGAAGTCTTGTCTGAATAATCCAACAGTCCTATAGACATCGTTTAATAATAATACAACATCAGTTGTTACACTAGCACACATAGAAACATAATACACTAAACATAGAAACTACGCTAGGGTAATACTGGTCATCTAGTAGGGTCAAGCGTGCGTCTTACTGTATGGGTGTCACATCTTCAATTGCTGTACAAAATCAGACAGTCGACTCACTAACAAGTCTAAGCCAGTACGTTGGTATATACAAGGCAGTCAACTCGCAAATTCTCAGGGTCATACAATCAAATATAAATACGGGATATCCATAATTAATACTTATGGTCATATGGAATATATATATATTACAGCAATACCTAGTACTAGCAATCAATTTCCATTGAATATATATATATATATATATATATATATATATATAACTAATTATTATACACACACGCACTCACACGCAACTGGTTACTAGGTTCACCAACACAGGGTCCTATACCACATTTAACAAAATCCTATGAAATAATATGCTAAACCTAATACCATTCACACATGTATACATAAATCATGAAAGAGGGCGAGTCGAACCTGCGCGTTAGCGTGCACAGGGTCAACCATGACGGTGATGACGATGACGATGATGATGATGATGATGATGATGATGGTGAGGATGATGATGATGATGGTGATGATGATGATGATGGTGATGATGATGATGATGATGGTGATAATGATGATAATGGTGGTGATGATGATGATGATGATGATGATGATGGTGATAATGATGATAATGGTGGTGATGATGATGATATTGGTCAGGCTGCCAGAGGGACGTTCAGGCGAGGTCGGGGACGATGGAAGGAGGAGTCGGGATAGACGAGGAAGGAGACAGATGCAGCTGTCCCGGTGGTGGATGGACGAAGGAAGACTCGGTGGGAGGTCATGGTGGTGGAGAAGTCTCAGGGTCGGCTCAGGCGGCTGCACTGCTCGGCAGGGTGGCGCTGAGCAGTTGGGTTGATGGAGGTTGACGATGATAGGGAATTTCGAAGACTGGCAGCGGGGGATCAATCTCAGGCGGTCAGGGAGAACTCAGGCAGAGGAGTTTCTCGCGGAAGATGGGTCGACCTGATAGAGCCGTGGTCGACGGTGGTGATATTGTCGTTGTGCTGGTCGGCTTGGGCTCCGACGGGGTCGCTGTGGTCGACGGTGGCGAGGTTTTAATGGTGGTGGTGTAGATGCTGTCGTGGGTGGTTCAGCGTGAGGAAGGTTACGGGGGAGGAGGATGCCCATTGGGGAAGGAGGTGCTCGGCGGAGGACGGCTCAGGAAGATGCCGGATTTGCTGACAGCGGGGGAGCTCGGCGTGGGGAAGGTGACTGCTCGTCGTGGATGGCCTGGGGTGGAGGGGTTGCTCAGATGGTGGTGAAGGATGGCGGCTGTGGGACAGTCGGGAAGGGGAAGATGAAGGAAGATAATAAAGTTTTTACGGTTAGGTTTTGGTTTGGGTTTGATGTAGGTGATGGGAATAATGGAGGAAAGGAGAGGTTTGCATAAGGGAAATAATGATGATGCTAGCCTAGGTATTAGGGTCGGCCATGTGCCTCATTGGGATGGGGTTGGCATTGGAAAAGGGGTTAGGATGAGGGATTATATATATATATATAGGAGGGGGTGTGTGGTGAGGATGTTGCTCCATTTGAATGGATGGCCATGATATAATATGAAGTGAGTGTACAAACAAAAAGGGACAGAGAGAGTGTTGGACCGGTCAATGAGGGAGGGGGTTGGTTCTTCATGTGCCTTGACCAATAGGATAGTGACACCTCATTGCACTTTTGCACAAAAGTCCCCAATTATTGGAAAATTGCACAGAAAGTGGGAATTGGGATTTAATAAGGGAAAATACGATATTTGGTGTGATGTAACGGTTAAAAAGGGTGTGTGGTATTTAGTATGAGTCTTGAGGGTGTGAGTTGGGGTTTGGTTTGGTGTTGGGTCTAGTTTTGGGTTAAGTTGGATCCTTACACCAATTTAATTAAAATTAATTGGAAGTACATGGGGTTAAAATTAGGTGGGACACAAGTGTCATGGACGTAGAAAACTCAGAATAGAATATTGTCATAATTTAGGTTGCACAAAATAGGTCAAGATTGTGTCTCCAATTTTGATTGGAATGCACAAAGATGCAAAGATAAAATTATTTAGAATTAAAAATAAACGTCCACGATGAATATTATGCGACTAAAATGAAGCACAATAGAGCATATTTATGAGTTACACAAGGTTCAGAAAGGAAGATACGGGCACGTCTAGGACAAGGGTGTAAAATTTGTTGGAAGGCAAAAGCTAGTGTAGCGCTCCAATTATCGAAGCAACGGTAAGGCACAACAATGAATAAAAATCACAATAATAAAATATAATCCTGAATATTTAATCCCGAATAATATAAATTAAAATCCATACTCCTATATTTCGGTCAGAGGTTCATCTAGTGGGCTTATTGGTCTAGTCTACTAACTCATGCATTAAAGAACACTATATATATAATATATATATACCCATATCATGCAATTATTTAAAATAAATACACACAATACTTATAATAAATAAAATTACAAAATTATTCCTAATTTTAAAATGTGGTAGTGACAAGTCTACCCTCCATAAAAAAAATTTGTCCTCAAAATTTAAGATTCTCAATAGTTGTATTTACCTTTTATTTATTTATTACCATCAAAATTTAAATTCATCAAACCATATAATCATGAAGTAAATCTATTTTGTTATTTCATAAAATTTTTAAAATTCTATAAATATCATATTCTTGAAAATCTTCAAATTTGAAATCAAATTCCATTCTTATCACAATCTCCTCTAAAATTTTAAGTTAATAACTAAATACAAAATTTAATATCCAATCCTCAATTTTTTAAATCCAATCAATGCATCTTTATAAAATTTGAAATCTTATCCCAAAAAAATTTGAATTCAAACACTAATCCATATGTGATCTTATTCCTCGATTTTTTTTTCACACAATATTCAAACAATGTAATACTTACGAAATATTCAAATGCAATATTCAAAATATAAATTTTAAAATTTATATCTTGTAGTCAAATAAATATAATGATAATCTTCTTAAATTTCTCAAATCTTAATGACAAATTCAATCATATCGTAATCTTCATAAAAATCAATTATATAACAAAATCGTTAATTCTGCCATATTAAATTCTCAACTCTTTATTTAAATTAATGTTTATCCTCGAAATTTAAGGCACCTTGTCTCTCTTTGTCCAGTCATAACCTCTTCATTAATTTTTTCTTTGGTCAAACCCCCAACAATCAAGGTCTAAGAAAATTCTACCTACAGTCATACAACATCCAATCTAGAGAAAATATACATGGTTATGGTCACGGTATTGCAGTCTCTATCGGGGTGTACTACTAACTACATTGTAGCAAGAGAATCATTGATACAAACTACGGTACTAAAAAATCAATCAATCAATAAAATAGACGAAAAAGGAATAGAAGGAAAGAAAAGAACATAACCTTCTAACCCATCATTTGGACATCTTCATCCTCTAACATATACTTAACTCTGGCACATTCACTCACTAATTTTCTATCCTTATACACTGATACCCATATCAACTAATCACTAGTCCACAAGATATCCATGGATACATCCACATGGCACACACATGTCTATTAATACCAAAATCTGATACCAAGGACCTCCAACACAATCATAGGTCAAATGATGCATCCAAAGTTTGATACTCCTATCCCTTTAGGTACCACTGTTCCTATTACTAGCACACCCATTGTTAGCGCTCTTACCTACTATAATTGTTTATACTAGTTGTTCTTATCACTCAAGTGCACGCCAAGTGCAACACAACACACTAAGTACTGCTCCCTCTAATTCAACTCTAGATGGACACCCAAGTCAGTTTGCAGTGCCATCTCAGGCATGCTTAAGCCAACAGATCCTTACACATGCACTTCATCCACTCATATACTGTTATACATTTCATACCTACCATAAAATTTCATCATCAAAATAAAACCCTCAAAATTTAACTTCTCGAACAATTTAAAATAAAATACATATACTTTCCTCAAAAGTCAAATATTCAAATATTGAGATAAAATTTTAATCACTTCCAAAAATCTTTATAGCTTTGACTATATTTATTGAATTGAATTTGAATCCTCAAAATTTTTAATAACATAAAATCTCAACTCCTCAAAATCCTTAAAAATTGAAATTTATTTCCAATCTTCAAATTATAAATTTAAATCCACATCTATCTAAGTATACCTATAAATACTTACAGTCTCTAACACTCAAGGTACACAAAAATACACTAACTGTCTACACTCCTCAACTGTGTACTGAATATTGTACTGCCTGGATTAATTGTACTATTGCTTACAAAAAATTTCTATCCATATTAACTGATACACCAACCTAATATTATCACACAAGGTACTCACTATTACTAGCACATTGCTCAACTAATTCTTGACATAGAAATACTAGCACTCTGGGTATAGTAACACTAGCTTCATCATTAGATCACCTCATCATACTCACTAGAACTCATGATCACTTGCACTTTCTATAATACACATGTTTTACTTTACTCTCAAATGAAGGCATATGGTTCCATATCTCGATTGATGTATAAGTATCTCCCTTTAACCTTTTACAGGCTGATACACTAATCAGTGATACACTTCATACCTTCCATGACCAATCTTGATATTTCTCAACCCATGGCACACTATTGGAATTTTCTAATACTCATGCTTCCACTCTCATGATCTTCGTACTGACATTCAACACCCACTGTGCATCCTGCACACAATTTCTAGACACTCTTCTACCTATTGCTTCCAACACATCACTGGTCTCAATATCAGGTGATACATCCATCATTAGTCATATATCGGTACACTCATATCTAATCACATTAAGGCCCTACTTTTATCTGTAACACAAGTCTTACTACTTAGCACAATATATTCTTATTCCCTCACACCCTCTTATACACTTATGGGTATCCTCCTACTATGGCACACTCATTAATACATTTTATGCGTATACATTCCTTTACTCTTGACACACCCAAGTATCAACCATCAAATTGAATATCATGCTCCATTAATTTTTAATACAATTTCCTCGATACTTAATTGTTTACATGGATCACGTAGCTACATAAATTCATGACTATCCAGGACTAGCATGCTGACTCTGATACGTACTCTTGGAACCATCACTGATACTCTTTACTCCTCCTTCTACCTATAGTACCAATACTAACTATAATGGCACCTATTAAAGAACTATTGCTACAAGGTACTATGCTACGGGTTAACTCTAGATCGATGCCTATTGCTCACATGTCCAACCAAGAAACACTTACAAACTCATAAGCCATACTCAGTCAACACTGATACAAGACACAGACCTAATTGTAAGTCATCAATTATCACACTAACAAGGAGCCCTAATGGAAAAAAGCTCTATAAGGAACTGGACTAAGGACTGAAGGTATCTCTACTGCTAGCAAAGAAAATAATGGAACAAGGTCCTATAATAATAGAAGTGGATAAGTATTGAGATGATACTTTAAGAACCAATTTAAGATACAATCTGATAATCATACACGTTTGTCCTAAATTATGACACTCAGAATTTTTGCCACGCCAGTAAGCATAGCTGCGATAAACGATAGGTTTCATAACTAAGGTATGCAACTCTATAATCATGTCATCTAGAATCCTCACTACGCCAACCGGTTATGGCTGTAAGAAACTCTAAATTTCATAACTAAGATATGTACATCCAAGGTCAGGTTCCTATATTTTTGCCATGATAGCTAATGTGGCTGCGATAAACTCCAAGCTCCATAACCAAAGTAGATATTTTACCTTTCTCACTGTCCTCATCAACATGTGTCATCAGATGAGACCGTAATTTAGTCCACAAAATTTATCTCGATAAGAAATCAAACTCAACAACGATACCAAGAATTAAATTTAACAACCGATCAATAAGAATCAAATTCAATAACAACGAGTGAGAACGAACGAAAACAAGTAAAAAGATTAAAATTAAAAATTAAAATAAGATTCTCAAGGGTCATCCCAGGAATCTCTCAAAAATTTGTGATTGAGTATCCTCTCTCATCCTAGTATCCTATGTCCTATATCCTTTCGCAAGCTCGCAGTAGTACAACTAAGATGTCTCACTATAATGATATTGTACTACTTGCAAAGCCTGACCTGCATGGGCCACCACTAAAAATGTGTCAGGACCCGCACCCAAAATTTGGGCACGAGTACATAGGTACGTCCAGCCTACGCCGTAGCATCGACGGTAGAATGCTGTCTAGGTCACTGTACTAGCTAATCAATCTCAGATGAATATCCAAACTATAAAGAGACAGATATCACAATATAATATAGAAATACTCAATCACAGAACTAAAGCATGATAAGATATCGGAGAAAATAAACAAAATACAACACAAGTCTAAATAGCAAAAAATAGTCTAACCTGCAAACAATAACATCCAAATCTCCAAGTATGCCGGGAATAAGTCCTCTAAGTCGCAGTCTAGAAAAATATTTTCAGTCAAGATGGAACAAAGTACAAGCACTAACAGCAGTTCCATGTATATTGATAAAAACTATAATACAGTGTAAAGAAATACAAGATGGATATATATACTAGAAATAAGAAATACTGGAGATAATAAAATACTGGAAATAGAAATACTGGAGCATATATCATGATCAATGGTATAACTAGCCATGAACAGAAATATAATTGTATGCTAGAACAATGAACTGGAATATAAGTGAATGCTAGAACTATAACTGGAAATACATAACTAGAATATCTAGCTAAGTGTGTAAAATATCAGTATATCATATGATCGGCTTGGGACTGATCAGGCTTGCTATGTATGATTAGCTATGATTCATGTAAGGTCAGACTAACCATCTTGATAGCTATGATGCAAGCAATAGTCAGGCTAATCATACATAACATGCTATGAGTCTTGTAATGGTCAGGCTGCACCCGACGTAAGGTGTGGGGTGAGCTATGATTCATGTAGAGTTGGGTATGATCACATAGTCTACAAATATTTTCCCGTCCCCAGCTAGCACGATGGATTCCAATCACGAATCCTTATGACAGGTCTCAATGATGCCAACTCGTGTATCCAATGTGTCAGAATCATATACGCTATACATCTAGAATCATAGAGATGATCAACATAATAAAATCGGTCAAAGAATGTACTTGCCTGTGGTCCTCTGCTGGCAATACCAATATCCTATTTCTGAAGTCTTGTCTGAATAATCCAACAGTCCTATAAATATTATTTAATAATAATACAGCATTGTTTAGGATAATAAACGAGAAAAGATTTGATGAATACGGAAAACGAGGTCTTGTACGAAGACCCGCCCTTCTTTTATGTTTACAAACAAGATTGTACAAATTTGATCCTATACGAGGATGTCTAAGTATAATTTATTTAATCTGGGTAAATATTGCTATAGGTGTCTAATCTACAGTCGATCACTTTAGCCCTTGGACCACACGATACTGAAGAAGTGCCGTGAAAGACAGGTAGCAGCTTCGAAGGTTGCTAAAGAGGGTGGATGCCCGATACCAAAGTCGTCGATCCCTTCTCTTTGCCTGAGCTCTGGATTCTCCTCTCTCTCTTTCTCTCTCCTCTATTTCTTCTTTTAATTTGTTGACCTTGTCCTCTGTTGATAGAGGTCTCTATTTATAGAGTTTTAGTGATAGTGACCACTCAGTCGGTATAAAAACTGAGTAGTGGAAAGTACAGCACCCTTTTACACAATGGTTAAAATAACCAATGCCTGCGTATAGATGATCTTTTGAATGAGCGTGTGATGCGGGTCCAACTAAGGGACAAAATGCGTATAACTGCTACGAAGATCACAGTGTAGAAGCCACGTAGGTAGGTATCCCTCGTGTAGAAAAGGTTGGTATGCCGAGTAATAGTTATCAAACCGGCATAGAAGCCGAATAGGCGTAGAAGCCGAGTGGTCATAGAGGCCGAGTGGGCGTAGAAGCCGAGTGGTCATAGAGGCCAAGTGGGCGTAGAAGCCGAGTGGTCATAGAGGCTGAGTAGGCGTAGAAGCCAAGTAGGCACAGAAGGCCGAATGGGCGTAAAAGCCGAGCAGGCACCGAAGCTGAATGGGCGTAGAAGCCGCTGTGTAACTTGCCAGAGTGATAATGTAAACATCTTAGCCAGAATTATGGCTCTTGGAGATAATCAGATCTCTTGCATTAAATGCAGAGATCTGCCCCCATCCTGTGCATTAAATGCAGATGCTTGTCTTTAATATTTGCATCATTCTGCGTATTAAATGCAGATACGCACCTTGAATCCTGTACGAAGAGTAACCGCTGTCATGGCAGTCTGTTTATTTTTTGCGGAGCGTATGGAGCTCACATTTGCCTGTGTAAAACTAGGCAGCGTATTCCCTTGTATGCATAGGAGCAGCTCTCGCAAAGGGGATATCACTAAACGACGGTTCGGTAACATTTAATCAAATCTCCTGCATTAAATGTGAAGATCCGCCATCATCTTGCTCATTAAATGCAGAGGCGTATTTTGAGGGTCTGGCACCCTTCTGTGCATCAAACGCAGAGACGTGCCTCAGGCATCTGTCAGTATTCGGCGCATTAATTGCAGAGACATGCCTTGAGGGCCTGTCACCACCCTGTGCATTAAATGCAGAGACGCGCCTCGAGTCCCGTACAGAGTACAACTCTTGACGTGGCAGGCAGTTTGTCTTCTGCGGAGCATAAGGAGCTCTCATCTACCTGTGTAAAACTAGGCAGCGTGTTCCTCTGTGTACGTAAAAGCGATTTACGTAAGGGAAATAGCAGTAAGTGATAGCCTGGGTTACAGTGCCGCACCATCATTATAACCGTCGCCTTAGTAGTCGAGCAGTATCCCTTTGTCAGAAGTCGAGATGCCAGGTTCATTACAAGATCTGACAGGTTCATTTCGGAGAATACGAAGCGTCCCTCGTACATTTTAATGCTGCATTGAAAGCGGATGAGTTTTACGCCATAAAGGCGATGAAGCACCCTGTTTACGCTAAAGCAGCCTGGACATACTGCCCTACGCGGATGGTCCTTGAGCCTATATTTTTACGCTGTGCTTGGCGGAGAAGCTCTGTTTGTACGTTGAAGGCTCTGAAGTCCTCTGTTTATGCTGCTTTGCATCAATATGCTGCGTAGAGCTATCCAGCATATTTTTTATGCTTCTACAAGACCCCCTTCAAAGCTTTTAAATTTCTCGTAATTTGAAATGCTTTGAATGAAGCATGAACCGCTCCTCGTAACTCGAAATGTTTCTGAATGGAGTTTTGAAACGGTCGAGGCTGACTTTATGGCGGATTTATGGGGGATCGGTATAACCTCTCTCGCCTATAAAAAGGCTGAGGAGTTAACCTGTTCTTCCCGTATTCCCTTCGTCACACAGAGATGATCACCGGAGTTTGTCGGGTCGATCTGAGGAGGAAGGAGACCATGTTCTTCTAGCATGTAATGAGTCGAAAGAGACGGCGTCTTCGAGCAAATGTCCTCTGCAATGATGGATCATGGAAGGATATCATAGCCTCCTTTGCTCGGGATAATCAGCAACTTTGTATGGTGGTTCTTCGGAAGAGAAGAAGGGTCACATTTTGCCATGCCGCTTGCAAGCGGTACCTTCTCCCCTTACCTCCGGGGATGGGAGCAGACAAACTGTAACTGCCATCCTCGAGTGGCGTAGGTTATAAAAAAAGCAGATTTACCCTGCTTTTCTTCTGTTGGAGGATGGGTCTATGCCCAGTTTTGTATCCTCCCGCCACTAATCATCTTCTTGTTGACCGACTGTGGATGTCGATGAACCATCTTGGAAGAAGAGGAAGATCTCCACCAATGCGAGAACCTGTCAGAACAGATTTTGGGCGCGATCTTCAGCCGAAGATGGGGGAGTCATTTTTAGACGGGGTTTCCCTTATATGTAATCATGAGAAATAAAGAAAAATCCTTGTAGATTGGATTTCCCTCATATGTAATCATGACTTTAATCTTTAATAAAATTGTCTTTCTTTCGTGCATATGATCATCTTGCCATACTTTGCTGTGAAGTCTGAATATGTGTAGCTTTGACACGTCTTATTCTTTATGCCGACTCTGTTTAAAAGAGTGCTAGGTCCTGTCCTGTCTTTTACGCATAACTAGGGATACGTACAAAGCCGCTTTAGCATTCGAGTGTTCGAACTGTCCTGCTGTTTAGGAGTGAGGAACCGCATAGAATTCTGAACTGTTACTTCTGATAAACAGAATTTCTTTGTTCAGACATCATCTTCAAGAATGATTTCTCAAAAATCCTTTTGGGGCAGGGCGAGAAATGGCTGTCAAACTGATTTGCCGTCTTGGTAGATGAAATATTCATACTGGAGTCTGGATGAACTTTGAATCGACCCATGAAGAAGAGTAATTTTTTAATGTTGAACTCTGTATACTTTGGGTAATTGGGATATCTTGAGGTCAAGAGGGAGTATCTTCTGTGTGAACTCTTTGCAATTGACCGCTTTAAGAACCGTTCAGATGTACGCGTACTCTGGCCGGCGTATCTTTCAGATGTGCGGGAAGTCATGGAGCGCAAAATCATAAGTTGGCAGCCTCTGAGCATAAACTAAACACCATCGAGCGTGAAATCATAGACTTATAGTTCCTGAGCGTAAAGTCGTAGGTTTGTAGCCTCTCGAGCATAAAAGCTACCGAGCACAAAGGCATCCGGACGTAAAACCCAACTTGTAGCTATCGAACGTAAAGCCGTAGATTCGTAGCTGTCGAGTGTAGAAAGCTCCTTAGCGTAGAACTGTAGATTTGTTGCTTCTGAAAAGAAAATTTTTTGAGCGTGAAGTCGTGGATCCGTCCCCTCTGAGCATAAACTAAGCACCACCGAGCGTGAGATCATCGATTTGGTATCTGCTGAGTGTGAAGTCGTAGGTTTGTAGCCTCTCGAGCATAAAAGCTACCAAGCACAAAGGCATCCGGGCGTAAAACCATAGACTTATAGCCTGCGAGCGTAAAATTGTAGATCTGTAGCTGTCGAGCGTAGAAAGCTCCTTAGCGTAGAAACCACGAACCTGCTTTGCGTGAAAACTTTTCGAATTCGCTGACTGTCTGCCTTCTTTGAATAAATAGGCTGACGTAGGACCCAATCATAACCGAATATTAATTAGGGGATTTTGTTCGGGGTCCGAGGAGTCCATCCGAACTCTATATATATCCCAAGTTTCTGAGAGAAAAACTTTCCATCCGTCTTCTGCGAGAGAAAGCTTTCGACTGTTCGAGTTCTTCTCCGTTTCTTCTTCGAGTCTTCAAAGTTTTCAGCAATGGCCTCGAAGCAAGCTTCCTCCACTAAGGGAAAGAAGGTTGATTCTTCTTCTCGTTCTTTCACTCAAGTGAGAGCGTCTCTGGTTGGACAGGGCGAATCCCATTCTGAGCGGAGCATCCCACCGACGAGTAGTGCACCCGGCCTGGAAGGTAGAGCTTTTGGAAAAAAGAGAATGACTGAAAATCCTTTGCACACATTGAACGTGGTCGCACTAGGTCATCTTCTGTGCTGATAGCCTCTTCGAGGAAGATGACGCATGGAGATATTTCATCTTTTTACGCCCACATTTCTAATATGTCAGTGTAAAAACTCTATTTTTTCGCAGTCGAGCGTAAAAGCTTTGACCGCCGAAAACTTGGTGTATACTATTAAAATTTGAGTTTTATGCTTGTGGATGGGAGTTCCGGCGTAACAACTTAATTTAATCAGTCCGGCGTAGAACACGGACCGTATACTGGCAATCTTGAATTTTACGTTTAGGAAATGGATTCCATCGTAAAAGCTCAAGTTTTACAGTCTCGGCGTAGAGCACGGACTGTTGATTTTTTTGCGGATGCTGCAAGTCCTATAAGGTCTAGTTATAGGAACTGACGTGTTTCTCTTGTACTTTTGCAGTCAACTTGTATGAGTCTCCGCTAGCTGAGGTGATGGACTCTGCCGTCGGGATGCTGCACTCCAACTATCTGGAGGATCTGTCGCACGTGACATTTTCTATCTCCGGGCCCCAGTATCCCGAAGGAAGTGCAATTCTGATATCGGCTCAGGACGAGCGAACGCTGCTGAACTTGATCAACGGGGAGCCACTAACGTACGTAGACGGGGAGCAATACCTGAAGTCGGCTTTCCTCTTCGGGGACATGATTGACAAGCAGTCCCAGACAAAGCCAAAGAGAGAACTCTGGGTTTTCCCTGCGGAGGGTTTGGTCTTGTACCTGCCCAATATGCCGAGAGACTACCCCTTCTCGACCTTCTTTCATGCTACGCATCCCAGGAGGATATCGTGGACGCTGACCTCTGATCTTCACGGGAAGCCAGGGAAGATCTTTCATCTGAGAGGAGCTGACCAGGGGTCGTTTGTCAGCCGCCCTTCCGGCTCTGTGACGCTGTTCAGGGGGCTGTACCGGGCAGTATCCCGAGTGAAGACAGTTTGGTGATCCAGCCGGTCCAGTTACCGACTTTCTGTAATAATTTTATGGGGCGCGGGGGAGTATATCCTAAGGTGAACCCTCGGTGTGGCGGGTGGATCACCCCTTCAAACCTTCGATGGGCTCGCTTAGTTGATTGGGCCTTGAAGCATTTTCAGACCGAGTTAGAGAACATCGGTCTGTTTCAGCTGTGAGTGCTACCAGTGTTGGGTTATCTCCTCACCCTAACCTGTTCCTGGCACTGATGGAGCGATATATTTCGCTCACCGGGACTTTTGCCACTCCACTGGGGGAGTTGGGATTGGCCCTCCATGAGATGGCAGAGATCTCGAGACTGCCGATGGGGGATACTCCATATAAAGAGTATGTTCCTACGAACTGGGAGCTGGGGGATTCAGACCCTCGGGTAGTAGAAGTATATCAGGAGCTGATGTGTCACTACCTCGCTTACACCACTTTTTATGGCGAGCCTTCAGATTTGGCTTATATCACCAAATGGATGTCCTATCTTTTCTTCCACCGGTCCAGGACTGCTAAGCCGGAGAAGGTATTGGAGGGCAAGGATCTGCCTGTGAATCCCCTGAGTGCGCATAATGCTCAGGTAGTTGACGATCTTATGGTGGATGCTGGTGCTCCAGACCGGTTCCTCGACGAAGGGACGAGAAAGTATCCTAAAGACACTAAGGCCTATAGTTATTTGAGGCACTGTCGCAGGCCTCTGTCCAGGGAGGCTCAACTGGCTGGCTTCCTCTCCATATGGCTGCGCCGAGTAGTAGTGCCTGGCGTCACATCTACGGATCGCATTCACCACAACACGTTGTGGCCTGCAGTGCATCTGGTATTCGGGGCAAGACTGGGCTTGCTCCCTGCCATGGTGTGCCGTATACAAGCTGGCCTGAGGGCCATGACTGACGGGCTGCTCGTTGATGAAATTCGGCGTAATAGCTTCCCCAGGGTCGAATTACCATACCTGTATTTGATGGGATGGTTAATTCTCCACAACCCCTGGGTGATGTCTTCCGGTTCCGGCAGTAGTTCAGTGGGTAGTTTCTTATTGAACTACCGAAAGTCTTCCTGGAACGTGAACACAGTTATAGACTGTCGACGGGCGCTAGGCTTCAGTCACAGTTAGAAGCTTTTCTGCACCGTCCCTTCTGTACATCACAATCAATCGGGGATTAAGCTCGAGGATTCGGGTAGAGAGAAGACCATTCTTTCTCTCGAAGCTTTTAATTGGTTGGTCTGTATCAAACCATCCCATCTACTGTGCAGAAACAAAGATCATTGCTTCTTGGAGCCCTACTTGCCCAGTCGGTTTGCCCGACAGTTTGGGTATGATCAGTTGCATGTGGGCAACGTCGTCACCAGCTTCAGGTCCAGAGGTGGACTCATTGATGGAGCGAGGGGATGACAATATTTTATCATGGGCTATACTGGGGCAAATTTTACTGTACCGGTTATCACACTCTTCACGGAACTGCGTATCCTTCATTCGTATGCCCAGTTCTATGTGGCAATGAACACCTTCCATCGCGATTTTGATATGCATGGAAGCTTTAGGATGCCCTCTTCCAAGCCTGGGAGAAGAGTTGAAGTCCCCTCGGTTTCTTTCGATGAGGGTGAGGAGTCCGTTACCCCGGATGAGCCTCTGGTGTCGGTACTCAGGGGTGAAGTACCTCCGCCTGCAGGGGCTTTGGTAGTTCATGGGAAGCGAAGGGCTCCTGCTCCCAAGAAGACTTCCCCCCGTAAGAGGAAGAAGAAGATGGCAAATCGTCCTCTCCGAATTCCTGGCCTTGAGGCTCCTGGAGGTGAGCTTGCATCTTCCCGTATTGGGGATGATCCTTTGATTGGAGGTTCCTCGGCTTTTAGAGAGGGACCTTCTACAGTTCCGGCTAGTGGTGCCGGAGAATCTCAGCTGGACGCCGCCGTCGTCGCTACTGCTTCTGGTAGTGGAACGAGGTCGCCTTCGGGGCTGAGTATAATAAAGTTCCATATACCTCTAGCCGGATCGGCACCAGGAGGGATTTCTGCTGTGCCTGTGAGCGCACCTAGTGAGATTCCAGTTGATGAGCCTAGGTTGGATTTTGAGGAGGACCTGGAAGACTACTTGCCAATGTCAGTTCGCAGACCCCTTTCTCCAGGTATGACAGCTCGTCTACCATTATTAAGAAATGATTTAGCTGCAAAGGCTGCAGATGCGACGTATATGCCGTCGGCCATGGGTAAATATCATCTTTTATGCCTCTTCTTTGGGAAAATTAATATTATGTTGATATTAACTTCCTTTTGTCTTCTTTTCAGGGGAAGACCTCTTCGGAGAGGGTGATGTAGACGCGCCTTTTGGCTCTGTGTCAGGTCCTAGTGGTGACACGGAGGTACCTGATTTTGAAGAGGAGACATCTTCGGGTGCTGGCTTGCCCGTCGAAGAGACTCTTGAGATATCTCGAGAGGAGGACGAGCCTGTCATTGTGACTCTTTTTTCGTCCGGTGTTGGCGATTCTTCTTTCGTCGTACCTCCTGTTGAGGCGATGGCCGTGGCGACATCGTCTGTGGTAATTCTGGGGGGGAAGTCGCTACCATCGCGGACACTCCCCGCGTTCATGTGGACCTAGTTGCGCTGACCGAGCAGTACACCGGTATCTTCTACACCACTTTAAGAACGCTAATATCAATGGTGTTGGCGAAGAAGCTGGACTTTGCGTCGCTGAAGAGATCCTCTCGGTTCTCGATAGAGGCGATCAGGGAATTCGATGATACTGGGGTAGCTGACGCGCTGGAGGCGATGGTTAATGGTTTGGAGCAACCCATTAACGAATACCTGCAACTAGCTCGAGGGAACATTGAAGCTCTGGTCCAGGCCAGATATGACTCCCTGACTGCGCATCTTGTTGAAAAGAAGGAAGGTCTGAATAAATTTATCGAGACTAACCAGCAGGAGATGGACAAAGGAAAAGTCGTTTTGGAGTAGACTATCGCCCTTTAAATGAAGTGCCAGGCTGAGCATGACGGCAATGTAGCGAGGGTCCGCAAACTGGAGACAAAGGTTGCTCAGGCAAAGGAGTAGGCTTTTCAGTCGTCGGAAGGTCTAGATGTGGTGAATGACCGACTGGTCGCAGCACAACAAAACTTGGCGAGTGCTGGAGTCGCCCGTGCCGGTTTCCTTCGGGCTAGAGCCGAACTGTCCCTCCTCCTAGATGACGAGGCACGGTTGGAGCGGGTCCGCGCTGATGTCTTGGATTCCAGGGCTGAGAGGATGGTCGTACTAGTGTAGCAGCTTCGCGACCTGACCGCTCCTCCTTCATGATGTACTTTTGCTTTTGCTTTTCAATGTACTTTCGCTCTTTTCTGGGAATAATAAAGAGGCTTTTCCTCTGACTTTGTGGACCCATCATTTCAGAATGTAAATGACAGGTTTGGGTGAAAGTGATATCAGAGGTAGTATGGACGTAATATACTTTCGGTAAGCTTTAGCAGAGCATATCTATTCAGAAGTCATATGGACATGATAGAATATGATCCAACTAGTTTCGTTTTGGAAGTAGTTTTGTCAGAATGAGGTCTTCGCCATATTCCACTTGAGCAGAGGAGGTTTAAGCATAGTACCTTTTCAGGAATTTTCCATTGATAGGAGCCATTAGCAGGTCTCCATTAGGCTGGGCCAACCTGTAAGCGCCGTTTGAGAACGTTATCTCGATCACGTAAGGGCCTTCCCATTTGGGCTGGAATTTGCCTTTACTCTTGTGAGTAAGGATCATCGGTCTTCTTACAGCCAAAACTAGTTCGCCGACTTTGAACACTCTTTCCTTTACTTTTTGATTAAAAGTTCTGGAAATGCGTGCTTGGTAGAGCGCGATGCACTGCTGAGCTTGGAAGCGTTTCTCGTATAATCCTTCTAGCTCTTGAAGCCTTAACAGGTCATTCTTTTCTTGAGTTAACTCATTAGCCACGGCTATCCTGAGTGACAGAATTTGAATTTCGATAGGAAGAACTGCTTCACTCCCGTAGACCAATGAGAATGGTGTACAACCTGTCGGTGCTCGGACTGTTGTGCGGTATGCCCAGAGACATTCTCCCAGCTTTTCGTTCCAATTTCTCTTATTCGAAGAGACGAACTTCTTCAAGAGCTTGATAATGATTTTGTTGAAGGCTTCCGCCAAACCATTATCAGCCGGATAATATGCCGTAGAGGCCATATTTTGTATCCGATTTTTATCGCAAAATCGGTGGAACGCATGGCTGATAAACTGAGGCCCATTGTCATGGATTATCCTTCGGGGAACCCCAAAGTGGTAAATAATATGATGCTTGATGAAGCTGGTCATATTAGATGTCTTCACCTCAGCAAGAGGGATCGCCTCTGCCCATTAGGAGAAGTAATCCGTGATGGCCAGTATAAACCGGTGACCTCTAAAAGAAGACGGGTGAATAGGACCAATGATATCCATACCCCATGCTTCAAAAGGCCAGGATGCAACCGTAGGATGTAGATGTTCGGACGGTTAATGTATGAAGTTTGCATGCACCTGACAGGCTCTGCATCGTCTGGCATACTTGATTGCGTCTGCGATCATAGTAGGCCAGTAATAGTCCATTCTCCTGATACGATCATGTAGCTTAGGACCGGGTTGATGCGCCCCGCACATGCCGTCGTGAGCTTCACGGATAATCCGCTATGCTTCATCACCGGAGAGACATCGTAATAATAGCCCGTCATAAGACCGACGATATAGGCATTGTGACGATGCGTCGAAGTAGAAGCGTAGTGATCATCTTTTGACAGATATTGCTTCTTTAGGGTCCTCCGGCAAGATTTTGTATGCTACGAAATCTATAAAGGGTCTTCTCCAATCTTTCCTGGGAGGATCTGTGTCCACCGCGTGGCTGCATTCGATGTGGAAGTTATTTTTCACACAGAATAAATCTCTGTTAAGAAGGATTACCGAATTCTGCCTTCTTATAGGAGTAGCTAAATCTGCAGCTAGACTTGCTAGGGCATCAGCTTCCAGATTTTGAGATCGAGGTACACGCTCAAGGAAGAATCCCTTGAATGTCATGGCTATCTCGACCGTTGCTTGGTGATAGAGGATGAGGTCGAGATTTTGGACTTCATATATTCCTCTGACTTGATTGACGATCAGCAGAGAATCACCGAAGGCTTCCAGAGATTCGATCCCCAGCTCTTTAGCGATTTGGAGCCCGATTAGTAGAGCGTTGTACTCCGCCACATTGTTAGAACAGGGCTCGCTAAGAGAATATGCTCGGTAGATAACGAGTTTATCTGGGGTGACTCGGATGATCCCTACTCCTGAA
Organism: Iris macrosiphon; assembly: GCA_036927795.1. Classification (NCBI taxonomy): domain Eukaryota; kingdom Viridiplantae; phylum Streptophyta; class Magnoliopsida; order Asparagales; family Iridaceae; genus Iris; species Iris macrosiphon. Next base: position 131,020,333 of record JAYESA010000005.1, read on the forward strand.
ACCACGTTTCCTCTGGGACCAGTCCTGGAGGCGCCATCGAAGAACAGTTGCCATGCATCATCTTCCATTGCAGAATTACACTCTGTAACTTCGTCGGGAATATCCTCGTACAGTTTGGAGGACTCCGGGATCGGGTGAGCAGCTAAAAAGTTAGCCAATGCTTGGCCTTTGACGGACTTCTAAGGGACATACACCGTGTCATATGGCGTTAATAACATCGCCCAAGTCACGAGTCAGGAATTAAGGACACTTGGCTTGCTCATCAGCACCCGAAGAGGATTGATCCTGGAGATGATATGAATGGTTTGGCCTATGACGTAGTATCACGTTTTCTGAATAGCGAACATCAGAGCCAAGCATTCTTTCTCCACAGGATTGTACCGGTGTTCGGCTCCGACCATCATCCTGTTGAGGTAGTAGATAGCCTGCTCGTGGCCCATATCGTTCTTTTGTGCGAGAAAGGGCTCCCAGAGAATGATCCATTGCTCGAACATATAGTACGAATGGTCTTCCTATGACGGGAGGTACCAGAACTGCCGGGCTAGTGAGGTAGCGCTTGATATCTCCGAACGCTTGCTGACAGGATTCGTCCCATACGAAGGATATACCTTTCTTCATGAGACGAGAAAAGGGCTAGCATCTTCCGGAGAGCTTGGATATGAATCTTTGGATATAAACCAGACGACCTTAAAATCCCCTGAGTTCCCTCAGGTTGTGGGGCGGTCGCATTTCTAAGATGGCCTTGACTTTATCCGGGTCCACTTGAATGTCTTTGGCGGTGATGACAAATCCCAAAAATTTGCCGCTAGATACCCCCAGAAAGGACTTTGTAGGCTTCATTTTGACTTGATGTTGGTGCATCAATTCAAATACTGTCTTCAAGTCTTGGATGTGATTATCCCTGAGGCAGCTTTTGACAGCTATATCATCCACGTAATACTCCACTGTCTTGTGTAAATGCTTATGGAATATGTTGCTCATAGCCCGTTGGTACGTAGCCCCGGCATTCTTTAATCCGAAGGGCATGACCGTATAGCAATATACCCCCAGTGGTGTCCAGAAGGCGGTATGCTTCTCGTCTTCAGGATGCATCTTGATCTGATTGTATCCTGAGAATCCGTCCATGAAAGACATACGTTCAAAACCGCATATATTGTCGATCATAACATCTGTGATGGGAAGAGGGAACTCATCTTTGGGGCAAGCTGCGTTCAAATCTCGATAATCGATGCAGATACGTACTTTCCAATTCTTCTTCATGACCGGGACAACATTGGCGACCCAGTCGGGATGTTGTTCCTCACGGATGAAGCCGCAGGCTATCAACTTCTTGACTTCAGCTTCAATGGCGTCCATCATATCCAGGCGGAACCGACATTGGTGCTGCTTCACAGGCTTTGAATCGGGCAGTATATTGAGTTTATGAGTAGCTACCTTTGGATCAAGACCTAACATATCCTCATAATTCCACGCAAAGACGTCGATATATTCTTTTATCAGTTGGATAATTTTTTTCCCTTCCTTCTTCGGAAAGGTTGTTACTGATAAATATCGATCTTGGTGAAAGTTCATCCCCAACGTCAATCTGGATAACTTCATCTTCAGTGGAAGGTTCTCTCTGCTCGAAGCAAAACTCCCATTGTGTATTCATCTGCTGAGCCCAAGCATCATTTTCAAACAGTTCAGATTCTTGTTTGTCTGATTTGAAGGAATCTGTCACTACCATATTTGCTGATAATGTTTGCTCGAGAGCGTGAGATGAGTCGGAGGGCGATGAGCCATCTTGAAAAGAGGAAAAGATATTCTCGTTCGACTTGGAAGTCGTAAGGGAGGTGGCATACCCTAACCCGATACGGGTTTGTTGATAGTGGGGATTGCCGAGCAGCGGTATTCGTCTGCCTTTCCCGTAGTTGAGACCTGGTTCCATCCTCAAGTTATAACCCATATTTTGCATGATCTTTAAGGCTTGCGGGCAGTACCTGTGAACTTGCATTTCACCAGCATCGTCATCGAAGGAATCCTCTTGTATAGTCTGTTCGTTGCACATACGGCCGAAGACTATTGAACGTTGACCGTTGTGGGCAGGTGGAACAATGAAGATAGAATCTTCATGTGGTCCATATGTCGTGGTGACATTAGATGATGATGCCACTTCCCATATGTACGGATGATAGAAATCTATAGCTGCCAAGAATTTTTATGCTATAGGCTCTATATCGTCATGGGGAGAGGGTTTCTGATTTGGAATCCAAACATCGATATACTGGAAAAGAGGTCCATTGTTATTATCAGAAACCGTATTCCTGGTTGCATTTACATCACTAGGCTGCTTGTTGCGCCGAAGGTTGATGATTAAGGGCGGAGGCTTCGGGTTCAGAGTGATCACTAGAGGATCACCCCCTTTTCCTGACCTGGTCTTGTTCAGGTGGATAGCCATAGGCTCTGTGGCTTTTGGACGGGTAGTCCGTCCTTTCACCATGATTGACAGAGGTTGCTGGGCAGAAGGCTCTTCAGGCTCCCAGTGGGATTCCTTCTCTGCTTGGGCTGATACCTCTTCCGTGTAGTCTTGAGAGTATAATACGGCATCGGAGTAGTAGGATTCTACTCCTTTAAACGGGTTTAGGTCAGCAACCTCCGTTTGTACTGTCCCTTGGGCGTCTATATATTTGAAGCATTGATGTAGAGTCGAAGGAACGATGTTGTGGTCGTGGATCCACGGTCTTCCCAGCAGGATATTGTAGGACACCTCTGAATCGATGACGTAACATGTAGCCACCGATCTGAGGTTGCCAATCTGGATCCTCAGGCAAATTTTTCCTAACGGCTTACTTCTTCCGGCGTTGAAACCCACGATAGTAGTGGTGGTGTAAGCCAGTTCGCTAATAGGAATCCTCAGCGGTCTAAGCAAACTATGAGGAATGATGCTGATTGAGGATCCCGAATCTATGTAAATCCAGTCGACCTCCATGGAACCGACGTACCCGATGTGGTAGAGGGGTCTATCATGCCTGTTATGTTTTAACAGCATGTCGTCTTGAGTGAAAGTGATGTTTGGGACCACCTCCATCACACTGTGGCATCGAGGATACATCGCGGGTTCTTCATCGGGGGACTTGAGTTGGGTCAAGTATGTATCCGCCTGCATCAATGCTTCACTCAGGGCTAGACGAGTGTCTTGGATGAGCCTGAGTAGCTCGAAGATGGACAACCTGGCCGGTGTATTAGCCAGTTGGGTCAGGATGTCAAAGTTGTACTGTTTCTCTAAACCTTTGTTTTGAATGTTTTTCACAGGTTTATCGAATCACACTTCTTTTTGCTTCCCCTTGTCCATCGAAGTTGGTCTCAAAGGACCGGCCTCTGGTACTGCGGGCTCTGGTTCTGAAGGCTTGGCAGCTGAAGCGTCTGTAGGTGTATCTTCCTGACTTCCTCCGTAGTCCTTGAGGTAAGCCTTCCCTGAACGGGTTGCTATGGCCAAAACCTCGTCTTCATCTGATGTCAATGAAGTTGCAACCATATGGCATGGCTTACATTTGGAGTTCTTCCTGGACTTAGCCTTAGTAGCATTAGTCTCTTTTTTGAGCTCCGATACCAAGTCTGATTGAACCCACATAATCTCGCCTCTCTGGGTAGTTAGGGGTAACAGGTCGTAATTTTGACCCCTAGCAGGGGGGATATTAACGATGTTCATCGTTGTCCAGGAAATAGGTGTAACACCGTCCGGTACTTCTTGGGGAGGCAGATTGCTAAATTGCAGAGAGATCATGTTGGCCGTGACCGTCTTCTCGCTATTGTGGAGAGTGATGGCTTTAGCATCGATCAGCTCTTGGATCTTTCTTTTTAGTATGTAACACGCCTTTGTTGGGTGGTGTACGTATCTGTGGAAGATGCAGTACTTGGGGTTGTTGGCACTACCAATTTCACTGGGCCGTCTCTCCTCCGGAAGGGTAATCTTGCCACTTTTGATGAGACACTCGAATATACTCGGAATATCATCGTCATCGAAAGAGTATACTTCGACGGGCCTGGAAGTCCCAGGTTTCGTCTGCGCGGTTGCCGCAGTCTTCTGTCTAGACGTATTGATTGCCAGAGCTTCTTTTCCTTTGGAACTGCGAGGATGGTCGCCGTTGGGGGATGACCTCTTGCCTCTGTCAGAGGTAGAGATCATGATGCCATTATCACGCGCCTTGCGACTGTTGTCCTCGGCGGCTACCGCTGAGATGATAAACGAGGGCCAATCATGGAACTGATATGGTCTTATGACCACTGAGATCAAGGAAAGAAGGTTCTTCCTGTAAATATCCACCAATGCTGAGTTTGGAACTCCTGGAGGCATCTGTAAAGTGGCCTGATGAAAACGTTCGACGAAGGTACGAATGTCCTTTTTTTCCCTCTGCTTGACTTCGATGAGAGAGGACATAGACATGTCCATTCCTCCCTTGTAGAATCATGTGAAGAATAAAGCCTTGAAGTCTTCGAAGGAAGTAATGCAGTTGTCCGCCAGGCTGCGGTACCACTGGTAAGCTACTCTTGAGAGACAGCCCTTGAATACCCGGATGAGGAGGGCGTTATTCCCTTGTATCAACACCGTCATCATACTGAAATAGTTCATGTAGTGACTTGGTGATGTTTTTCCCTCGAACAGGGCCATAGTTTGAGGTTTGTACCTCGGAGGAAAAGGGACCTCTTCCCAGATAGCTGGGTATGGCTGGTTGATTCCCAATTTCTTGAGCTGATCTTTGTGCTTCAAGGCATCAAATTGGGCTTTCAACTTCCGCACTGCTTGTATCGAATTTTCAGCTAGTAGCGAGACCATGGAATGGTGCGGAGTCAGTTGTATCGTGACTCCCGCAGGAGGTAGTACATTCTCCGAGTGAGGAAGTAGAGGACCAGAGCTGACTCTTGATCTAGAGCAGGCTCTTGGATCATGTTGGATGGTGGTAGGTCCACTCCCACACGTATCTGAGTAGGCGGGACCGATGTTTGAGCCATAGCAGCCGCCTGTTGAGTTAGCATCATTTGGTGCATGTTCTCCAACATGGATTGCATTTGTTTCAGAGATGTCTCTAGTGTAGTAATGCGTTGCTCAGTGTTCCCTGACGATGTAGCTTTCTCGTGTTCATCTTCAATGGCATAAACTCCCATCTCTCTGGGCGTCATTGAAGGATGAGTATAGGTCGCTGCAGAAGTTGACTCTAAACTCTCAGTATCTGGTTCGGGAGACTTGCGACCCCCAGTATCGAAATCAGAAGAGCACGAAGTCAGTTGTCGTGACCTCGAACGAGTGTTCTGGAATACTCCAACTTCGGTGTCCCTAAGGAGCATGTTGAATTTCCTTCTGCTCGGAGTTCTAGAGGACGGACGTCTTGAGCCTGAGCTTCCTCCAGGTATATGTGAAGCCATGTTCACAGATGCATGCGTGGGCTCTTCTTCTAGGAAAGATGAAGAGTAGCTCAGCCGCTCGAAAACTGGCCTTTTGCTTTAGAACAGCAACAATTAATTACAATCCTTTGACTATTACAACAGTGCTCACTAGGAGGCGTAATAGCCACGCTGAAAGATCCCCTCTCCTTGCGTTTCTGGATTAGATACTTGCGCAGGTCAGGAGGAGTTGCAGAAGAAGAAGATGATGGCTTGTTCCTTCTGTTCCCATTGGTGGGAATGCGGATGATGGGAACCATGGTCTTCCTTGTGCCACCCGTATAGAACAGGTTGGCCATCTGGGTGGCGGATAATCCCCGAGGAGGGTGTCTTTCCGCAACTGGAGCCTTCTTTACGCTTAGGGACTTCGACTGGCGTAATTTGGAGCTTCGCTCTGGTTGGCGTAAAGCTGAGGATGTCCTCAGGCGGCCATCAGCGTCTCGCGTAATTCGGAGGGCGTGCAGATTGTTCTCTTGCTGGCGTAAAGGCCGAGAAGTTGAGTAATCCGCCGCTTGCTTTCCCTCGCGAAGATCACAGGGATCATCTAGTTCTCCGTAGAGGTCAGATGTTGTTTTATGCATGGAGCGTGTCTTGTACTTCTGATTTGACACAGGGCGCGGAGGGAGCAATGCTACAACCTCATTGGTCGAAGAGATCGAAGAGTTCGGAGAATCCACAGGAATGGTAGAGGATGTCTTGGGCATCCAAACCTTACGCAGCTTCCTGTTGTTTTGGACAGAGAGAGAGTGAGAGCTGCCCTTTGTTCGGAGCATATCTTCGTAGGCAGACTGGTCGAACTGGACAACCAGTGTCTTCTTCACGGATCCCGCGGATACCGCATCGTGTTGAGAAATAGCTTTCTCATCAGAAGAGAAAGATGTTCCCAGCAGAGTCGCCATCTTGTTTAGGATAATAAATAAGAAAAGATTTGATGAATGTGGAAAATGAGGTCTTGTGCGAAGACCCGTCCTTCTTTAATGTTTATAAACAAGATTGTACAAATTTGATCCTACACGAGGATGTCTAAGTATAATTTATTTAGTCTGGGTGAATATTGCTATAGGTGTCTGATCTGCAGTCGATCACTTTAGCTCTTGGACCACACAATGTTGAAGAAGTGCCGTGGAAGACATGTAGCAGCTTCGAAGGTTGCTAAAGAGGGTGGATGCCCGATGCCAAATTCGTCGATCCCTTCTCTTAGCCTGAGCTCTGGATTCTCCTCTCTCTCTTTTTCTCTCCTCTATTTCTCCTTTCAATTTGTCGACCTTGTCCTCTGTTGATAGAGGTCTCTATTTATAGAGTTTTAGTGACAGTAACCACTCAGTCGGTGTAAAAACCGAGTAGTGGAAAGTACAGCACCCTTTTACACAACGGTTAAAATAACCAATGCCTGCGTATAGATAATCTTTTGAATGAGCGTGTGACGCGGGTCCAACTAAGGGACAAAATGCGTATAACTGCTACGAAGATCACGGCGTAGAAGCCACCTAGGTAGGTATTCCTCGTGTAGAAGAGGTTGGCATAGAAGCCAATGTCTGTCACCATGGCATAGAAGCCAAAAATAGTTATCAAACCGGCATAGAAGCCGAATAGGCATAGAAGCCGAGTGGTCATAGAGGCCGAGTGGGCGTAGAAGCCGAGTGGTCATAGAGGCCGAGTGGGCGTAGAAGCCGAGTGGTCATAGAGGCCGAGTAGGCGTAGAAGCCTAGTAGGCACAGAAGGGCGAAAGGGCATAGAAGCCGAGCAGGCACCGAAGCTGAATGGGCGTAGAAGCCGCTGCGTAACGTGCCAGAGTGATGATATGGACGTCTTAGCCGGAATTACGGCTCTTGGAGATAATCAGATCTCTTGCATTAAATACAGAGATTTTCCCCCATCCTGTGCATTAAATGCAGATGCTTGTCTTTAAGATTTGCATCATTCTGCACATTAAATGCAAATACGCACCTTGAATCCTGTGCAAAGAGTAACCGCTGTCGTGGCAGTCTGTTCATTTTCTACGGAGCGTAAGAAGCTCACGTTTGCCTGTGTAAAACTAGGCAGCGTATTCCCTTGTATGCGTAGGAGCAGCTCTCGCAAAGGGGATGTCACTAAACGACGGTTCGGTAACATTTAATCAAATCTCCTGCATTAAATATGGAGATCCTCCATCATCCTGCGCATTAAATACAGAGGCATAATTTGAGGGTCTGCCACCCTTCTGTGCATCAAACGCAGAGACATGCCTCAGGCATCTGTCAATATTTGGCGCATTAATTGCAGAGACGTGCCTTGAGGGCCTGTCACCACCCTGTGCATTAAATGCAGAGACGTGCCTCGAGTCCCGTACGGAGTGTAGCTCTTGACGTGGCAGGCGGTTTGTCTTCCGCGGAGCGTAAGGAGCTCTCATCTGCCTATGTAAAACTAGGCAGCACGTTCCTCTGTATACGTAAAAGCGGTTTACGCAAGGGAAATGATAATAAGTGACAGCCTGGGTTGCAGTACCGCGCCATCATTATAGCCATCGCCTGGGTAGTCGTGCAGTATCCCTTTGTCAGAAGTCGAGACGCCAGGTTCATTGCAGGATTTGACAAGTTTATTTCGGAGAATACGAAGGGTCCCTCGTAAGTTTTAATGCGGCATTTAAAGCGGATGAGTTTTATGCCATAAAGGCGATGAAGCACCCTATTTACGCTGAAGCAGCCTGGACATACTGCCCTACGCGGATGGTCCTTGAGCCTATATTTTCACGCTGTGCTTGGCGGAGAAGCTCTCTTTTTACGTTGAAGGCTCTGAAGTCCTCTGTTTACGCTACTTTGCATCAATATGCTGCGTAGAGCTATCCAGCATATTTTTTATGCTTATACAAGCATCAGTATCATTTGTTACACTAGCATACACACAAACATAATACACTGAATTCAGAAACTATGTTAGGGGTGATACTGGTCATCTAGCAGGGTCAAGCGTGCGTCTAACTGCACGGGTGTCACATTTTTAATTGCTGTACAAAATCAGATAGTCGACTCACTAACACGTCTAAGCCAGTATGTTGGTGTACATAAGGCAGTTAACTCGTAAATTCTCAGGGTCATACAGTCAAATGTAAATACGGGATATCCATAATTATTACTTATGGTCATATGCAATATATATATATTACAGTCATACCTAGTACTAGCAATCAATTTTTATGGAATATATATATATCTATATATATTAAACTAATTATTATACACACACGCATGCACACGCAACTGGTTACTAGGTTCACCAATACAGGGTCCTATACCACATTTAACAAAATCCTATGAAATAGAATGCTAAACCTAATACCATTCACACATGTATACATAAATCACGAAAGAGGGCGAGTCGAACCTGCACGTTAGCGTGCACGGGGTCGACCATAATGGTGATGACGATGATGATGATGATGATGATGATGATGATGGTGATGGTGGTGGTGGTGATGATGATGGTGATGATGATGATGATGATGTTGGTCAGGCTACCGGAGGGACGTTCAGGCGAGGTCGGGGACAATGGAAGGAGGAGTCAGGATGGACGAGAAAGGAGGCTGTTGCGACTGTCCCGGCGGTGGATGGCCGAAGGAAAACTCGGTGGGAGGTCATGGTGGTGGAGAAGTCTCGGGATCGTGCTCAGGCAGTTGTACTGCTCGACGGGGTGGTACTGAGCAGTCGGGTTGATGGAGGTTGACCACGACGAGGAAGTTGGAAGACTGGCAGCGGGGGATCGGTCTCAGGCGGTCAGGGTGAACTCAGGCGGAGGAGTTTCTCGGGGAAGATGGGTCGACGTGATGGAGCCGTGGTCGACGGTGGTGATATTGTCGGGGTGCTGGTCGGCTTGGGCTCCGGTGGGGTCGTTGTGGTCGATGGTGGCGAGGTGTTAATGTTGGTGGTGTAGATGCTGTCGTAGGTGGTTCAGCGTGAGGAAGGTCATGGGGGAAGAGGATGCCCGCTGGGGATGGAGGTGCTCAGCGGAGGACAGCTCGGGAAGATACCGGAGTTGCTGACAGCGAGGGAGCTCGGCGTGGGGAAGGTGACTGCTCATCGTGGATGACCGAGGGTCGAGGGGTTGCTCAGACGGTGGTGAAGGGTGGCGACTGTAGGAGATTCGGGAAGGGGAAGATGTAGGAAGATGATAAAGTTTTTAGGATTAGGTTTTGGTTTGGATTTGATGTAGGTGATGGAAATAATAGAGGAAAGGAGAGATTTGCATGAGGGAGAAGATGATGATGCTAGCCTAGGAATTAAGGACGGCCATGTGCCTCATTGGGATGGAGTTGGCATTGGGAAAGGGGGGTGTATGGTGAGGATGTTGCTCCATTTGAATGGATGGCCATGATTTAATATGAAGGGAGTGTACAAACAAAAAGGAAGAAAGAGAGAGTGTTGGACCGGTCAATGAGGGAGGGGGTTGGTTCTTCATGTGCCTTGACCAATAGGATGGTGACACCTTATTGCACTTTTGCACAAAAGTCCCCAATAATTATAAAATTGCACAAAAAATAGGAATTGGGATTTAATGAGGTAAAATACCATATTTGGTGTGATGTAACGGTTAAAAAGGGTGTGTGGTATTTAGTATGAGTCTTGAGGGTGTGAGTAGGGGTTTGGTTTGGTGTTGGGTCTAGTTTTGGGTTAAGTTGGGTCCTTACACCAATTTAATTAAAATTAATGTAAGTGGTGTTCTAAAATTAATTGAAAGTACATGGAATTAAAATTAGGTGGGACACAAGTGTCATGGACGTAGAAGACTTAGAATAGAATATTGTCATAATTTAGGTTGCACAAAATAGGTCGAGATTGTGTCTCCAATTTTGATTGGAATGCACAAAGATGCAAAGCCAAAATTATTTAGAATTAAAAATAAATGTCCGCGACGAATATTGTACGACTAAAATAAAGTATAAGAAATCATATTTATGAGTTACACAAGGGTCAGAATGGAAGACGGGCACGTCTAGGACAAGGGTGTAAAATTTGTTGGAAGGCAAAAGCTAGTGTAACGCTCCAATTATCGAAGCAATGGTAAGGCACAATGAATAAAAATCACAATAATAAAATATAATCCTCAATATTTAATCCCGAATAATACAAATTAAAATCCATACTCCTTTATTTCGGTCAGGGGTTCATCTAGTGGGCTTCTAGGTCTAGTCTACTAACTCATGCATTAAAGAACACTATATATATAATATATATACACATATCATGCAATTATTTAAAATAAATACACACAATACTTATAATAAATAAAATGGCAAAATTACCCTATTTTTAGAATGTGGTAGTGACAATATCCGAAGGGGTATGTTAGTACGTTAGTTTAGTATAGTATTGGTATAAGTTTAAATGCATGTTAGTGTATTACCTTGTGAAACCAAGATAATATCAAGGTATTTGTTTATACTCAAGGTATTGCGTTTGTATATCAAGATGGGTGTGTAGGTAGTGTGATACCGCATTTGGTTCAAAGCCAAGATATCTACTTAGCATTAGTTTAGCTAGGAGTACTATATATTTTATCTTGTATATATATTATAGTATTTTTATATCTAATAATATGTTATTTTGTTGGTATCCTAGTATCCTAGTATCCTAATATAGATAGTATAGCCTAGTTACATAGTGTATGGATTCAATATCCTAGAGATGGACTCAACAACCTAGAAATAGCTAGTTTGACCATATTTGACTAGTTTGACCTAGAGTTGACCTAGTTTGACTATTTTGACTTAGAAATGGCTTTATGACCTAGAATTGAACTAGTTTAACTTATTTTTATTCTAAAATCTTGTATTAATACAATATTCTATATGTAGGTATGTGACACCAGTTCGGATACCATTTTACATCATTTGCTCTGGACCACAGGCGAGTACATTCTCTGATAGTTTTTATTATTTGATTACTATTATAATTTAAGTATTTAGAAATATTACTTATAATTCTCTTGACACTTTGGTACACGGATTGGTATTGTTATTGGATCGTTAGTCATGAGATGTTACCTTGATTATTGAGATGGTAACGAATATTGCTCCTTGTTGGTATTGGATAACATTGAATATTATAGGCTAAATATTGGATATATTGGCTAGTAACGTGTCATGATTAGATCCATCGTATCAGTCGGGGCAGGAGAAATACTAATTAAATATGTGATCAAGAACTATCGGCTGGTAGTGTAATCATTGGCTACTAATTAATCATACATTCCACGTATGGTTGAGTTAGCTCCTTAGTATAATCATTGAATATCCCAAGTCGATCACATATTTAGTTAGTATCTCAAACACATGGTATATTATAGATTCTATTTTTAGTTCATATTTTACCATATTCTATTTCAGACACTATAGTTCATCTCCTTCATTCTTGTACGCATTGATTTATATTTTTGTTGCTAGTTTTGCCAGTTCCTTCATTGTTTTTAGATCATCAGTTATATTCTCATCATATATAGCATCCCATATTTTATTGTTTTATAGTTTTTATCAATTAATTGAAATTGCTATTGGATTGTACTTCGCTCCATTCCTGACTGGATAATATTTTTCAGAGGATCCGGAAGATTGGTGTCCAACGTACTACGGACCTTGACCTATAGATGGTGCAGACATGGACCCACTAGTTCTGGTGTGACTGCCGGAAGATCTAGCCGGAATAACTAGTTATCATAGTTAGTTTTCTTTAGCATTTTGGTTCTAGATTTGTTTTCGGCGTATATTTAAGACTTGAATATTGTTTCTATTTGTTGTTGTTATATTTAGACTGCATAGTTATGTTAGACTTCTTTGATATCTTATCGTACTAAAGATTTGTGATTGAGTATTGAATTGCATTAAGTATCATGCCCTCTTTCTTGGATTTGAGATATTATTGGCATATTATACATTATTGTGAGATGATTAGATAGTATAGTTGACCTAGACAATGTTCTACCGCCGATATTGCATCGTAGGATGAATATACCCACGTACTCGTGCCCCTTCATCGGATACGGGTCATGACACCTTCCGCCACCAAGTTCAAGGGAAAGAAATCCAAGTCCTACTACACGATTTTTATCCCCTCCGAAGAAGCTATAGCAGGAACAAATCAAGGCTGATCGGCGACTTAAAAATAGAGGTCACCTGCTATGTCATAGACGTAGACGTCTCCTACAATGTCATGTTAGGACATTCATGGATACATCAGTATATGATCATTTCATCAACCTTGCACTAGTGCTTGAAGTACATAGACGATCACGGCATCGTCAAGACCGAATTTTCTGACGTTAATTCATTCAAAGGGGTCGAGGCCTATTATTTTGATTCGATCCTCTACAAGTAAGTCCCCCAAGATGAAGGTGGCAATGATGTAGATGATAAGATAGAGACTGGGACAACAACGGACGATCCCTTGAGAGTCTATCTCAAAGCAAGCGCTCTCGACATAGCCCCTTCTCTCATGGTTAAACTACACAAGAAAGCTCATGAACCTCTGGTCGTTCACCTTTATAGCCTGAGTCGACCGATGAAGAAAGTGTAAGATCCCTAATCCTCAAAACCCTATTTTTATTTATTTATTAACAATATCTATTATTTGTACATCTAGAGGATTTTTATGGAACCATTATAAATTTTTCCTAATTTATTCCATGTAGGAGACCCGTTGGACAGTTGCTACCTTATCCGTATACCCCAATACACTTTCCAGAATTCCTATGTATAAATATATATAGATATAGATATTATTAATAAGAAAAAAGAAAAGAAAAGAAAATAGAATTTCCTATTAGATCAAACCCGCAACCCGTTAAACCACCCTTCCGCGCGTAAAATAAGGAAATAGCAACAGCAGCCACCCCGCATAAACAGACCACAGCAATCGCTCATTACTGCGTATATTTTACCGCACGTAAACCACAGCAGTAGTAGTATCAAACCACCGCTTATTTTAACCCGCGTAAACTTTTCCTTTCTCTACGCGTAAAACCCAAACCATAACCATTTGGAGAAGAAAATATCAGCAGCAGAAGCAAAACTCAACTTTGCTTTATTTTCCTATACGTGTAAGCTTCTCATTCCACCGCTCCTTAACACTATTATTACTAAATAACCCCAACCGCGCCCCTAAACAAATAAAAGGAAAGCAGCAGTGGCAACAGTTTCTTATCCATTAAGTAAATTCTACCGCCTCCTTATTCCTATATATATCACAACTCTCCTAAAAATCTAATTCCACTTTCTTACACCAAAGTTTAATCACTGTTGTGGACAAACGTACTATACAGAACTTGCTTGGGAAGTATACCTTGCCACTGTACAAATTATTTATATTTCAGTTGATACATGCATATTTTATTCTGCCTATATAGATGTTTAATTTGTAGATTCTGGACCTATTTATGAGACCACCCAGTTCTAGGAGCATCAGTAGGTTCACTGACTGTGACACCGTTGCTACACAATTTGTGAGTCTCATATAGACCTCGGACTACGTATTAGGTTGGCTTCCTGTACATAAGTGCCGTACGTTAGGGGTAACTGCTGATAGAAACTTTGTATGCTAGTAGACCTGGCAGTTATTAGAGGATTTATCATGTCATGGATATGGCCTGCTTAGAGCATGGGGTGGGGAGAACAATAAGTAAAATATTTGGGCTCCTTTGCACTTTTTCCTGTACGCCCGGCTTCTCCACCAGAGAAACGGGTGATAATGACCATAATATATTACTGGCGGCCTCTGCCGTTCAAAAGACGACATGCTTTGAGGCTCCTGATTCTCCGAAAGGGTTACGCTAATCCCATATTTTAGCCAGATCGCCCACTTGGTGGAAAGTTGTTCTCAAAACTACATTCATTTAGACAGTTAGGCAAACCATTGGATGTTTATATTTCAGTACTTATTGGCATATTTTTATGTATCTTGTTACGTCCCTCTGAGGACCTGGTCCTTTCCAGATATGGACGAGCAAGAGTACCTACAGGAGTACGGACCGGGACCTGACTCCACTTACCAGACTGAGGAGATCTTACCCTCGGAGTATCTATGATTTTATTACCTCTGTTTAGAGATCTTTTGCTACTTCAGTATAGTCATTTTGTAGTGGATTTGTTTCCACCCGACTATCAGACCTGATTCTATCTTTGATATCTAGTTATTATCCAGCTCTTTATTTTCTACTGACTATTTGTGCTGTGGATGAGATATAGATTGCATGTGACTTGTTATGACAATATATTATCACTAGTGGATTGGATATTCATAAACAACGTACGTGTGTATATGGTTTCCATATATTGGAGTTCATGTACATACGGCTGCGCGTGTTACGTACTCCTAGTCCTACGTATTTTGGGACTGGGGCATGACGTATTTTTGGTGGTGGCCCATGCAGGTCCAGAATATATTGTCTTGGTTACGTAACTGTACTAAACAAGCCTGTGTTTAGGAATAGAGAATAAGGATCTCATCTACACTTGATTAAACCTCATTTTTCCTTAAGTTTTACGCCAAAAACTCTTTTCCCCTGTTGGCGTAAAAAGCCAATTGATTGTCTTGTTAGCATAAAAAACCAAAGCTATGATTACCTACTTAAGTTATAGAAGATTTTCTATTTTACGCTGTAGTTATGTCAACTTTACGCTGCAGTTATAATAACTGCCAACCACGTTCCAATATTATTTCTAAAAAATTTGCGTATAAGACGACATATAAGCCACATAGATAAACATCCAGCGTAAACCTGATGATTCCTGAAACCAGCATAAATAGCTTGATTAGGCGTAGTGAGCGTATTATCATAAGTCTTAGCTTTAGCTTTCTCAGACATGACCAATTAAGAGCCAAATCTCGTGCATTAAATACGGAGATATGTCTCGAGCCCTGTGCAGAAATAACTTTTTGACTTAGCGTCTAATTTTGAGCATAAAACTCATTTCTGTAGATAGCGTATGCAGAAGCCCCAACTTTTCATCCTCATTGGAAGCGTAAAAACGATTTTGTATTAAATATATTACTAAACGATGACCTAGGTCTCTGTGCAAAATCATTATCACAATCGTGCAGTACTTTTGTCAAATGTCAGGATCCCTGATTTGTTTGACAAATTCGTCTAAGGAAAAAAAAAGTTCCTCGAAGCAACTTTACGCTACAACGTATGTTAGATTTTTCGCGTAGAGCTAGATTTTTACGCTATAATGTATGTTAGACTTTACGCACAAAAACTTTTACGCATATATTTTTCCAGACAGTTCTGAAGCCCTATTTTACGCGAACAGTTTGGAAGCACTATCTTGCTGACTTCTTTGAGTCTCTGTTTTACGCAGACAACTCTAAAACCTTACCTTACGCTTCTCTGCTTTATGCGGATCTTTCTGAACCCATGTTTTACGCCGACAAATTTTACATCTCTATTTTGAATCCTGTACTTCTTCTAAACGTGGTGTACATCACCTGCAGAGAGATGGATATGCTGAAGGGATGTACCGTTGCCGATGGTGACACAACTCCTGGAGTCAATGGTCAGACTCAAGGAGAGACCTCAACGAATCCTAGACTTTCAGGACCAGATGGACAAATTCACAATCCAGTTCCATCTGACCTTCCAGTTCCACCAAATAGGAACCTCCCAGCCTCATCAACACCGCAAGATAGTCAGACTCAACTGTTCCAATTCTTCCAGATGATAATGAAGGAACAGCAATAACAGGCTGCCACACTAGCTGTAAAGCAGAGATAGCAAGCAGCAGAACAGAGACAAGAGTTCCTAGCAGCACTTGAAAGGATGGCTGCAAAGACTACTGTGCCAGCTCAAGCACTAGCTCTAGAATCTCGAGCTAGAGTTGGTTCGGTGAAAGACTTTGTACAGATGGGTCCAAGGCCATACAAAGGCATTGAGAGTCCAGAAGAAACTACCAACTGGATCACTCACACTCGAAAGTTATTAGAAGCATCGCAGCTACCTGCAGAGCTGTGGATGACAAGTGTGAGAACACTTCTAGATGGTAATGCTCATCACTGGTGGGAATCCATGGAGCGCCAGTTGGACACATACCAGACATGGGAGCAATTCTTGGAGTGCTTTGAAAGGAAGTACTTCCCGGACACCGTTAGAGATGTATTGTACGATCAGTTTCTCCACCTGGAGCAGGAAAACCGAACAATGGACGATTATGATGCTGAGTTTAGTCGCCTTAGTAAATATGGGGCTGCTTTGATACCAGATGACTTGGCCAAGGCTAAGAGGTTTCATCGTGGACTGACTCAGGAGCTCCAACATTATACAAGCTCACAGTCCCGAATCTCTTATGCTGAGTTACTAACAGAGGCCAGATTGCAAGAAACTATTAGCCGAGGAAAATGAGGCCAACTGAGGAAGCAACAAGGACCGACAAGGACATAACAAGGGGGACCTATTAGACGTCCTTTCGCTCAGCAACAGCAGTACCAACACAGAGCAGGACCGTACTAGATCACGGAGAAACCCTAATGCAAATATTATGGAAGACGCGGGCACATCTCAAGGGACTGTCGAGTCTGCTTGGGACAGTGTATGAGATGTGGTTCCGGACAACATATATTGAAGGACTGTCCTATGCAACAAGTATTGACACTTCCACCAGCACAGAGACTAGCACTTCCAGCACCCAAGCCAACTCAGCAAATGATGAGACCAGGAGCACCTCGACCTCCAGCAGCAGGAGGATTTCAGCGAGGACCACCACTACCTGCACAGGAGGATCAATTTACGAGGGCTAGACAGGGACAACCACAGAGGAACGGACAAGCTTTTGCAATGGAAGTGGATAACATAAATCAGAAGATTGATG
Source organism: Iris macrosiphon (assembly GCA_036927795.1). Taxonomy (NCBI): domain Eukaryota; kingdom Viridiplantae; phylum Streptophyta; class Magnoliopsida; order Asparagales; family Iridaceae; genus Iris; species Iris macrosiphon. The sequence continues at coordinate 131,037,578 of JAYESA010000005.1, forward strand.
TCATAACAGGTATCACTCTTGCTTTTACTTTTTCTGTTACGATATTGTTTGATAAGGGAGCCACCCACTCTTTCATATCATCTAGTTTTATTGCCAAACACAACATTGCCTCTACACCTTTACCTAGTTGTATTAGAATTCTTATCGGGGGAGGAGTTATACCTATTAGTAGAATTTGTAGAACGTATCCTATAGTGATACGTGGCAGAGAAATGAATGCCCGACTCTTAGTCCTTCCTATGCCAACTTTTGATATTGTGCTTGGAATGGACTGGCTAAGCAAGTACCACGCTTTCTTCGATTGCTTTGGAGGAAGCATTCTTTTTAAGGTACCAGGCCAGCCTGAAATTAAGTTTGTACGAGAATCCACAGAAATCCTTGATGGAATGCAGCTCGCGATGGACGATGTTGTCTATCATCCCATTATTTCAGAATTCTCAGACGTTTTTCCAGAGAAATTACCAGGCCTACCCCCAAATAGAGACGTAGAATTCTCAACTGAATTGACACCAGGAGCAGCACCCATAACATCACATGTTTACAGATTGGCAAAGAAGGAGATGGATGAACTAAAGACAAATTAAAGGAACTAGAAGATAAAGGTTTCATCCGACCAAGTGCATCACCCTGGGGAGTACCAGTATTATTTGTACCAAAGAAGAATGGGTCAGTACGTATGTGCATTGACTATAGAGCATTAAATACAGTGACAGTGAAGAATAAATATCCACTGCCATGCATTGATGACCTATTTGACCAACTTAGTGGAGCCAAGATGTTCTCAAAGATAGATTTGAGATCGGGATATCACCAGGTGAAAGTACGGAAGGAGGACATCCCGAAGACCATATTCCGAACAAGATATAGGCACTATGAGTTTTTGGTCATGCCATTTGGATTAACCAATGCTCCAGCTATCTTTATGAACTTAATAAATCGAGTCTTCCATCAGTATTTAGACCAGTTCGTGGTTGTCTTCATAGATGACATACTTATCTATTCAAAGATCCACAAGGAACATGAGAAGCACTTACGAATTATTCTAGAGACCTTGAGAAGAGAGCAGTTATATGCAAAACTCAGTAAATGTGAGTTCTTCTTGGACAAGGTTTTATTTCTTTGACATGTTATTACAGGAGATGGCATTTCTGTTGATCCAGAAAAGATCTCGACAGTTGAGAAATGGCATGTTCCTAAATCAGTAGCGGAAGTGAGAAGTTTCCTTGGACTTGAGGGATATTACCGACGGTTCATGAAGAACTTCTCAAGAATAGCAACACCTATGACTCGGTTGACATGCAAAGATCAAGAGTTTATATGGACCGACGAATGTCAAGCCGCTTTTAAGGAATTGAAGAAGAGACTGACTACAGCACCAGTATTAACTATTCCATCAAGATCAGGAAGCTATGTGATATACAGTGACGCATCAGGAAATGGTTTAGGATACGTATTGATGCAATATGGCAAGGTGATTGCATATGCATCTAGGCAATTACGAGTACATAAGAAGAATTATCCAACTCATGACTTGGAACTTGCAGCCGTCGTATTTTCTCTAAAGATATGGAGACATTACTTATATGGGGAACGAGTGAAGATATATACAGACCACAAAAGTCTCAAGTATGTCTTCACACAGAAGGAGTTAAATATGAGGCAACATCGATGGCTCGAGTTAATGAAAGATTTTGAGATAGAGCTACATTATCACCCAGGAAAGGCTAACGTTGTAGCAGACGCATTAAGCCAGAAACCAGTAGCTTACTTCTTGACAACACAAAAAGAATTATTGAAAGACTTGCAATGTCTTGGCATTGAAGTGATATTACCCGGAGCAGACGGAACACTAGCCAATTTACAAGTACAATCATCACTAGTAGAAAGAATCAAGACAGCATTGCCTACAGACGCTAGATTCAAAAGATTAAAGGAAAGAACAGAGGCCGAGGAGCAGACAGAACTGCACATCAATGACGATAGGATATTACGATGTGGTGATCGTCTTTATGTTCCAAATGGAGAAATTCGACAGGAGCTAATGACAGAAGCTCATAGTTCGATATATTCTATTCATCCTGGGGGCACTAAAATGTATCGTGACTTAAGACAGCTTTTTTGGTGGCATAGAATGAAAAGAGAGATAGCTCACTTTTTAGCTAAATGTTTAATATGTCAGCAAGTAAAGGCAGAACAGCAGGGTTATTGCAATCACTCCCGATTCCAGAGTGGAAGTGGAAACATATCACCATGGACTTCGTTACGGGTTTTCCCAAGAGTCCCAGTGGAAGAGATACGGTATGGGTAATAGTGGACCGACTCACCAAATCAGCCCATTTCTTACCTTTCAGAGTTAGCCAATCTACAGAAGCTTTAGCTGACTTATATATGAGACAGATTGTAAGATTGCACGACATACCAGTCAGCATTGTGTCAGACAGAGATTCATATTTTACATCACATTTTTGGAGAAGCATGCAAGAAAGCCTTGGAACTCGTCTGAAATTCAGTACATCTTATCACCCGCAAACAGATGGGCAGTCAGAACATACTATTCAGACATTAGAGGATACGTTGAGGGCTTATATGTTGGACTTTAGAGGATCGTGGGAGGACCATCTACATCATGTAGAGTTTTCTTACAACAATAGTTATCAGGCAAGCATCCAGATGGCTCTGTTTGAAGCATTGTATGGAAGAAAATGTAGGTCTCCTGTGTGTTGGAATGACGTAGAAGAACGTCAGATTTTGGGACCAGAGATAGTGGTCAACACCATTGAAACAGTTAAAAAGATACAAGGACACTTGCGAGCAGCACAAGACAGGCAGAAACAATGGGCAGACCTTCATCGTCGTCCTTTGGAGTTTAAAGAGGGCGATCATGTCTTCTTGAGGATATCACCCACTAGAGGCACTATTCGATTTGGAGGACGAGGCAAGTTGAGTCCAAGGTATATTGGACCATTTGACGTGCTAGAGAAAGTGGGAGAAGTAGCATATCGACTTGCACTACCACCTTCACTTGAGGGAATACATGATGTATTCCATGTGTCGCAACTCAGGCGATATGTGGCAGATAGCAGTCATATTCTTGACCATTCGGAGATCACTATTGGGCCAAGCTTGTCATATCAAGAACAACATGTGGGAATCCTTGATCGTCGAGAAAAAGTATTGAGGAACCAGTCTATTCCCTTGGTCCGTGTGGCATGGAAGCATGGCTCACCAGGAGAATCTACTTGGGAACGCAAGGATGAAATGCGTGAACGTTTTTCGAACCTATTCACAGACCAAGGTATAAATTTACTTTGATTAATTATATCTTACACCATTCTTAACTTCTACCGTGGCTTAGTTTTAATTTCGAGGATAAAATTTTTATAAGTTGGGTAGAATGTAAGATCCCTAATCCTAAAAACCCTATTTTTATTTATTTATTAACAATATCTATTATTTGTACATCTAGAGGATTTTTATGGAACCATTATAAATTTTTCCTAATTTATTCCATATAGGAGAACCGTTAGACAGTTGCTACCTTATCCGTATACCCCAATACACTTTCCAGAATTCCTATGTATAAATATATGTATATAGATATTATTAATAAGGAAAAAGAAAATAAAATAAAATAAAATTTTCTATTGGATCAAACCCGCAACCCGTTAAACCACACTTTCGCGCGTAAAATAAGGAAATAGCAACAGCAGCCACCCCGTGTAAACAGACCACAGCAATCGCTCATTACTGCGTATATTTTACCGCGCGTAAACCACAGCAGTAGTAGTATCAAACCACCGCTTATTTTAACCCGCGTAAACTTTTCCTTTCTCTACGCGTAAAATCCAAACCATAACCATTATGAGAAGAAAATTTCAGCAGCAGAAGCAAAACTCAACTTTGCTTTATTTTCCTAAACATGTAAGCTTCTCATTCCACCGCTCCTTAACACTATTATTACTAAATAACCCCAACCGCGCCCCTAAACCAATAAAAGGAAAGCAGCAGTGGCAACAGTTTCTTACCCATTAAGTAAATTCTACCGCCTCATAATTCTCATATATATCACAACTCTCCTAAAAATCGAATTCCACTTTCTTACACCAAAGTTTAATCACTGTTGTGGACAAACGCACTATACAGAACTTGCTCGGCCAGTATACCTTGCCACTGTATAAATTATTTACATTCCAGTTGATACATGCATGTTTAATTCTGCCTATATAGATGTTTATTTTGTAGATTCTGGACCTATTTATGAGACCACCCAGTTCTAGGGAGCATCAGTAGGTTCATTGACTGTGACACCGTTGCTACATGATTTATGAGTCTCATATAGACCTCGGACTACGTATTGGATTGGTTTCCTGTACGTAAGTGCCGTGCATTAGGGGTAACTGCTGATAAAAACTCTGTATGCTAGTAGACCTGGCAGTTATTAAAGGATTTATCATGTCATGGATATGGCCTGCTTAGAGCATGGGGTGGGAAGAACAATAAGTAAAATATTTGGGCTCCTTTGCACTTTTCCTGTACGCCCGGCTTCTCCACCGGAGAAACGGGTGATGATGACCACTATATATTACTGGCGGCCTCTGCCGTTTAAAAGACGATATGCTTTGAGGCTCCTGATTCTCCGAGAGGGTCACGCCAATCCCATATTTTAGCCAGATAGCCCACTTGGTGGAAAGTTGTTCTCAAAACTGTATTCACTTTGACGGTTAGGCGAACCATTGGATGTTTATATTTCAGTACTTATTGGCATATTTTTATATATCTTGTTACGTCCCTCTGAGGACCTGGTTCCTTTCCAGATATGGACGAGCAGGAGTACCCACAGGAGTACGGATCGGGACCTGACTCCACTTACCAGACTGAGGAGATCTTACCCTCGGAGTATCTATGATTTTATTACCGTTGTTTAGAGATCTTTTGCTACTTCAGTATAGTCGTTTTATAGAGGATTTGTTTTCACCCGACTATATGACTTGATTCTATCTTTGATATCCAGTTATTATCCAGCTCTTTATTTTCTACTGACTATTTGTGCTGTGGATGAGATATAGATTGCATGTGACTTGTTGTGACAGTATATTACCACTAGTGGATTGGATATTCATAAACAGCGTACGTGTGTATATGGTTTCTATATATTAGAGTTCATGTACATACGGCTGAGCGTGTTACGTACTCCTAGTCCTACGTATTTTGGGACTGGGGCGTGACAGAAAGATCCGACACCTTTTATGACCTTCGAACCGCTAGTGGCAAAGCTACACAAGAGACCTCCCAAGCCGTCGCTCGTACTGGGGGTAGATCTCAGGAAGGAAAAACTAGAGGAGTACGTAGCCGCTCATGCTAACGTCCCTTCTCTTGATGATGTAATTCTTGAGAATAAGATACCTTATGTCACGACCCGCACCCGGTGTAGGGATGCAAGTCGGGAATAACGCCCAGTCTATGCCACATAATCGGTGGTAGAACGCTATTTGGGTAATCTATATAGCAATATAATGAGCCACCAACAATATCAATATACTCAATCACATAGATCTAAGATGGAAATGAGCACGAATATGATAAAGAATAAAATAGTCATAAAATACTCATGAGTCAAATAATAACATCAATGAGTCTGAAGAATACTAAACAATAAGTTGGAGATTGTAGAAGCATGAAAAATACGCTACAGAATTATACGCAGTATGCATAAAATTTGCGTAAAGCAGAGTTTTTCAGCACTGTGTGGCATAAGATATGACTTCAAGAGCCATCGGCATACAACAGAGCTTCATCGCTAGTACAGCATAAAATATAGCTTCAGAACAACCCGCGTAATGCAGTATTTTCAGACTGCTTCAGCGTAAAAAGGTTGTTGCCTCGCCTTTATGGCATAAAACTCGTCTGCTTTTAATGCAACATGGAAGTGTACGAGGAGCACTCCGTATTCCTCAAATGAACCTGTCAGATCATGCAGTGAACTTGACTCCTGACAAAGTATACTGTACGACTACTCAGACGACGGCTGTAATGATGGTTCGGCACAGAGACCCAGATCGTTGTTTAGTGACATTTCCTTGATATAAATTGCTTTTACGTATTCAAGGGAATATGCTGCCTAGTTTTATACAGGCAGATGTGAGCTTTTATGCTCAGCAGAAGACAAAATGAACTGCCACGTCAAAATCTGCTCTTCGTACAGAACTCGAGGCACGTCTCTGCAGTTAATACGCGTGATGGGGGTAGATCTCTACATTTAATGCACGAGATTTGGTTCTATTTTTAAAGACTGGGTGAGCCATAATTACGGCTAATATTTCCACATCATCACCTCTGCATATTACGCCATCAGGTTATTTTCAGCTATAGGAGCACGCTGTACGCTATCTCCTTGAAATACGCCGATCTGGCCATTTTCAGCTACAAGAGCACGCCGTATGATATCTCCTCGGAATATGCCAACTCAGGCTATATTTGTACTGGTGCGTGATAAGGCTATTTGGTCCAGAATACGCTCAAGACCTCAGTCAAAGAAGGAGGATCGGCTATCTTTTATGCTAGCTACCTATCCATGCAGCATCAGGTTTATACGCCTACTTGGCTTCTACGCCAGTTTGACAGCTACTTGGCTTTTTATGCCATTTTGACAACTACTGGGCCTTTACACCTACCTGGCTTCTACGCCAGTTTGACAACTATTTGGCTTCTACACCATGGTGACAGTTATTGGCTTCTACGCCAACCTTTTCTACGCGAGGGGCAGTTACCTACGTGGCTTGCATGCCGTGATCTTCGCAGCAGTTATACGTATAACCTCATCATGGTACATGCGTCACACGCGGATTCAGAAGATCATTTATACGTGGGTGGCAGCTATTATAACTGTCGCGTAAAAAGTGCCATACTCTCCACTGTCCGGCTTCTATGCCTACTGGACGATTACTGTCACTAAAACCCTATAAATAGAGACCTCTATTGACAGAGGTCCAGGGGTGGTCGAAAAGGTCAAAAAGGTCGAGAAATTGATTTTTGAGAGAGAATAATCCAGAGCATAGACAGAGAGTAGTGATCGACGATTTTGGTATCAAACATCCACTCTCCTTTGCAATCTTTGACGCTTTTTCGTCTTCTACAGCACTTCTTCATCATCGTGTGGTCCAAAGGACAAAGTGATCGACCGCAGATCAGACTCCTATAGCAATATTTACCCAGATTAAATTTTGTACTTGACATCCTCGTATAGGATTAATTGTACTTCTTGTTTGTAAACCAAAGAGAGGGTTTCGTATAAACCTTGTGTTATTTCTTTCGTTTATTATCAAACACAAGATGGCAACTTTGTTGGGGATGACTTTCTCATTTGACGAGAAAGCAATTGCTCAATACGATACAGTATTAGTAGGATCAATGAAGAAGACCTTGGTCGTCCAGTTCGACCAATCCGCCTACGAAGATATGCTTCGAGCAGGGGTAGATCTCACTCTCTCTCTGTCCAAGATAACAGGAAATTACGTAAGGTGTGGATGCGCCGGACATCCCCTACCATTCCTATCGACTCTCTGGTTTCTCCGACCAACAAGGTTGTAGCTCTAATACATCCGTGCCCTGCGCATAAAACTCTGTCTCCCGTCTGTGACGTGGCAGACAAAACATCTGCAATGCCTCAGTGCTAATCCAGAAGTCTGCTTCGCGCGCTGCGCGTAAAACTTTGTCTTCTGTCTGTGACGTGGCAGACAAAATTTCTGATAATGCCTCAGCGCCAAATCAGAAATTTGAAATGCGCTCCGCGCGTAAAAATGCATCTGCCCTCCGTGGAAAAGCAGATGGTCCCTGCAATCTACGCAAGGGAAAATAAGTGGCAGACTTCTCAACTTCACGGCCTTTACGCCAGCAAGAGAAGAATTTGCCCGCTCTCCAGATTATGCGAGAAGCTGATGGCCGATTGAGGACTTCCTCAGTTTTACGCCAACCTGAGCAGAGTTCCAAATTACGCTGGGTCAAGCCCCTCAGCATAAAGAAAGCCCGATTTATGGATAGATATGCTCCTCATGGATCATGTGCTACTCATATGGCTGAGCTGCTGTATATAGGTGGCAGAGAAAGGGTTGGGGTTCCCAATATCCGCATTCCAACTGATGTAAAAAGGAGGAACAAGCCTTCTTCCTCTTCTTTGTCCGTTAATCCTCCTGACTTGCGAGAATTCTTAATCCAGAAACGCAAAGACAGGAGTCATAACCAGGATTCAGTTCCCCTAATTGTCAAACGTGGGGAGATCATATGGGAAGATACATCAACATCTAATGTCGTCATGACTTATGGGCCACATGAAGATTCTGTCTTTTTTCCCCCAACTCCCAACGATCAGCATCCAATAATCTTCGGTCGAATGCGGAATAGACCGATGCTACAAGAAGAATCTTGCGAGGCTGATGTTGGCAAAATGCAAATCCACAGGTATAGCCCACAAGCTTTAAAGATTATACAAAGTATGGATTTTGATTTGAAGTTGAAACAAGGCCTCAACTGCGGGCAGACGAACACCGTTGCATAGTAATCCTTACTGTCAATAAACTCGTTTTGGGTTGGGGTATATTGTATCTCTTGCCAACTCCAAATCTCCAGAGTCTGATCCTGTAATATCAGAGGCAGGTTCTTCTAAATCAACTTCTGTGGACAAATGCCACGACATGTCTGGGGGTAGTCTACCTCGACAAAATAGGGTAGTATCCAAAGTTGGGGGTAGAATTTTCTCTGAATTCGAAGATGATGCAACGATGACGATCTTCCCGAAAGATCATAAAACTCAAGCATCGGGAGCCCAAAGGCCAAAAGGGACTTTCTTCTTCAATGAAGATGACATCATTGAAATCTTTAATATGTTGATGAAGGAACACAAACTTCGGCTACCCAACATCAGATACCCTGAGAGGGCTGGCAAAGTCAATGACCCAGATTATTGTCTCTTCCATCGGTACATTCATCACCCTACAAGGGCCTACTATGTACTGAAAAGGAGAATCCAGGAGTTGATCGACGCCAAAGTCATCACTTTGCATCTGTAAACGAGGGGACGATCACTACAAATTGATTTTACTGTTAACGTGACAATTTGCTCCCTCAAGAAAATACCGGTTGATTAGCCCCTAAAGTTTCCCCAGCGGATCCTTCAGGTCTATCCCCACTCAGGAAAATTACTCCACAGTGAATTTTTTGGACAGGAGTTCACGTCCATATTACCTCTGAATTATTGTCCAAATATTTCTTTATTTCCCCAGCCGAGTTTGTCATGTTCATATTACCTCTGAACAAACCTTCCTGGTTTGGCCATCGATTATCACGTCCATATTACCTCTGATATCGGTTGTCATCTCCACTTAACACCCGTACTTAACTCTAAGTATGCCAGTGGTGTTGAGTCCACAAAAACTGCCATGTTCATATTACCTCTGAGCAGATATATACCTCCATCCCCAATGGAAACACAATTCAAAAGTATGTCATGTTCATATTACCTATGAACAAACTTTTTGAGTTTTTGGCTATCAATTATCACGTCCATATTACATCTGATATCGGTTGTCATCTTAACTTAGCATCCGTACTTAACTCTAAGTACACCAGTGGTGTTGAGTCCATAAAAACTGCCATGTCCATATTACCTCTGGCAGGGCTTGTCCTAAACTTATTACTTGCACTCTCGTGCACAAAAAGTAATAGGTCTACAAAAATTTCTCTGTGGAATACCCGCAATGGAAAATGAAATGTTCATATCCATATTACCTCTGAACTATCCTCATTTTCCCAGCGAAGAAAGAGTCAGTCCCTATTCATCCCTATAGAGTCATATTTTATCGTGTCTATATTACCTCTGTCAGGATTTGTCTCAAACCTATTATTTGCAGTCTCGTACGCAAAAAGTAATGGGTCCACTAAAAATCCCCCAGTGGGATGTCCTCAACAAATACGGTATCGTACTACGTCCATATTACCTCTAGTACAATATCCGAAATTCGTACAGACAATCATAAAGAAAAGGATGGCCCTTATATGATTGCAAATGGCACTTACAGATTAGCCAAGTCTAATAAAAATTTATGGCTACTATCAACTGCAATTCCCCGAAGAAGTACTATACTTTGATCACCTTCGTTTAACGAAGTATGACGAAGATCTTATTCTGCCGATACCATGTACAAAGGTTAGCTGGATCATATTCTATCAGGTTCATGTGACCTCCGAATAGATATTCTTAACTAATTTGTAAGCCTATCATGCTCATATTACCTCTGATAGTGTTTAGTATACAAAATTTGTTGGATTATATTCTTTCAGGTTCATGTTAACTCTGAATAGATTTACATTCAGCAAAATCTTAACTTAAGTATGTCATGTTAATGATACCTCTGATTTTACTTTCATCTTAGCCTATCATATTCTAAAGTTATGGGTCCACAAAGTCAAAAAATGTGTCTTTATTATCTTCGAGAAATTATAGAAGAAATAAGAAGTACATCATTTGGGAGGAGCAGTCAAATCACGGATCTGCTACGCCAGAGAGGCCATTCTCTCGTTCCTGGAGTTTAAAACTGTAGCACGAGCCCGCTCTAACCTTGCCTCCTCATTGTTCAAGGCAAATAGTTCAGACCGAGCACGTACAAAATCTCTGTGGGTGACACCCGCACATGCCAGGTTCTGCTGAGCCGCTTCCCTGCGGTCATTCAACATATTTTGAGCTGCCGACAAAGAAAGAGCACTCTCCTTGGCCTTAGCGAGGTCGTCTTCCAATTTACGGACCCTCGCTACCTCTTCCTCATAATCGGCCTCACACTTGGCCAGCTGGGGAATGACATAATCTAATGCGGCATGCTCTTCATTTATCTTTTTCTGATGAGCCTCGATGGACTTGCTCAGAGTTTCCATCTCCCCAACAAGCCTCGCAGTCAAAAAGTCATATTCAGCCTGAATCAGATCATCAATGCTGCCTTGGGATAATTGCAAATAATTGTTAATGGGTTTTCCAAACCATTAACTATCTGCTCCAGTGTATCAGCTCTCCCAGCGTCGTTGAAATCTCTGATTGACGCTATCACAAACTGGGAGGACCTCCTCAGAGCCTCAAAACCTAGATTCTTCTCCAGCACCATTGATATCAGCATTTTCAAAGTGGTATAGAAAATACTAGTATAATACTCAATCAGCATGGCAAAATCAGATTGGACGCTGGGAGTGGCTGCAATATCGGAGAATGCCCTTCCAGGAACGACTGCAGAGGGTGTCGTCACAGTCGCCGCTTCAGTAGATGACGCGACAATGATAGAGGCACCGACAACGGCCGAAGTGGCTGGCGTACTCAAAGAAGGCATAGTCGTAATGACAGGCTCATCCTCCTCTCGAGATATCGAAACTGTTTCGGGCAAGCCGGCACCCGAAAATGTTTCCTCTTCAAGGTCGAGCATCGTCGTCTCATCGGCAGGAGCTGCAACAAAGCCAAAAGTTGCGTCGATGCTGCCCTCCCCGTAGATGTTTTCCTCTGAAAAGAAGACAAGAGAAAGTTAATATCAATATGATGTTAATTTTTCTAAAAGAGGCATAAAGACGACATTTACCCATGGTCGATGGTATATATGTCGCGTCAGCAGCTAGTACAGTTAAATTATTTTTTAATGATGCTAAGCGAGCTGTCATACCTGGAGAAGGGGGTGTGCCAACTGATACTGGAAGGTATTCTTCCAGGTCTTCACCAAGATCCACTCGAGGCTCATCGGGTGGAATCTCGCTGAATATACTTACAAACGCGGCAGGGGTTACTCCCGTTACTTGTCTGGATAAAGATATTCTTATTTTGCTCGGCCTCAAAGGTGATCTCGTACCACTACCTGAAGCGGTAGCAGCAACAGCAGCCTCGAGCAAAGAATCTCCGACACTGCCAGCCGGAACTGTGCAGGTTCCCTCTCTAATAGGCGAAGGACCTTTAATCAAAGGATCGTCCCCAATAGGGGAAACAGCAGGCTCACTCCTAGGAGCCTCATGATTGAAAATCCTGATAGGACCACTAATAGTCTTCTTTTTCTTGCGAGGGGAAGTCTCCTTCAGAACAGGAGCCCTTCGCTTACTAGGGATAACCAGAGGCTCTGCAGGCGGAGGTATTATGCCTCTCGGTACTATCAGCAACAACTCGTCTGGAGCGACAGAGTCTTCATCCTCGTCAGAGGAAACTGATAGGATTTTCTCTCTTCCTGCGGACTTAGAAGAGGGTATCCTAAAACTTCCACGCATATCAAAATCGCGATGGAAGGTATTGGTGGCCACATAAAACTGGGCGTACGAATGGAGGATGCGCCACTCCATGGAGAGAGAAGTCGCGGGCACAGTAAAAGATGCTCCAGTACAACCCATTATGAAGTACCGCCATCCTCTCGCCCCATCAGTAAGTCTACCTCTGGACCGAAAGCTGGTGGTGGTGTTTCCCACATGCAATTAGTCATACCCAAACTGCCTGGCGAACCGACTAGGCAGGTAGGGCTCCAAGAAGCAATGGTCATCACTTTTGTATAACAAATGGGAAGTTCTAATGCAGACCAACCAATAAAAAGCTTTAGGAGAAAGAACGGTCTTCCCTTCACCTGAATCCTGAAGTCTCATCCCCTGTTGATTGATATGTACAGTGGGGACGACACAGAAGAGCTTCCAGCTGTGAGCTAAATTTAATGTTCGCCGACAGTCTACGACGGTGGCTACGTTCCAGGTAGAATTCTTGTAATTCAATAAGAAATTATTTCCCAAACTACTGGCAGAGCCGGAAGACATCACCCTGGGGTTATAAAGAATTAACCATCCCATCAGATACAGGAACGGTAATTCTACCCTAGGAAAGCTGTCATGACGTGTTTCATCGGCAAGCAGCCCATCAGTAATGGCCCTCAGGCCAGCTTGTATCCGGCATACCATGGCAGAGAGCAGGCCCAGTCTTGCCCCAAACACCAAATGCACCGCAGGCCATAAGGTATTACGGTGAATGCGATCCGAGGATGCAATGCTTGGTACTACCAGTCGGCGTAGCCATACAGAGAGAAAGCCAGCCAGTTGAGCTTCCTTTGACAGAGGCATGGGGCAATGCCTCATATAACTGTAGGCTTTAGTGCCTGCAGGATATTTCCCTATCCCTTCATCAAGAACCAGATCTGAAGCCCTGGCGTCTTCAATAAGATCATCGACTACTTGAGCATTAAGCACGCTCAGAAGGCTCAAAGGCTTATCCCTGCTATCCACGACTTTGTCTGGCTTAGCGTCTCTGGCATGATGAAAGAAGAGATAGGACGCCCATTTGTTAGTATGAGCCAAATCAGAGGGCTCATTATAGAAGGCGGTGCACGCAAGGTAATGGCTCATTAACTCCTGGTATACTGCCACCACCCGAGGGTTTGTATCCCCCAGCTCCCGGTTTATGGAAACATACTCTTCATAAGGAGTATCCCCTATTGGCAGTCTTGAAATCTCTGCCATCTCGTGAAGGGCCAATCCTAACTCCCCTAGCGGAGTGACGAAAGTCCCAGTGAGCGAGATATACCGCTCTATCAAAGCCAAAAATAGGTTGGGGTTGAGAGGTAACCCAACACTGGTAGCACTCACAACCGCGTACAGACCGTGCTCTCCAGCTCCGTCTGAAAGTTCTTCAGGGCCCAGGCAGATAAATGAACCCATCGAAAGTTTGAAGGGCTGATCCACCTGCTGGTCCGAGGATTAACCTTGGGGTATACTCCTCCATGCCGCATGAAGTTATTACAGAAAGTTGGTAATTGGACTGGTTGGAGCAGTGAAGTGTCTTCACTCGGGACACTGCCCAAAAATAATCCCCTAAAAGACATTACAGAGCCTGAAGGGCGGCTCATAAATGATCCTTGGTCTGATTCTTTCTGATAAAATATCTTTCCCAGCTGGCCATGAAGATTAGGAGTCAGAGTCCACGACATCTTCCTGGGATGCATGGCATGAAAGAATGTCGATATAGGATAATCTTTCGGCATCCTGGGCAGGTACATGACCATGCCCCCAGTAGTAAAAATCCAATTTTCCTTCTTGGGTTTCGTCTGGGATTGTTTATCAATCATATCCCCGAAGAGGAAAGCTGGTTTTATATATTTGGCCACGTCTATATACGTCAAGGGCTCTCCGTTGATCATACTCAACAGCATCCGTTCTCCTTGAGACGATATCAGAATTCCCGTTCCTTCAGGATACTGGGGTCCAGAAATAGGGAATGTCACATGAGACAAATCCTCAAGATAATTGGAGTTCAGCATCCCAGCAGCAGAACCCATCACCTCAGCCAACGGAGGTATTTACAAGTTAACTACAAAATGCAAGAAGAACATGTTAGTTTCTATACTAGACATTACAGTCTTGCAGTTTATGCCAAAGATCAACAGTTTTGTGCTTTTACGCCAAGACTGTTAAAACTTGAGTTTTTACGCTGGAATCTATTTTCGAGGCGTAAAATTCAAGGTTGGCAGTATACAGTCTGTGTTCTTTACGCTATACTGCCAAAATTTGAATTATTACGCCGAAATTTTCATCCAGAGCGTAACACTCAAAGTTTGTACTATACGCCAAATTTTGACAGTCAAAGCTTTTATGCCAGACTGCGAAAATATAGAGTTTTTACGCTGACACATTAGGAATGTGGGCATAAATGATAAAACATCTCTGTGCATCGTCTTCCTCGAAGAGGCTCTCAGCACAGAAGATGACCTAGCGCGTTTACATACAACGTGTACGAAGGGTTTTCTTCGTTCTTGTCGTCCCAAAAGCTTTACCTATAACGCCCGGTGCACAGCTTTACGGTGGGATACTTCATTCAGAGCGAGGTTCGCTCAGCCCAATCGGAGTCGCTCGTGCTTGAGCAGAGGAGCGAGAAGAGGAGGCAGATTTTTTTCCCTTAGCAGTCGAAGATTATTTTGGTGCCATTGCTAAAAACTTAGAGTGCTCAGAGAAGAAACGAAGAAGAGCTCTCAAAGAGACGAAGGTTTTTCTTTTGCAAAAGACAGATGAAGAATTTCTTTTCTGAAGCCCTTGGGGTATTTATAGAGTTCAGATAGACTCCTCGAATCCCTAACCAAATCTGATATTTAATATTCGGTTATGATTGGGGACCACGTCAGCCAATCATTTAGGGGAGGCGGACAGTCAGCGAATTTAAAAAGTTTTTTCGTACAGAGCAGATTCGTGATTTTACGCTAAGGAGCTTTTATGCTCAAAAAGCCACAAATCTACGGTTTTACGCTCAGAGGCTATAAGTCTATGGTTTTACGCCCAGATGCTTTTACGCTCGGTAGCTTTTACGCTCGAGAGGCTACAAACCTACGATTTCACGCTCAGAAGCTACAAATCTACGATCTTATGCTCAGAAGCTTTTTACGCTCAGAAGCGACAAATCTACGACTTCACGCTCGGAAGTTTTCTTTTCAGAGGCTATAGATCTACAGTTTTACGCCCGGATGCTCTTATGCTCAGCAGCTTTTACGCTCGAGAGACCACAAACTTATGATTTTATGCTCATCTATATTACGGATCTATGACTTTCCGCATATCTCAAAATACGTAGGCCAGAGTATACGTATATCTGAGTAATTCTCAAGACGGTCAATTACAAGGGTTCACACAGAAGATGCTCCTTCTTGGCCTCAAAACATCCTAAGTACCCAAAACTTACAGAGTTCAGTATTGAAAATAACTTTTCTTCTTGGGTTGATTGGAAGTTCATCCAAAATCCAGTCAGAATCTTTCTCTACAATTCAAGCATGGTCAGTTTTGACAGCCATTTCTTGCCCTATTTTTAAAGGATTTTAGGGAAATTATTCTTGAAGATGATGGTCTGAACAAGAATTCCTCTTATTAGAGAAGTGACAGTTCAGAACTCTACGTGACTCATCGTTCAAAATAGCAGGACAGTTCGGATATTTTGACTTAAATGCTAGGCAGCTTTCTATGTATCTTTAGTTACACGTAAAAGACGGGACTAGACCAGATACTCTTGTTATCAGAGTCGGCATAAAGTTATTCAGACGTGTCAAAGCTACACATATTCAGACTTTATCACAGCAAAATATGGCAAATCATCAGATGCGTAAAAGAAGAC
Organism: Iris macrosiphon; assembly: GCA_036927795.1. Lineage (NCBI taxonomy): Eukaryota > Viridiplantae > Streptophyta > Magnoliopsida > Asparagales > Iridaceae > Iris > Iris macrosiphon. The sequence goes on from JAYESA010000005.1 coordinate 131,053,713, forward strand.
GATTTTATTAATCATGATTACATATGTTGGAAATCCAGTTTACAAAGGGTTTTTCATCTTCATGATTACATATGATGGAAATCCTTGTTCTACCAAGGGTTTCTCATTTTCACTTAGGATCACGCCAAGAGTCTGTTATGTCAGGTTCTCGTATTGGTGGAGATCTTTATCCGTCTTCTTCAGCAGTTAGTCGATTTTCGAGGCCGATTAACAAAAAAATGATTAATGGCGGGAGGATACAAAACTGGGCCTGTATAAATTATTCAAGAGCCCACCCTCCGTACGCCATGACCGATTGAGTTGGGATTCTGACCCAACTCAATACTGGATAACAGGGTCAGTTTGTCTGCCCTCATCCACCGTCATAATGGGAGGAAATACAGCTTGCAAGCTGTGTGGTCTAATACGACCCTTCCTCTCTCCCGGACGAGTCGCTATATGAAATTGTTGATCATCTCGAGCAAAGAAAGCTATGATATTCTTCCATGATCCATCGTAGCAGAGCCTTCTTTTTTGGCTCCTTATGAACGGGAAGAACATGATCTTCTTCTTCTTCCTCAAGTCAGCATGACAGAACTCGGCAACCATTTCTATGTGGTGAAGGAAGTATAGAAAAGACAGGTTAACTCATCAGCCTTTATATAGGCAAAAGAGAACACACTGAATCCCAACAAACTCCTAAAAATCCGCTAAGAAATCAGCCTCGAAGAACTAGTCAAACTTGACCGTTTCATGCTTCATTCAAAGTGTTTCAAATTACGACGAATTTGAAAACTTTGAAGGGGGTCTTGTAGAAGCATAAAAAATACTTTACAGAATTATATGCAGTATACATAAAATCTGCGTAAAGCAGAGTTTTTCAGCACTGTATAGCGTAAGATATGACTTCAAGAGCCATCGGCGTACAACAGAGCTTCATCGCTAGTACAGCGTAAAATATAGCTCCAGAACAATCCGCGTAATACAGTATTTTCAGACTGCTTCAGCGTAAAAAGGTTGTTGTCTCGCCTTTATGGCGTAAAACTCGTCTGCTTTTAATGCAGCATGGAAGTGTACGAGGAGCGCTCCGTATTCCTCGAATGAACCTGTCAGATCATGCAGTAAACCTGACTCCTGACAAAGAGTACTGCACGACTACCCAGACAACGGCTGTAATGATGGTTCGGCATAGAGACCCAGATCGTCGTTTAGTGACATTTCCTTGATATAAATTGCTTTTATGCATTCAAGGGAATATGCTACCTAGTTTTATACAGGCAGATGTGAGCTTTTACGCTCAGCAGAAGACAAAATGAACTGCCACGTCAAAAGTTGCTCTTCGTACAAAGCTCGAGGCACGTCTCTGTTGTTAATGCGCGTGATGGGGGCAGATCTCTACATTTAATGTACGAGATTTGGTTCTATTTTCAAAGACTGGGTGATCCATAATTACGGCTAATATGTCCACATCATCACCTCTGCATATTACACCATCAGGCTATTTTTAGCTATAGGAGCACGTTGTACGCTACCTTCTTGAAATATGTCATCCTGGCCATTTTCAGCTACAGGAGCACGCCGTATGCTATCTTCTCAGAATACGCCAACTCAGGCCATATTTGTATTGGTGCGTGATAAGGCTATTTGGTCCAGAATACGCTCAAGACCTCAGTCAAAGAAGGAGGATCGACTATCTTTTACGCTAGCTACCTATCCATGCAGCATCAGGTTTCTACGCCTACCTGGCTTCTACGCCAGTTTGACAGCTACTTGGCTTTTTATGCCAGTTTGACAACTACTGGGCCTTTACGCCTACCTGGCTTCTACGCCAGTTTGACAACTATTTAGCTTCTACGCCATGGTGATAGTTATTGGCTTCTACGCCAACCTTTTCTACACGAGGGGCAGTTACCTATGTGGCTTGCATGCCGTGATATTCGCAGTAGTTATACGCGTTACCTCATCATGGGACACGCGTCACACGCGGATTCAGAAGATCATTTATACGTGGGTGGCAGTTATTATAACCGCCGCATAAAAAGTGCCATACTCTCCACTGTCCGACTTCTACGCCGACTGGACGGTTACTGTCACTAAAATACTATAAATAGAGACCTTTATTGACAGAGGTCCAGGGGTGGTCGAACAGGTCGAAAAGGTCGGGAAATTGATTTTTGAGAGAGAAGAATCCAGAGCACAGACAGAGAGTAGTGATCAACGATTTTGGCATCAAGCCTCCACTCCCCTTTGTAATCTTTGAAGCTTCTCCGTCTTCTACAGCACTTCTTCATCATCGTGTGGTCCAAAGGACAAAGTGATCGACCGCAGATCAGACTTCTATAGCAATATTTACACAGATTAAATTTTGTACTTGACATCCTCGTATTGGATTAATTGTACTTCTTGTTTGTAAACCAAAGAGAGGGTTTTGTATAAACCTGGTTTTATTTCTTTTGTTTATTATCAAACAGAGACTAATCCAGTCCAAAAGAATACTAAGAAGCTACAAGTCCCGGGTCATCAGTCTCAGTCGGGATGAGTCCCTTATGAGCCAAGGTGTCTGACTCTAAGCCCATAATATCTTGTGCTCGTAATATGTAGGGTACCTCTCTTCAGCGTCATCTAGAAAAAATATATCAAGTCAGGAAAAGAGCAGAGTACATCTCTAGCAGCAGTTCTAATCAATGATATAAACTATGTAACAGTAAATAGATATGAATATACAAGATGCAACAAGAGATATACAATAAAGAAAATACCAAAAATAAATACAAGAATGAACAATATGACAAAGAACAAGAATACTAATGACTAAGTGAGTGAGTATCAGCTTTAACATATGATCGGCTTAGGAACTTGATACAAGATATATGGCCTGGCTAATCATATATGTAGTGTATGATTAATACTATTCAATGAACAATACTTGATACAAGGAGGGTATAATCACATATCTATACTACATACTTCCTAATCCCGACTGGTATAGTGGATCCAACCATGGTACGCTATGGCACGAGATTCTCTAAGAAGATAGCGACTCTTCCCGAGAATCAGTATCTATACATGTATAAGAAGAATAATAAAACAAGGCTTACACAAGATACACCATATATACTAAGGAATAATATCTCATGACGAGATCCAGATATACCAATCAGTGTAACCATCGTATTAAGAAATCATGGATATCTATACTAGATACAATTAACATAGAGGATATCATAAATAAGAAACTATCAGAGAATGTACTCGCCTGAAGTCCGAAAAATAGTCTCACAGATGTCTGGTACGGTGCCTCAAAGACCTAAATATGGAATATAACATCAATACGAGGTTTCAGAATGAAAATAAGTTAAACTAGTCAACATCTAGGTCAAAGAGTCATTTCTAAGTCAAAATAGTCAAACTAGGTCAACTCTAAGTCAAACCGGTCAACCTTGGCCAAACTACCAATTTCTAGGTTGTATGAGTCTATCGATATGATGTTGGGTTCATACACTTATTGTCACGCCCCGGTCCCGCCCGGGCCGCCGCTCCGCCCTGCCCCGCCCTGGACGGCCGGGATTAACTAACCGAGCAAGAATTACCGTACCTCGGCACGCCAGACGCGAATCACCGCGTCCGTCCCGTGGGTGCGAGGGAGGAAGGGAGCCAAGTGAATGGCCCGTTCGAGCTTTCGGGGGACGTGATGCCGCACGGGCCTGGGGTTACGCCCGTGCAAGGCCAATCGTTTAAGTTGATAGTTAGCTATCATCGCATCAATCGAGTTAGCAGCGAAAAAGGACTTATTGCAATGCAATGCATTTAGCTAACTGAGTATTCGGGACAATCGACGCAACTTGGGTTTCCTTAAGCAAAGGCACATGTTCGTTCCATACATTATGCCCCCTTATACGATAGCATTCTGGGGCAACAATCGAAACCAGTATTCCGGGTCTTAGGGACTGTGGTACGCCTATCGCTACCTCGGACGATCCAGTACCTGTAAGCAAGTAAACTGTTGGTGGGTCAGCACTTTATACAAGTACTGGTGAGATAAATCAACTGAACAGAAATATGCATTCACTCAAACCAACACTAAGTAATCATGTTATAAAATATTATATTACTAGTGATCTTTCTAGTTTTACCTAGGTCCGTTTCATACAGTTCGCTAGCAGAGTCATATTACATTGTTTGGAAACATGTTTGGAAATAGAGTTTCATATTGAATATGCAAGAAAGCAAATCGTTCATGTTTCAGGGTGTGCACAGCGTGTCTCGTGCGACTCCAGGGTCAGATGCAAAGCTAGACACACAATGCATAATCTTAGGGGCAGTCACTATCCAAGCCAACACAATGACTTAGCAATATGCAGGGCGGTCCTTAGCTATATGCAGGGCGGTCCCCGAGTATCTCAGGATCGACAGCTGGTGGAACAGCATACCAATGACTCATTCTCTGATGCTAATGGCAGCTGTGACCCATGGTGGCTATGACGCATGCAGTTCAGCTCTCCACCAAAAGTCATTGTCCGACCGCGTACGAATGCTTGGAACATTATCAAATAAACTCTAGTATGTAGACGAGACAAACCATCAGAATACAATCGTTATTGCGGGGCAATCCGACTTATCACTTGAACACGTTCAGGCACAGTATGGTTCACTCGAAGCATAGACGATAGTGAACATGTTCATGCATTCTAAGCAAGCGATTCAGGATTCACGTTAAGCAGACATTGATTCAAAGACAAGCTAGGTAAGTTCGTTCATTAACATGCAAGGCAGGTTCTATCATTCTCTTAAGAAAACATTACAAGAAAAAACTCAGATTATTATTAAGGCGTGCAAGAATCAGAGATCGAAGTTCTTCCCACTCACCTTGATATATAACGCCGATGCGGAGCGGGGCATTACATACTTACCAACCAATAAAAAGTTTCGTCCTCGAAACTTCAAGGATAAATTTCTCGATATCCCGAGTAGCGATAGTGCCGTCCCTCGCCGTACTCAATCGAAACAATCAAGCAATTCAAGTTCAGAAAATATTTGCACTTTGAGAATATCTATGGACTTATTGTATGGAATGCTCTTTGCAATACCATATCGACTCAGAGTCATAGCAACAGTTTTGGGCCAGAGAATCGATTCTTCTCTGATACCATTCTGTCACGCCCCGGTCCCGCCTGGGCCGCCGCTCCGCCCTGCCCCGCCCCGGACGGTCGGGATTAACTAACCGAGCACGAATCACCGTGCCTCGGCATGCCGAACGCGAATTACCTTGTCCGTCCCGCGGGTGCGAGGGAGGAAGGGAGTCAAGCGAATGGCCCGTTCGAGCTTTCGGGGGACGTGATGTCGCACGGGCCTGGGGTTGCGCCCGTGCAAGGCCAATCGTTTAAGTTGATAGTTGGCTATCATCGCATCAATCGAGTTAGCAGCGAAAAGGGACTTGTTGCAATGTAATGCATTTGGCCAACTGAGTATTCGGGACAATCGAGGCAACTTGGGTTTTCTTAAGCAAAGGCACACGTTCGTTCCATACATTATGGCCCCTTATTCTCGGGGCAACAATCAAAACCAGGATTCCGGGTCTTAGGGACTGTGGCACGCCTATCGCTTCCTCGGATGATCCAGTACCTGCAAGCAAGTAAACTGTTGGTGGGTCAGCACTTTATACAAGTACTGGTGAGATAAATCAACTGAACAGAAATATGCATTCACTCAAACCAACACTAAGTAATCATATTATAAAACATTATATTACTAGTGATCTTTCTAGTTTTATCTAGGTCCATTTTATGCAGTTCGTTAGCAGAGTCATATTACATTGTTTGGAAACATGTTTGGAAATAGAGTTTCATATTGAATATGCAAGCAAGCAAACCGTTCATGTTTCAGGGTGTGCGCAGCGTGTCTTGTGCGACTCCAGGGTCAGATGCAAAGCTAGACACACAATGCACAATCTTAGGGGCAGTCACTATCCAAGCCAACACAATGACTTAGCTATATGCAGGGCGGTCCCCGAGTATCTCAGGATCGGCAGCTGGTGGAACAGCATACCAATGACTCATTCTCTGATGCTAATGGCAGTTGTGACCTATGGTGGCTATGACGCATGCAGTTCAGCTCTCCACCAAAAGCTATTGTCCGACCGCGTGTGAATGCATGGAACACTATCAAATAAACTCTAGTATGCAGATGAGACAAACCATCAGAATACAATCGTTGTTGCGGGACAATCCGACTTATCACTTGAACACATTCAGGCACAGTATGGTTCTCTTGAAGCATAGACGATAGTGAACATGTTCATGCATTCTAAGCAAGCGATTCAGGATTCACGTTAAGCAGACATTGATTCAAAGACAAGCTAGGTGAGTTTGTTCATTAACATGCGAGGCAGGTTCTATCATTCTCTTAAGAAAATATTGCAAGCAAAAACTCAGGTTATTATTAAGGCGTGCAAGAATCAGAGAACGAAGTTCTGCCCACATACCTTGATATATAATGCCGACGTGGAGCGGGGCGTTACACTTATGAACTAGGCCATACAAGCTAAATCTATGATACTAAGATACCGTATCTCAGGATATGCAAACAAAAGACATGAGATAGCATATTTGCATATCCAAACAATATTAAATATACTAAACCTAATTACAATTACTAAATGGACACATTGGTTTTGAACCAACTCGATATTGCACTATTAAATACCCATCTTAATACCCAACTCAATTACCTTGAGTATCCTCAATACTTTGGCATTTATATTGGTATCTCAAGATAAATATGATATCTAGTATATATCTAACTACCCCACTACACTATATACTAATACATGTATATATCGATCCAATATAATTTCTAGTATTCACCAATATCAACTACTAGTATTTACCAATATGAATTTAAGTACTAACTCCCATGCTACATAACTATCAATACAACATATATATATATATATATATATATATATATATATATATATATATATATATATATATATATATATATATATATATATATATATATATATATATATATAACTTAGAGATCTATTAGAGGTATAACTAAATAGATACTAACTAACTAGATACTACTAACTAACTAGTTAACTAACAAATTAATAATGTAAATCCCCTCACCCAAAAATAGGTATCTTATGTGTATTTTGTATTTCCTATGTTTGTTTTAGATTATTTTTTTAAATCAAATAAAATCTAATGATTTTATTCGGATACTTCACCGTGGTTTGGACATTAATGATATAGGATAGCCCCAAAATCTATATCGCCCTTCATAGGAAGTAGCCTACACAGGAGACACTACCTGTAGGATCTTTCGTGGCACAAAAATTCGATCCCTTGGTATTAGTATGACATTAGTGTAACAACCATAGATTCTTATGTTAAATATTTAGATAATTTATATATATAATTTATTTGTGGTTATTTTTCAATCCCAACTTCCTACCATTAGCATCCCATAATTCTCCATACCAAATTAGGCAATTTCTTCTTTTTGTAAGATATGCATATTATTTACTATTACCTATTTTATTGGATATCCATTTAGTTATTTACTTAGTTAATTAGATAATGTAATTATTTAATTTATTATAACTAAATAAATATCTAATTATTAATTATAAAATATTTTTATAAAAAAATTTGGGTGTAGTATTTTATTAAAGCTTTACAAAGTAAAATTTTCTAAAATTTATTTTGTCTGCAAATATTATTTTTGATTATTTTTTTAACCTCATCTATATATGTAAATATATATGTTAATAAATATATAGTTAATAATAATAATAATAATAATAATAAGAAAAGATAATAATAATAATAATAATAATATTATTATTATTATTATTATTATTATTATTATTATTAGTAATAATAATAATAATGTTCTCAATTGAAATAAAGAGAAACAGAAAAACAAAAGAAAAAGAAAAGGAAAGAAAAAGATAATATAACAAAACCCTAAAACTAAACAAATCTAAACCTATCCCTAAACTACCCCAGCGGATTCCCCCCCTCCCCCAGCAAACTCACCCGCAGCCTTCTCTCCCCATCTCTCTCTCCCTCGATATATATATATATATATATATATATATATATATACAACACACAGTTAAACCCTAACCCTACCCAGCCTCCGACCGACAGCAGCCTGCCGTCGACTGACCGCAGCCGCGCCGCCGCCGCCGCCCCGCGCCGACCGCAACACCGTCCGCTGCGCGCGCGTAGCAGCACAGCCCCGAGCCCACCTTTGAGGTATGATATCTCTCTCATCTCTCATCATTTTCTCGAACGGTTTGTCCGTATACGTTCATAACATAACCCTCTAGGATTTTCTTTCAAGCAGGACGAGTTTTTGTGCCCTGGATTGGTCGACAAATCGACCGAAAGTTGGCCGAAAAACTGACGAAAAATAGTCCAGAATTTTGACCCAAACTCCCATGTTCATGCCAAATTTGCCACCAACATGTTTAATATTTTCAAAATCTAATTAAAAGGTTTCCTTCTCAACATAATCGAGATTTTTTTGTTCTTTTAGTTTTTATTAATTTATTTTATTTATTAAATTATTCAGCCTACAAAATGACCAAAAACTTGGTATTTTAAAACTAAAATTTTATGATACGGAGTGCGCTCCGTCAAACGGAACGGCCTAGTCAGGTACCAATTATATCGAAAGGCGCGAATGGTATATCCTGACGTGTGAACTTTCGCGGAAGTTGATTCGGACGTGTGTGTGTGTAGGAATCAACCCATATTCGTAAAAAGTTCTCGTATCGTAACTTTTTGCAAACTACCACTCCATTTTATGTACGCTCGTTGGAATGATACAAAACTTGCACCATTGGATTCATGGTATCATGCTGGTCCTGTGACCCAAGTTTTACGCAATTCTGATACAGTTGACCGAGCCGTCTATTCGCGGGCCCACGGTTTGACTTGAAGAGCGAATTTGTGATCGGCTCACCGAAATCCAAAATTGGATATACCGTTGAGTTCGTATCATCGTTTAAAATTTGTTTGACCTATAATTTGTCCTATTTAGAGACCTTTACCTCTGGCACGTATTTTGGTGTAAAGTGGCTCACATGTGGACCCGTTTTGACCCAAAATTACCGTTTTGTCCCTGTGTCCAAATTGGATGCAAGGGTAGACTTTTCTGACTATCTCGCTGATTCTGGAAACTTGTTTATGTTTATTTCAGCATCCGGGTACGTTCATTCGGAGGCCATAGTTTTTGATCCCTTGTGCTTGACGTCTGGACGCTTACACTTCGTAGCTTTCTTGTCAAGCAAGTATACCTTGCCATTGTACTATGATTTATATTCCATATGGTGCATGCATTTTATTTCTGTTATTCAGTTCATATATTTTAACTGCTATATAAACTATGTATCCAAGAATAACTTGGGTGCAACGACGGTTACGTTGTATTTTATCTTTATTATATATTATGTATTTTGACCTAGGTTTACGAGACCACCACATGATTTGGAGGCATCATTAGGTTTCATTGGCCGTAACACATCGTTTACACGAATGTGAGTCTTATGTAGAACACGGACTTGCGTGACGGGCTGGCCATATGTACGTATGGGACGTGCGATAGGGAGTAACTGCTAATAAATTTGCATGCTAGGAGACTTAGCAGTTATTAGAGGTACCATCATGTCATGGATTTGGCATGAATAGAGCATGGGGTGGGGAGAACAACAAGTAAGGCGTTTGGACTCCTTTGCATTTTCCTTGTGTAACCCGCACGCTCCGCTAGAGATGCGTGGTATGATGACCCCTATATTATCTATAGGCGGCCTTTGACGTTCAAAAGATGTCACGCTTTTTAGGCCCCTGATTCTCCGAGAGAATCATGCCAATCCTATTTTAGCCAGATAGCCCACGTGTTAGAAAGTTGTTCTCAAAGTGCATTCACATAGATGGTTAGGCGACCCTTGGATGTTTATTTTCAGTACTTTATTGGCATGCTTCCATGTATCTTGTTACGTCCCTCTAAGAACCTGGTCCCTTTTCAGGTGTAGATGATCATAACTATTCGCAGAAGCACGGATCAGGACTTGCTATTTCGTTATCTTTAGAGGAGGTCTTCTCTTCGAGCCTCATTTTTTATTAGATGTACCTATTATGTTTACTTTTATATTCTAGTTGGTAGTGGATTTGTCTTCATCCAACTTTTAGTTCTTCTCGACTAATTCATATTTGGTTCATTGACATATTTGATCATTTATTTCTTTATGATTATTTTTTTGGATGAGATTTAGTTATGCCATGTGACTTGTGACAAATATATACCACTTGTGAATTATTGTTCATAATACAGCGTACGTATGTGTATGGTTACCATATATTGGAGTCTCCATATACATATAGCTGACATGCTTACGTATTCCTAGTCCTAAATATTTTGGGACTGGGGCATGACATATTTTTATGGTGGCCCATGCAGGTCGAGTTAGCCATTTCGGTTACGTAACTGTACCGAGCGGGCCTGCACCTAGGATTAGAGTTTTCGGTCTCATCTATATTTGTTACTCACCATCCTTCCAATCTATTTTATTTAAATAATTACATCATGCTTGATTCATGTACTTTCCTAATAGTTCCCTGAGTATAGCCTTCTCCTAGAATATAGGAATCCTTGTTGTTAGGATGATAATTAGGGTAACATTCCTACTAAGAATACAATTAGAATATTGGCAGCTCCTAAAATATTAGCATACCTAATGAACCCTAGCATTCAATACCTATAAATTGATTGACCATTATCCCTTGATATTTAGGAATGACTTGAGAGTAGTATAGACACTACTATGGTTAGTTAGAAATTTGATCATATTGTTTGACCATAGTATTGAGGAACCAATAGAAATCCAAGGTTGAATATTAGGACTAAACCAAACTTTCATAGTGAGATAATATAAGAGCACTATAAAATTAGATTCCTGTCTTGATATTAGCAGAACAGTACCTAAGGAAACCAAGAGAAATGAATAGAATATTTTTCTTGATCATACCTCGAACACAGAGATTAGCATACCACATTTTTCTTAGGAAACTATGATATTATCAAGAGTCTCTCTATTTAATTTTATATCTTGTTCCTCCGAAATCTTAACGCCCGCTATTTGTGCGACGACTAAAATTTTTTCTTCATACTTCAATTCGTGCCACCTGACCATTCTGATTGTAGGCCAAGTGATTGTCACGACCCACACCCGAAATTTGGGCATGAGTCGTGGGTACGTCCAGCCTACGCCGCAGCATCGACGGTAGAACGCTGTCTAGGTCCCAACATATAATATATCCTGTCCATAGTCTCAACTCCGCACAGAAGACAAAGATAATAATCCACAGTTCTATGATATACTCAATCACAAATTAAATAGAAATAATAGCACGATGAGAATAGAAAAGAGTTCTAATAAAAACCAACCATAATAAGTCTAACTCAAATCTTGGGTCTAAATGACCTCACAAAGTCACAAATAAAAATACAACTCAGTCTCAGTCTAAAACAATAATTGCAGAAAATAATCTAAGAACAGCCAGGTAAATTCTCCTCTAGGCTAGGCAACTCCTCTGGGTTTTCTGGAGTGAAATCACCCTCTAATCCTGGGCCGTAATGAGTGGGGCAAAGATCCTCCAAGTCCTCTGAAAAATGTTATCCAGTCAGGATTGGAGCGAAGCACAAGCACTAACAGCAGTTTCATTAAATTGACAAAATCTATAAACAGTGTAAGAAATACAAGATGGAAATAAATGCTGGAAATGTAAATACTGGAGAAAAATGGAAATAGGCAATGGAGCATCTAGCAATGAACAATAAATAGTGAATGCTAGACAATAAGTAGTGAATGCTGGAACAGATGAATCTGAATAAAATAGACATCTAGCTAAGTGTTTGAAATATTAGTTTATTATGTGATCGGCTTGGGACTTGATCAGGCTGGTTATATATGATTAACTATGATTCCTGTAGGTCAGGCTAACCATATGGTTAGCTATGATGCATGTAGTGGTCAGGTTAATCATATATAACAGCTATGATGCATGTAAGATGGTCAGGCCGCACCCAACGTGAGAAGTGGGGTGAGCTATGATGCATGTAAAGGATTTGGATATGATCACATAATCTACTAATAGTTCTCCATCCCCCAGCTAGCACGATGGATTCCAATCATGACTCCTCATGATGGGGATCTAGGGTGCTAACCCGTGTATCCATAGTGTCGGAATCAAGTATGTAATGCACTATAATTTATAGAAGTAATCAACAATGAAAACTGTCAGAGAATGTACTCGCCTGTGGTCCTGAGCAAAATGTGAGGATCGATGTCCAAGATGAAGTCACAGTCACCTAAAAATATCAAGTATCATATCAAAAAGTATTTTAAAAAGGCTACATGCATACCTAGTTCTATGCTAGGTACAGGGTCCTTTCTAGGTCTATGCAAGGTTAGTTAGGTCAACACTAGACTAACTATTAGTCTACATTAGTTAATACCTAACTAATACTACTAATACTAACTAATATTTACTATACTAGATGTTATTAATCATATCATTGACTCATATACTATGGTACTAAGTTATTACTTAATCATATCACACTTACCCTGATAATTTAGTATTACACACCCCCATGTATCAATACCTTAAGGACTGACACACACTTTACCTCTTGTTTTCCTTACTGTACACCTAGCTAATATTACTGATACTATATATATGACTTATAAATATACTTGTATTAAGCTATAACTAATATCTCACCTAGGACTTAATACCTACCCTATTACATTATACTATTACCTTGGTAGCACCCACCAGCTTACCTACACTAGGCATCTTGATACACTATATGGACTTCTATAACACTAGTATATAAATACCATAACTATATTACCTATAAAATATTACTGACACTAACCAATTTATACCTTAACATATCTTATATCTTAACATTTACCCATATTCAACCCCAACTTGACATCCCCACTACACACTAGCCTAGTACACATTTAACATTTAATACCCATACCCGTATCAAGGTCTAACCCAAATATCTTGGGATACACATCTATAACATATCCCTCACGCACTAGCACTCTTATTTACACCATACCAGCCAATTACCCTCACTGCCTACCCTAAATCGTCACTCATACAACCACTGCTATTGTTACACTAAATTGCAGTTATACACTACTGATCTCTACTTCAAAATATGACCACAACTTATCCCTTCATCATACCTCAGTTCAAAGCAACTGACTGGCTAAACCATATGCTCTTTTTCCCCCCTCAAAATCTGAACAAGGTTCAGTTACCCCCAATACTTGTCTCAGGTATCAGACCCCTGGACCCGAGCCTACCCATCCTGCAGTGCCCATCTGAAACTCATACCACTATTCAGTTCCCTGAAGCAGTGCCTACCCAAGACTTGCCTTCATAAGCCCAAGTCTGCAAAACCCCTTACACTTCACACATGATATTCATTGGTACGCTCCTACACAGACCCACAGTACACCATATTAACATCTACAAACCATACTCACCATATTATGATGCACCCTCTCACTGCAGGTATAACTGAGCACTACTATGCTTGCTTGCGTAGACTTAGTTCACCCAATTTCTTGCACATACCTGTGTACTACAGGCCTATCCCCCTCTATTGATTCACACTGAACCCGACCCCTCTCAACACAGGCATATCACTACATACTACTGCTACACACAGAATAATACTGTAACTTACACACAGATATACACACAGCACTAAAACTATCAGTATACACACACACACGAACCTGGGAATTTGCTGAGACACACACACACACTGGACCACACTAACACTCAGGTATGATACCCTGAAATCCACACACAGGAAATACACTGATCTGGACAGGGTCTAACTGATACACTACATCAATCCTACACTACATAATCCCACATAGGTATAGCCTAGTTACAACCTGGAACAAAACTCTCTATACACAGGTTTACAGTATAGGTACACTGAGAATCACTACTCACACATAGATATATGATACTCGATACAAGGACACATATACAGGTTCACTACTGGCACATGAACTGATACCTAGGTTCTGATACACACTGAAATTCCGCACAGTTGCCCCCAACCCGACTACACAGAAACACGGCTAACACAGGGGACTCACACTGACATCTAACACAATGAACACACTGCTCCACAGGAAATTTCCCAACACACATGCATAGATCTGGACCAACCCGACTGTGCACACAGTTTCCCCCAAATTCCTACTGTACAATGAATGCCCCCAAACACACAATATCTATATTCAATACGTATGTAAATATGGGTGAGTATATATATAAGTTTAACCTGCAATATTAGAACACGTAGATAGGTAATCCCTAAGAACCATATCACCAAACACTTGGTGTGCAGAAAAAACGAATTTACATATCAACCCATAAATCCTCAATCAAACCCTAAAAATCAAGATCAAAACTAAATGTAGGAGATGTAAACATGCCTACACGAAATCCCTAAGTTTAGGGTTCCAGAAATTTGGGGAGAACACTCGAAAATTCACTAAAACCCTATATCTCCTAGGTTTACATGTAGAATCCCTAAAATTTGAATTCTACACCTTAGGGTGGGTTCCTAATGGGCATTAACATCTGAAAACAGAATTTAAATGAATAAAAAATAGGGTTTTACCTGTAGGGATGGTTTCTCCAATGGGAGTTCTTCTTCCCCAAGGCTTTTGACCCAAGTTCCTTGCTTTCCTTGCTTTGGAGGAGAAGAATGGGATCCCTAGGATTTGATCTCGAAATTTGGAGTAGGGAGATGGCTTCCTTGATGGAGGCTAGGGTTTCTCCTTTCTACATGAAGGAAGAGAGGGTTCCCTTTTATATTAAGGCCCAGTTAGGGTCTCTAATGCATAGTCTAGGTTTAACCCCTAGGTTAGGTCATGTAGAACCTAATTAACTAAGGTTTAGCCAGTCTAGGGTTTGAGGTCCAAACCTAAAGTTTGAATTCTAGGGTTTCTCTAGAACTGGGTTTTCAAATTAGGGTTTAGTCATTAGGGTTTGTCCTAATGAGTTCTAGGGTTTGACCTAAAACCAAATATTATTAACAACATATAATTACTTTATAAAACTCAGCAGATTAATTACATACATATATATTCAGAATAGTAAAATTACACAAATGCCCTTATTTGGAAAAGTGGTAGTGACAGTGATTTCTTTTATGTATGATATATAGGTTGCTAGAATTATAGTTGTTAATCTTGAATTTTGAAATTATGTGCTTAGTAGTTAGAACTTGATAGTTGAGTTGTTCATTTAGATTATGATTTTATGATTATCCTTTAGTTTCAAATCAAGTAATCTATTCCACATATCTTAATACAGGTTATATCCTCTTTCACTTGAGATCCAATAACTTCTCTATTCTTAATATTAATATTTTTGTTCTATAAGCACAATGATTAAGACTTAAAATGATCATTATCTATATAGTGCAATAGGATACACTAATAAGTACCAAGATCTTTTCCCGTGTATCCTAACAAGAGTTTCTACTTTATCCCCATAAGGCAGTTACAGTATTAGTTGATCCTTGTAAGTTGGGTAGTATGCCTCAAAACCTAGTATCACATAGTCCTTTTGACCGATTAATGAAGTGTAATTGAATGACACCAACTATAGACTTGCATAATATCATGCCCCAGTCCCAAAAATACGAAGGACTAGGACACGTAAGCATGCCAGCCGCATGGATATGGCAACTCCAATATATGGAAACCAAGTCCATACGTACGCTGTAATATGAATATAAAATCCACAAGTGGTATAAAATGTAATACAAGTCAAAGGGTAAAATCTAAATCTTATCCACCAAAATCATATAGAAATAAATAACCAGTATCTATGAAACTAGATCTCAATAAGAAGTATCTAAGGATGATAGTTGGATGGAGACAAATCCACTACCAACTCGAATATAAGAGCAAATATAATATTAGTACAACACCACAACACAATATAAGAATACCAGCTATCAATCACCGCTCGATGAGAAGACATCCTCGGATCACATGTAACCATCCAAATCTGCGCTCCTGCAAATACTCAAGAAAAGATACACCTGGCAGCAGACCAGGTCCTCAGAGGGACGTAACAAGATACAGAAAATATGAGCCAATTTGAATATAGTAAACATGCATAATGTTTGAAAATAGATAAGTACGCTGTACAGGACAATCTATATGAATGCAAATGAGGACAACTTTTCGACGTATGGGCAAGGGTAGGCTACTCGATCTAATCCTCACAACCTCACGCTCGTCAGTGGACATCATCAGCCGACATACCTCTGGGGTAGCGACCCTCGGACTCCATCAATCGACATATCTTGGGGGTAGCGACCATCGGACACGACCACCATAGTGCGTGCTAGTTACTATAGTTTACCAGAGTGGTTAAAAGCCTATACGCCTAATGATTGTCCTCTGATGATACTAAGTGGCAAGTGTGTGTCAACATATCTAATATATAGTAATGACTGAAAGAAACTACACATGCAATAAATAAACAGAAATGCAATAAATATACATAAATATACTAAGCATGCAAAATATGGTAAGCAATTTGGCAAGGTATCTTGCCTGGGGTCCTGCTGCTGGTATAAATCAGAGTCCAAGTCACAGTCCAAATAGCCTATGTATTACAAATTTATCACGTCAAAAGATAATTTATTTTAATTTATTTAATTCTGGAATAATTACTCTAAACTCCTATTTTAATCTTATTATTCTGATTTTTATGTTAATTCTAAATTTTGTCCAAAAAAACTAAATTTTATCAACTCGAGACTCATAGCACGCAAATCGAGACGATCTGTTGACCAAAAAGTCAATCGACACAAACTTAACTTTCATGCATGATTTCCTGTAGATTTCAGCGTCAAAAACATGCTGGAATTTATGGCCCATCCGAATTCAAATTCGTTTGGGAATTATGGCACATACAAATTTTGTATTGTGCACCGATGGTTAAATTCTAACCTAGAAGTTCTATAGAATTAAAAGTATATAAATACTTTGAAATAAATTCTGGGAAAAATATATGTCGATTATCTCGACATTAGCTTTCCGAAACATGAAACGGTTCGTAATTCTGATTCCTGGTTCTCCCGAAATCATGAATACATCAAAATACGTCTATTTTTGGACATGCTGTGCTCTACGAATTTTCCAGAATTTAATACTAATAATTTAGAAAAACAATTTATATAATCAAAAATCTAACCTCATTATCATTCTAACAAAAAAAACTGAAGCGCGTTTGGAGTCCGGAGCTAGAAGATATCGTCTTTTTAATTCGTCATAACTAGTAGAAAATGAGGCTGAATTTATGATAAATTTTGTCTATTTTTGGACGAAAAAGAGAGGAATTTGGGGAAGAAAAATATGAAGGATGAGGTATTTATAATGGTGGACACTACTTAATTAAATACGACTAGGATTGGTTAATTTGGATAGGATTATGATGAATTTAAATAAGGATAGGATATGCATGAAGTTGATTTCCTAGTAGGTTCAGGATTTGAATTAATTTAAAATAGAGTTTAAATTTATCTCAATAATTTATAATCTTAAATATAATTAAATATAATACAAATAATTTATAAAATCTTATTAATATCTATTAACACTAAATTAGCATCTATCTAATATTAAGACTATATATATCCAAATAAATCCTAATTAATTTAAAAAATCTAAATAAATTTCTTAAAATTCTAAATAAATTACAAAAAAATATAATTAAATATTTTAAACTAAAATAAATATTTTGTAGGAACGACATGCAAGTATGGTCGTATAGTAAATCATAAAAGTCCAAGAAATTTATGTTTTCTAAGTTTTAATTACCAAAAATTCTAGAAAAATCTCCAAAAATCTAAAATAACCTAAATTAATTCTCAATGAATATTTATATAAGTAAATATTCTAAAAAAATATTTTCTAATTAACTAAGAGAATACTCTAAATAAATTCAACATCTATGATAAATATAATAATATAAAATATACACAAATACCTATTTTGGGTGAGGGAGTTTACAATCTACCCAACTTAAAATAATTTCGTCCTCGAAATTAAAGTAAGACATAATTTGTTAAATCCTTCACATTCGTACACAAGGTATGTCAATCGCAATCTCTTTCAAAAATTTAAATAACAAAATCTATTCGAATCTATTGCGATCATTTCAAAATTAATATAACCACTGTTTAAATCAAAATTCAACCTGTCGTAATCTCTTCTCGATTTTTAAATAATCAAAAGCCAAATCTAACTCAAGTCTATATGACATCCCACATCAAAATTTATATCATAATTTCCAACTATCATAATCTCCTCTAGACTTTGAACAATAAACAATTCTAATCAAATCTTATTCCTATTCTCAAATTAAAAATTTTGTCCTCTTCAAATATTTAAACTCAATTTACATCCTCAATATTTCAACTAGGTGATCCAACAATCAAAATTAAACTTTTAATTCAAATCATCAAATTGTAAAATTTAAATCTAATTCACCAGTTGTTCAAGTCTAAAATTCTATATTTATCCTAAAAATTTAAATCGATGATTCATCCTTCAATATTCAAAATTTAAATTATGTGCTCAAAGTATAAATATTGGGTCCTCAATATCAAGATTTTTAAAATTTTATTAAATCCTCATTATCTTAATCCTTCTTTTAAAAATTTTCAAAATTAAAATAACTTGAATCTCCCAATCTAATCTTACTTGATCACAATCTAAAAAAAATTTCTCTCAAGTTGACAATGCACTGCTACCCAACTTAGAATTTATCCATCTATCACAGAAGGCTATATACTTTAAGAAAAATATTCCTTAATTTATTTACTCATGTCATTCAATCCTCAAAACTTCAAAGCCGATTATATCATATATGATATATCCTTAATTACAAAAGAATAATCCTCAAGTATGTGATCGGCCTACGGGGTATATCTAGTACTCTCTGTGTATTAAACTTATACCAAGCACGAGGTTTCGTCTTTCCGAAATAAGGGAAGACGGAGATCGATAATAAAGAGTTCAAGGGCGAGGTAATAGAATAGAATTATCGGGATCAGGGCGTTTAAAGAATTCAAATAGGAATTGTCAAAGCAGTTGTGGATTGAAGTCCTATTTTGGTAATGCCTATCCACATGCTCGTATCGGTACAGTTATATAATGGATACGATATGCTTAGACATATCTAGAGGGCAAGTACAGGTGTCTACTAGTCAACTATATATCTCAATCCACGTAAAGTATTATTGCGAAGGGCGAATCAAGCGCATTATGGCTAGCTAGACCATAATACACTGATTCTGATTGGACAATTTGTATTAGTGTGGTTGATCAGGCCCCAATAACACATATGTCGTGAACAAGCTCGATATAAGATTAAGCTTGCAAAAACTAGGCTATAATAGCAGCATAATTCAAGGTAGCACAGAAAATATAACGCTGGATTATGATGTGAGAAGTTATAAAATAATTCAAGTTCGCAAAAGCAAAAATAACATAAGCAATAATAATAAAAGACTCTACAATCTCTACAGTTATCATACAACCTCCTTATCTAAGTCGCTAGTCGACCAAATAGGGCAAGGACCTCTAAATTCTATGGTCTGAATAAACACTGCCGTCTTTTGCTAGCATGCGATAAATATCATTCGGTTATACTTCAATTAATAGGTCAAAAGACTATGTGATACTAGGTGTCAAACATTATGGTAAAACTTCTAACTAACTCTAGTAGTGTCTATACTACTCTCAAGTCTTCTTAATACATCAAGGGGTAATGGTATAACAATATAAAGATAAGGAATTCTAGGTTCACTAGATATTCTAAACTTAGTGGTGTGTCTATATTCTCATTGTATTCTTAATAGGTGTGCTACTCTAATTATCATCCTAATAACAGGTGTTCCTATATTCTAGCAGAAGACTATACTCAAGGAACTATTAGGGAAGCACATCAATCAAGCAGGATACAATTGTTCAAAATAGAACAGATAGGAGGAGATGAATCACAGTCAATTGTGGATGAGATCCTATACTCTAGTCCTAGGGGCAGGCTTGTTCGGTACAGTAACGTAACAGAGACAATATGCTCTCGACCTGCATGGGCCACCACAAAAATATATCACGCCCCAGTCCCAAAAATACGTAGGACTAGGACACGTAAGCATGCCAGCCGCATGGATATGGCAACTCCAATATATGGAAACCAAGTCCATACGTACGCTGTAATATGAATAAAAAATCCATAAGTGGTATAAAATATAATACAAGTCACAGGGTAAAATCTAAATCTCATCCACCAAAATTATATTGAAATAAATAACCAGTATCTATGAAACTAGATCTCAATAAGAAGTATCTAAGGACGATAGTTGGATGGAGACAAATCCACTACCAACTCGAATATAAGAGCAAATACAATATGAGTACAACACCACAACACAATATAAGAATACCAGCTATCAATCACCGCTCGATGAGAAGTGTCACGACCCGCACCCGAAAGTTCGGGCACGAGTGCGTGGGTACGTCCAGCCTACGCCGCAGAATCGGCGGTAGTACGCTGTCTAGGTCAAATCCAGCTTTACTAACTAGCTCATTCACAAATAACATAGGCAAGATAATAATGAGAATTGAAACTTAAGATTGTAACTGAAATAAATGTGACAACAGATTTAATTGTTTTAGTACAGAAATTCAGAATGAAATCGGGGACAAACCCGATTACTAAGATAAAGGGCAAAACTAAGATAACTACTGCTAACTACTCAGCAGGAGTAGCTTCCTGTGCGGGAACTGGCTCTGCAACTGTATCACCTGCTGCCTCATAGGGGCCATAGTAGGTGGGGGCAAGGTTCTCATCATCGCCTAAACAACAGATCCAGTCAGGAAAGGAGCAAAGTACACAGTGCACAACAAGGTTAAACTAAATATTTTATGACAATTAAATATTGGATATCATGCTGAGAAACAGCATTAACAGAACATTATCATCTCAGAGTTAACTGTAAACAGGAATATGAGAATCAGAAATAAATGAAACAGGAAATGAAACTACAATAGCCAGCAGGAAATAAACATGACCAGAACTATCTGTGTGAACTTGTGTTTGTTTTAGAATACATAGTTGGCATGTAGGGGTTTATAAGGCTAATCCGGCCGTCATGAACGGCTATTAAACAGGGGAAATCGGGATCCGGCTGAGGTACAGTCGTGTACCAACAGCTATTAAACAGGACAAGGGGAAGGGTAAACTACATGCCTTCTAGGTATTCTCCCACCCGACATGAAAAACAAGACAGGAACTACCAATATTCAAGACATGAAATTCAACATTTCTAACACGATGTGTAATCATCGAGGGTACATGTAAGACAGGGAATTAATTATCATAATATATAAAGATTAACTTGAGGTGCAGGTACTTGCCTGTTGTTTGGATCTGATTAATTTGGTTCTTGGTAGAAAAGTCCAGAGATGAGTCCAAAAGCTGAAATAGACATTACCATCATGCTCAGAAGATGTCAAATAGCTAGCAATGCCTGTCCTTGGGTCCAATTTGGAGACAAAGACAAAAACGGCAGTTTCGGGCCAAAACGGGCTCCGCCGGTGGGCCCGCTTTGCACCGAAAAACGTGTCCGGGTTAAAGGTCTCCAAATTCACCAAACTTAGTATCA
The DNA here is from genome assembly GCA_036927795.1 of Iris macrosiphon. Lineage (NCBI taxonomy): Eukaryota > Viridiplantae > Streptophyta > Magnoliopsida > Asparagales > Iridaceae > Iris > Iris macrosiphon. The sequence goes on from JAYESA010000005.1 coordinate 131,075,517, forward strand.
ACAGGTCAGGAACGTTGATACAAACCCAACGGAACTTCCAGATTTGGATTCCGATGAGCCGAACACGAAATCGCCCGTCGAGCGGGGCCTGTGGGGCCCACGACACGCGATTTCGTCAACGTTCTCAGAATCGAACCAAACTTGACCCACAGGACCAGCGTATCGCTACGAGTCCGATGGCGCAAGTTTCGTCTCGATCTGACGAGTGTACACAAAGTTAGGGTGAATTACAGAAAGGGCAGATACGGGGCGATGTCCGCGGATACGCGTTAATTCCGGTGTGCACGCACACCCGAATCAGCTTCCACGAAATCTCACACATCCGTATCGACGATGCGCACGTATCTGTAAAGACCGCACGCGACCAAGTCGTCCCGTTTGGCGGGGCGCACTCAGTTCCGGGGTGAAATAGGGTCTGGTTTTTCCTGTTTTTGGATCACGGTGTGCGACCACAGGACGCGATGCCCCGAACAGTTTGTCCGGACACCGAGAGGGTCATACAGGCTTCACAACGTAATTTGCAGAATCAAAAACGGAGTTACGAGCAAAAAGATACACGCACCTGAAGGGGACCCAAAAACCGGGTTCGAACCGTGTCCGACTCGTGTTGGACACAGGGACCGAAATGGGGTTAGGGTTAGGGTTCTGGTCGGAGACGGCGGCACAGCGGCGACTCGCGGTCGGGGAAGGCCGCCGGGGGCTAGGGCGGGTGTTGCGTGGTTTGTCGGCGGCGAGCGGCAGACGCCGGAGGCGGGCGGAGCAGCTCTGGGGCAGCGGGGTCGTCGGGCTCGAGCGCGGGTCTCCGGCGACTGGGCTGAGGCGGGCTGGAGGCGAGCGAGGCGGCGGAGCTGGCGGGAAGCGGCGGCGTCCACGGGCGGCGGCTGGAGAGCGGTGCGGAGGAGGGATGGCCGGAGAGGGGAAGTCGGGGGGGTTTAAATGGGGAAAGAGGAGCGGGGGAGGCGCCGGGTGAGGCGGGCCGGAGTGGGCGACGTGGCCGCGGGGTGAGGGGCGCGCGGCCGGGCTAGGCGCCGCGTGGCCGGAGTCGGCGGCGCCGGATGCGGAGGGGACCTGTTCAGACGGAGAGAGGGGCTGGAGAGCGGGTCAGTGGGCGGCGGGTCGGGTCTGGGCAGACCCGACCCGACCCGCAAGGAGCGGGCTGGGCTCGGCCCAACGGGCTGGGCCGGGCCGGAGCGGGCCGGGCTGGGCTGATTTATAATAATAACAATAATAATAATAGTAATAATAATAATAATAATTAGTATAATTAATTAATTAATTAATAAAATAGTTTTTAGGCATTTAAAAATAGGTCCGGGGCCCGATAAATTCCAGAAAAATTACCCTAAGTCCAGTTTTTCATTTTACACACAAAAATATTATTTTCATAATATTTTAATGTTGTTTCATATCAATTAAAAATCATGTAATAATTTAAAACCCTGATTTTAATTTCAGAAAATTCCCAGAAAATTCCAGAAAATTGCGAAAGATCCTAATTTTAATATTTTAAAAAAATCAGGGGCTTACAATCTACCCAACTTATAAAAATTTTGTCCTCAAAATTTAAATTAGCAGGATTCTCTCTGTCCAAACTCACTTGATTACAGTCTAACGGGTTTCTCTCAGGTGGACATTGCGGTCGCTACCCAACTTAGAATTCTACCCATATCCTCTAAGGCTGTACAACTAGTAAAGCTAGGTCTCAACTTAATAAATTTGGGTATTGAATCTTAAGTCTGCAACACAAAACACAGCACATAGGGTCTTGTCTTAGTCATAAAGGGTTATCATCAATTCGTCCGGTCTGAGGGGTATGTCTAGCACTACAAATCAACTTATACCAACCACAGGTTTTTGTCTTCCCGAGACGAGGATCAATAATAAAGAGTTTAAGGGCGAGGTGGTAGAACAGAGGTATAGGGATCAAGACGTTTAAGGAATTCTAATGGGAATTGTCAGGCGGTTATGGATTGAGATTCTATTCTGGTAATGCTGATACGATATGCTCGGACGTATTTAGGGGCAAGTATACTAGTCAACTATATATCTCAATCCACGTAAAGTAGTTGTGCGAAGTGCGAATCAAAATGCACTAAGGTTGATCAGACCGTAGTACACTGATTCTGAGTAGACACTTGTATTAGTGGGGTTGATCAGGCCTCAATAATATAGGTGTCACGAACAAGCCCGATAAAGAGTAAGCTTGCAAAACTAGGCTATAAAATAGCAGCATTAGTCGAGTTTAGCAAAATTAAGTGCGCTAGATGATGATGAAAAGAGGTACAAATTTTGACGTCCACAGAATAACACAAAATGAGCACAATAGCAAAAGCCTAAGGAATCTATACAGTTATCAAATTTAAAAGCATACTAGGTTACTTAGCAAGTTCAAAGTTACTAGGTTGGGGCTGAGGTCACGAACAACAGGCACAAAGACAATACTAGAAAAGGTATATACGAATCACTTACGCGCATTGGCTGCTTCCAGAGTTTGTGCGTTCTCCACGGTCATCACGTAAGCTTGTCCGCGTCCTGGAGCAGTGGGGCAGTCCCTCACTTGATGTTCTGGTGATCCACAATATAGACAGGCACCCAGTCTCTTCCTACAAACTTGCCAGGTGTGACCTTGTTTTTGGCAAAAGTTACAAGCAGCAGCTTGTCGGTTCTGTCCTTGAGCCTGGTGTTGGGGTGCTGGAGCTCGAGGGAGAGGACGCTGAGTTCGCTGCGGGGCCCTCTGCTGTTGCTGTTGTTGAAAAGGGCGTTTGTTGGGTCCTGTACTTCCAGTATCTCTTTCCCGTTTTAGTTTATGTACCCTGTCTCTCTCAACGCCTTGTGCCACGCTCAAGATTTCCTCGTAGGTGCGAGCTCGGCTGGTGGTGACAGCAAGACGAATATCCGGAGACAATCCCTTCTTGAATCTACGGGCTCTGTCCTCCGGGGTACGAACCATGTACTCCGCAAAGTGGCTTAACCTGCTAAATTCAGCAGTATACTCATCAACAGTCAGGTTACCTTGCTCCAGTCTCTCGAATTGGCTTTCGAGAGCTTCCTGAGCCACTTCGGGGTAAAATTTCTCCTTGAATAGCCTCTTAAAATCTGCCCAGGTGAGGTCAGGAGCAGATAGTTGGGGTTCATCTCTGAACCAGGTCCGAGCTATGTCGAACAGTTGCAGGCTTGCGGACTCCACTTTGAGATCATCAGGAACCCGAGCAGTCTTCAGGAGTCTCTCTACGTTCTCTATCCATTCATCGGCATAGAGAATGCCTTCAGTTCCGTAGAATTCCAGGGGTCTTAGGTTCTTGAAATCTTTGGCACTTCCTGGCCTCTTTTGTGGTGACTCTCGGGTCCGAAGAGCTTCTGAAAGGCTGGTCCGCAGAAGGGCCGTCTGTTCTTTCTGGGATTCCACCAATCCCTGGAACACTCCTAGCAGCTGTGCCCCATCTAGGGTAACTGCCGGAACAGATGGAGGCGGCGGGAGTGCAAGAGTCTCGGGCACATTCTGCTCAGCTGGTTCTGATGTGCCTCCTACAGTATTCCTGGTCTGGACCATTCTGAAAGATTAAGGGATAGGAAGATCAGAATAGAATACTTGGAAATCAAAGGCGATAGGAAAACTGAGCAGAGATGATATCAAGAATTGAAATAAGGACCCTATACTGTGAATGAGCTTTTCCTAGAATCCTCAATCTTATTCCATACCCTGTCCTAGGGTATTACCCTATTTAAGGATAGGACCTGCATGGGCCACCATAAAAATGTGTCACGACCCGCACCCGGAAGTTCGGGCACGAGTGCGTGGGTACGTCCAGCCTACGCCGCAGAATCGGCGGTAGTACGCTGTCTAGGTCAAATCCAGCTTTACTAACTAGCTCATTCACAAATAACATAGGCAAGATAATAATAAGAATTGAAACTTAAGATTGTAACTGAAATAAATGTGACAACAGATTCAATTGTTTTAGTACAGAAATTCAGAATGAAATCGGGGACAAACCCGATTACTAAGATAAAGGGCAAAACTAAGATAACTACTGCTAACTACTCAGCAGGAGTAGCTTCCTGTGCGGGAACTGGCTCTGCAACTGTATCACCTGCTGCCTCATAGGGGCCATAGTAGGTGGGGGCAAGGTTCTCATCATCGCCTAAACAACAGATCCAGTCAGGAAAGGAGCAAAGTACACAGTGCACAACAAGGTTAAACTAAATATTTTAGGACAATTAAATATTGGATATCATGTTGAGAAACAGCATTAACAGAACATTATCATCTCAGAGTTAACTGTAAACAGGAATATGAGAATCAGAAATAAATGAAACAGGAAATGAAACTACAATAGCCAGCAGGAAATAAACATGACCAAAACTATCTGTGTGAACTTGTGTTTGTTTTAGAATACATAGTTGGCATGTAGGGGTTTTTAAGGCTAATCAGGCCGTCATGAACGGCTATTAAATAGGGGAAATCGGGATCCGGCTGAGGTACAGTCGTGTACCAACAGCTATTAAACAGGACAAGGGAAAGGGTAAACTACATGCCTTCTAGGTATTCTCCCACCCGACATGAAAAACAAGACAGGAACTACCAATATTCAAGACATGAAATTCAACATTTCTAACACGATGTGTAATTATCGAGGGTACATGTAAGACAGGGAATTAATTATCACAATATATAAAGATTAACTTGAGGTGCAGGTACTTGCCTGTTGTTTGGATCTGATTAATTTGGTTCTTGGGAGAAAAGTCCAGAGATGAGTCCAAAAGCTGAAATAGACATTACCATCACGCTCAGAAGATGTCAAATAGCTAGAAACACCTGTTCTTGGGTCCAAATTGGAGACAAGGACAAAAACGGCAGTTTCGGGCCAAAACGGGGTCCGCCGGTGGGCCCGCTTTGCACCGAAAAACGTGTCCAGGTTAAAGGTCTCCAAATTCACCAAACTTAGTATTAACAGGTTAGGAACGCTGATACGAATCCAACGGAACTTCCAAATTTGGATTCCGATGAGCCGAACACGAAATCGCCCGTCGAGCGGGGCTTGTGGGGCCCACGACACGCGATTTTGTCAACGTTCTCAGAATCGAACCAAACTTGACCCACAGGACCAGCGTATCGCTACGAGTCCGATGGCGCAAGTTTCGTCTCGATCTGACGAGTGTACACGAAGTTAGGGTAAATTGCAGAAAGGGCAGATACGGGGCGATGTCCGCGGATACGCGTTGATTCCGGTGTGCACGCACACCCGAATCAGCTTCCACGAAATATCACACATCCGTATCGACGATGCGCACGTATCTGTAAAGACCGCACGCGACCAAGTAGTCCCGTTTGGCGGGGCGCAATCAGTTCCGGGGTAAAATAGGGTCTGGTTTTTCCTGTTTTTGGATCGTGGTGTGCGATCACCACAGGACGCGATGCCCCGAACAGTTTGTCCGGACACCGAGAGGGTCATACAGGCTTCATAACGCAATTTGCGGAATCAAAAACGGAGTTACGAGCAAAAAGATACACGCACCTGAAGGGGACCCGAAAATCGGGTTCGAACCGTGTCCGACACGTATCCGACTCGTGTCGGACAAAGGGACCGAAATAGGGTTAGGGTTAGGGTTCTGGCCGGAGACGGCGGCACAACGGCGGCTCACAGTGGGGGGAGGCCGCCGGGGGCTAGGGCGGGTGCTGCGTGGTTGGTCGGCGGCGAGCGGCAGACGCCGGAGGCGGGCGGAGCAGCTCTGGGGCAGTGGGGTCGTCGGGCTCGAGCGCGGGTCTCCGGCGACTGGGCTGAGGCGGGCTGGAGGCGAGCGAGGCGGCGGAGCTGGCGGGAAGCGACGGCGTCCGCGGGCGGCGGCTGGAGAGCGGTGCGGAGGAGGGATGGCCGGAGAGGGGAAGTCGGGGGGGTTTAAATGGGGAAAGAGGAGCGGGGGAGGCGCCGGGTGAGGCGGGCCGGAGTGGGCGACGTGGCCGCGGGGTGAGGGGCGCGCGGCCGGGCTAGGCGCCGCGTGGCCGGAGTCGGCGGCGCCGGATGCGGAGGGGACCGGTTCAGGCGGAGAGAGGGGCTGGAGAGCGGGTCAGTGGGCGGCGGGTCGGGTCTGGGCAGACCCGACCCGACCCGCAAGGGAGCGGGCTGGGCTCGGCCCAACGGGCTGGGCCGGGCCGGAGCGGGTCGGGCTGGACTGATTTATAATAATAACAATAATAATAATAGTAATAATAATAATAATAATTAGTATAATTAATTAATTATTTAATAAAATAGTTTTTAGGCATTTAAAAATAGGTCCGGGGCCCGATAAATTCCAGAAAAATTATCCTAAGTCCAGTTTTTCATTTTACACCCAAAAATATTATTTTCATAATATTTTAATATTGTTTAATATCAATTAAAAATTATGTAATAATTTAAAACCCTGATTTTAATTTCAGAAAATTCCCAGAAAATTCCAGAAAATTACGAAAGATCCTAATTTTAATATTTTGAAAAAATCAGGGGCTTACAAGAAGACATCCTCGGATCACATGTAACCATCCAAATCTGCGCTCTTGCAAATACTCAAGAAAAGATACACCTGGCAGCAGACCAGGTCCTCAGAGGGACGTAACAAGATACAGAAAATACGAGCCAATTTGAATACAGTAAACATGCATAATGTTTGAAAATAGATAAGTATGCTGTACAGGACAATCTATATGAATGCAAATAAGGACAACTTTTTGACGTATGGGCAAGGTAGGCTACTCGATCTAATCCTCACAACCTCACGCTCGTCAGTGGACATCATCAGCCGACATACCTCTGGGGTAGCGACCCTCGGACTCCATCTATCGACATACCTCGGGGGTAGCGACCATCGGACACGACCACCATAGTGCGTGCTAGTTACTATGGTTTACCAGAGTGGTTAAAAGCCCATACGCCTAATGATTGTCCTCTCATGATACTAAGTTGCAAGTGTGTGTCAACATATCTAATATATAGTAATGACTGAAAGAAACTACACATGCAATAAATAAACAGAAATACAATAAATATACATAAATATACTAAGCATGCTAAATACTGTAAGCAATTTGGCAAGGTATCTAGCCTGGGGTCCTGCTGCTGGTATAAATCAGAGTCCAAGTCACAGTCCAAATAGCCTATGTATTACAAATTTATCACGTCAAAAGATAATTTATTTTAATTAATTTAATTCTAGAATAATTACTCTAAACTCCTATTTTAATCTTATTATTCTGATTTTTATGTTAATTCCTAAATTTTGTCAAAAAAAAACTGAATTTTATCAACTCGAGACTCATGGCACGCAAATCGAGGCGATCTGTTAACCAAAAAGTCAACCGACACAAACTCAACTTTCATGCATGATTTCCTGTAGATTTCAGCGTCAAAAACATGTTGGAATTTACGGCTCGTCCGAATTCAAATTCGTTTGGGAATTATGGCACATACAAATTTTGTATTGTGCACCGATGGTTAAATTCTAACCTAGAAGTTCTATAGAATTAAAAGTATATAAATACTTTGAAATAAATTCTAGGAAAAATATATGTTGATTATCTCGACATTAGCTTTCAGAAACATGAAACGGTTCGTACTTCTGATTCCTGGTTCTCCCGGAATCACGAATACATCAAAATATGTCTATTTTTGGACATGCTGTGCTCTACAAATTTTCCAAAATTTAATACTAATAATTTAGAAAAAAAATTTATATAATCAGAAATCTAACCTCATTATCATTCTAACAAAAAAAACTGGAGCACGTTTGGAGTCCGGAGCTAGGAGATATCGTCTTTTTAATTCGTCATAACTAGTAGAAAATGAGGCTGAATTTATGACAAATTTTGTCTATTTTTGGACGAAAAAGAGAGGAATTTGGGGAAGAAAAATATGAAGGATGAGGTATTTATAATGGTGGACACTACTTAATTAAATACGATTAGGATTGGTTAATTTGGATAAGATTATGATGAATTTAAATAAGGATAGGATATGCATGAAGTTGATTTCCTAGTAGGTTCAGGATTTGAATTAATTTAAAATAGAGTTTAAATTTATCTCAATAATTTATAATCTTAAATATAATTAAATATAATACAAATAATTTATAAAATCTTATTAATATCTATTAACACTAAATTAGCATCTATCTAATATTAAGACTATATATATCCAAATAAATCCTAATTAATTTAAAAAATCTAAATAAATTTCTTAAAATTCTAAATAAATTACAAAAAAATATAATTAAATATTTTAAACTAAAATAAATATTTGGTAGGAACGACATGCAAGTATGGTCGTATAATAAATCATAGAAGTCCTAGAAATTTATGTTTTCTAAGTTTTAATTACCAAAAATTCTAGAAAAATCTCCAAAAATCTAAAATAACCTAAATTAATTCTAAATGAATATTTATATAAGTAAATATTCTAAAAAAATTATTTTCTAATTAACTAAGAGAATACTCTAAATAAATTCAACATCTATGATAAATATAATAATATAAAATATACACAAATACCTATTTTGGGTGAGGGAGTTTACAATCTACCCAACTTAAAATAATTTCGTCCTCGAAATTAAAGTAGGACATAATTTGTTAAATCCTTCACATTCGTACACAAGGTATGTCAATCGCAATCTCTTCCAAAAATTTAAATAACAAAATCTATTCGAATCTATTGCGATCACTTCAAAATTAATATAACCACTGTTTAAATCAAAATTCAACCTGTCGTAATCTCTTCTCGATTTTTAAATAATTAACAGCCAAATCTAACTCAAGTCTATATGACATCCCACATCAAAATTTATATCATAATTTCTAACTATCATAATCTCCTTTAGACTTTGAATAATAAACAATTCTAATCAAATCTTATTCCTATTCTCAAATTAAAAATTTTGTCCTCTTCAAATATTTAAACTCAATTTACATCCTCAATATTTCAAATAGGTGATCCAACAATCAAAATTAAACTTTTAATTCAAATCATCAAATTGTAAAATTTAAATCTAATTCACCAGTTGTTCAAGTCTAAAATTCTATATTTATCCTAAAAATTTAAATCGATGATTCATCCTTCAATATTCAAAATTTAAATTATGTGCTCAAAGTATAAATATTGGGTCCTCAATATCAAGATTTTTAAAATTTCATTAAATCCTCATTATCTTAATCCTTCTTTTAAAAATTTTTAAAATTAAAATGACTTGAATCTCCCAATCTAATCTTACTTGATCACAATCTAAAAAAAATTCCTCTCAAGTTGACAATGCATTGCTACCCAACTTAGAATTTATCCATCTATCACAGAAGGCTATATACTTTAAGAAAAATATTCCTTAATTTATTTACTCATGTCATTCAATCCTCAAAACTTCAAAGCCGATTATATCATATATGATATATCCTTAATTATAAAAGAATAATCCTCAAGTATGTGATCGGCCTACGGGGTATATCTAGTACTCTCTGTGTATTAAACTTATACCAAGCACGAGGTTTCGTCTTTCCGAAATAAGGGAAGACGAAGATCGATAATAAAGAGTTCAAGGGCGAGGTAATAGAATAGAATTATCGGGATCAAGGCGTTTAAAGAATTCAAATAGGAATTGTCAAAGCAGTTGTGGATTGAAGTCATATTTTGGTAATGCCTATCCACATGCTCGCATCGGTACAATTATGTAACGGATACGATATGCTTAGACATATCTAGAGGGCAAGTACAGGTGTCTACTAGTCAACTATATATCTCAATCCACGTAAAGTATTATTGCGAAGGGCGAATCAAGCGCATTATGGCTAGCTAGACCATAATACACTGATTCTGATTAGACAATTTATATTAGTGTGGTTGATCAGGCCCCAATAACACATATGTCGTGAACAAGCTCGATATAAGATTAAGCTTGCAAAAATTAGGCTATAATAGCAGCATAATTCAAGGTAGCACAGAAAATATAACGCTGGATTATGATGTGAAAAGTTACAAAATAATTCAAGTTCGCAAAAGCAAAAATAACATAAGCAATAATAATAAAAGACTCTACAATCTCTACAGTTATCATACAACCTCCTTATCTAAGTCGCTAGTCGACCAAATAGGGCAAGGACCTCTAAATTCTATGGTCTGAATAAACACTGTCGTCTTTTGCTAGCATGCGATAAATATCATTCGGTTATACTTCAATTAATAGGTCAAAAGACTGTGATACTAGGTGTCAAACATTATGGTAAAACTTCTAACTAACTCTAGTAGTGTCTATACTACTCTCAAGTCTTCTTAATACATCAAGGGGTAATGGTATAACAATATAAAGATAAGAAATTCTAGGTTCACTAGATATTCTAAACTTAGTGGTGTGTCTATATTCTCGTTGTATTCTTAATAGGTGTGCTACTCTAATTATCATCCTAATAATATGTGTTCCTATATTCTAGCAGAAGACTATACTCAAGGAACTATTAGGGAAGCACATCAATCAAGCAGGATACAATTGTTCAAAATAGAACAGATAGGAGGAGATGAATCACAGTCAATTGTGGATGAGATCCTATACTCTAGTCCTAGGGGCAGGCTTGTTCGGTACAGTAACGTAACAGAGACAATATGCTCTCGACCTGCATGGGCCACCACAAAAATATATCACGCCCCAGTCCCAAAAATACGTAGGACTAGGACACGTAAGCATGCCAGCCACATGGATATGGCAACTCCAATGTATGGAAACCAAGTCCAAACGTACGCTGTAATATGAATATAAAATCCATAAGTGGTATAAAATATAATACAAGTCACAGGGTAAAATCTAAATCTTATCCACCAAAATCATATAGAAATAAATAACCAGTATCTATGAAACTAGATCTCAATAAGAAGTATCTAAGGATGATAGTTGGATGGAGACAAATCCACTACCAACTCGAATATAAGAGCAAATACAATATGAGTACAACACCACAACACAATATAAGAATACCAGCTATCAATCACCGCTCGATGAGAAGACATCCTCGGATCACATGTAACCATCCAAATCTGCGCTCCTGCAAATACTCAAGAAAAGATACACCTGGCAGCAGACCAGGTCCTCAGAGGGACGTAACAAGATACAGAAAATACGAGCCAATTTGAATACAGTAAACATGCATAATGTTTGAAAATAGATAAGTATGCTGTACAGGACAATCTATATGAATGCAAATGAGGACAACTTTTCGACGTATGGGCAAGGTAGGCTACTCGATCTAATCCTCACAATCTCACGCTCATCAGTGGACTTCATCAGCCGACATACCTCTGGGGTAGCGACCCTCGGACTCCATCAATCGACATACCTCGGGGGTAGAGACCATCGGACACGACCACCATAGTGCGTGCTAGTTACTATGGTTTACCAGAGTGGTTAAAAGCCCATACGCCTAATGATTGTCCTCTCATGATACTAAGTGGCAAGTGTGTGTCAACATATCTAATATATAGTAATGACTGAAAGAAACTACACATGCAATAAATAAACAAAAATGCAATAAATATATATAAATATACTAAGCATGCAAAATACTATAAGCAATTTGGCAAGGTATGTTGCCTGGGGTCCTGCTGCGGGTATAAATCAGAGTCCAAGTCACAGTCCAAATAGCCTATGTATTACAAATTTATCACGTCAAAAGATAATTTATTTTAATTTATTTAATTCTGCAATAATTACTCTAAACTCCTATATTAATCTTATTATTCTGATTTTTATGTTAATTCCTAAATTTTGTCCAAAAAAACTAAATTTTATCAACTCGAGACTCATGGCACACAAATCGAGGCGATCTGTTGACCAAAAAGTCAACCGACACAAACTCAACTTTCATGCATGATTTCCTATAGATTTCAGCGTCAAAAACATGTTGGAATTTACGGCTCGTCCGAATTCAAATTCGTTTGGGAATTATGGCACATACAAATTTTGTATTGAGAACCGATGGTTAAATTCTAACCTAGAAGTTCTATAGAATTAAAAGTATATAAATACTTCGAAATAAATTCTGGGAAAAAATATGTCGATTATCTTGACATTAGCTTTCCGAAACTTGAAACGGTTCATAATTCTGATTCCTGGTTCTCCCGGAATCACGAATACATCGAAACACGTCTATTTTCGGACATGCTGTGCTCTACGAATTTTCCAGAATTTAATACTAATAATTTAAAAAAATAATTTATATAATCAAAAAGCTAACCTCATTATCGTTCTAACAAAAAAAACTTGAGCACGTTTGGAGTCCGGAGCTAGGAGATATCGTCTTTTTAATTCATCATAACTAGTAGAAAATGAGGCTAAATTTATGAAGAATTTTCTCTATTTTTGGACGAAAAAGAGAGAAATTTGGGGAAAAAAAATATGAAGGATGAGGTATTTATAATGGTGGACACTACTTAATTAAATACGACTAGGATTGGTTAATTTGGATAGGATTATGATAAATTTAAATAAGGATAGGATATGCATGAAGTTGATTTCCTAGTAGGTTCAGGATTTGAATTAATTTAAAATAGAGTTTAAATTTATCTTAATAATTTATAATCTTAAATATAATTAAATATAATACAAATAATTTATAAAATCTTATTAATATCTATTAACACTAAATTAGCATCTATCTAATATTAAGACTATATATATCCAAATAAATCCTAATTAATTTAAAAAATCTAAATAAATTTCTTAAAATTCTAAATAAATTACAAAAAAATATAATTAAATATTTTAAACTAAAATAAATATTTGGTAGGAACAACATGCAAGTATGGTCGTATAGTAAATCATAGAAGTCCTAGAAATTTATGTTTTCTAAGTTTTAATTACCAAAAATTCTAGAAAAATCTCCAAAAATCTAAAATAACCTAAATAAATTCTAAATGAATATTTATATAAGTAAATATACTAAAAAAATTATTTTCTAATTAACTAAGAAAATACTCTAAATAAATTCAACATCTATGATAAATATAATAATATAAAATATACACAAATACCTATTTTGGGTGAGGGAGTTTACAATCTACCCAACTTAAAATAATTTCGTCCTCGAAATTAAAGTAAGACATAATTTGTTAAATCCTTCGCATTCGTACACAAGGTATGTCAATCGTAATCTCTTCCAAAAATTTAAATAACAAAATCTATTCGAATCTATTGCGATCACTTTAAAATTAATATAACCACTGTTTAAATCAAAATTCAACCTGTCGTAATCTCTTCTCGATTTTTAAATAATCAACTGCCAAATCTAACTCAAGTCTATATGACATCCCACATCAAAATTTATATCATAATTTCCAACTATCATAATCTTCTCTAGACTTTGAACAATAAACAATTCTAATCAAATCTTATTCCTATTCTCAAATTAAGAATTTTGTACTCTTCAAATATTTAAACTCAATTTACATCCTCAATATTTTAAATAGGTGACCCAACAATAAAAATTAAACTTTTAATTCAAATCATCAAATTGTAAAATTTAAATCCAATTCACCAGTTGTTCAAGTCTAAAATTCTATATTTATTCTAAAAATTTAAATCGATGATTCATCCTTCAATATTCAAAATTTAAATTATATGCTCAAAGTATAAATATTGGGTCCTCAATATCAAGATTTTTAAATTTTCATTAAAGCCTCATTATCTTAATCCTTCTTTTAAAAATTTTCAAAATTAAAATGACTTGAATCTCCCAATCTAATCTTACTTGATCACAATCTAAAAGAAATTCCTCTCAAGTTGATAATGCACTGCTACCCAACTTAGAATTTATCCATCTATCACAGAAGGCTATATACTTTAAGAAAAATATTCCTTAATTTATTTATTCATGTCATTCAATCCTCAAAACTTCAAAGCCGATTATATCATATATGATATGTCCTTAATTACAAAAGAATAATCCTCAAGTATGTGATCGGCCTACGGGGTATATCTAGTACTCTCTGTGTATTAAACTTATACCAAGCACGAGGTTTCGTCTTTCTGAAATAAGGAAAGACGGAGATCGATAATAAAGAGTTCAAGGACGAGGTAATAGAATAGAATTATCGGGATCAAGGCTTTTAAAGAATTCAAATAGGAATTGTCAAAGCAGTTGTGGATTGAAGTCCTATTTTGGTAATGCCTATCCACATGCTCGCATCGGTACAGTTATGTAACGGATACGATATGCTTAGACATATCTAGAGGGCAAGTACAGGTGTCTACTAGTCAACTATATATCTCAATCCACGTAAAGTATTATTGCGAAGGGCGAATCAAGCGCATTATGGCTAGCTAGACCATAATACACTGATTCTGATTAGACAATTTGTATTAGTGTGGTTGATCAGGCCCCAATAACACATATGTCGTGAACAAGCTCGATATAAGATTAAGCTTGCAAAAACTAGGCTATAATAGCAGCATAATTTAAGGTAGCACAGAAAATATAACGCTGGATTATGATGTGAGAAGTTACAAAATAATTCAAGTTCGTAAAAGCAAAAATAACATAAGCAATAATAATAAAAGACTCTACAATCTCTACAGTTATCATACAACCTCCTTATCTAAGTCGCTAGTCGACCAAATAGGGCAAGGACCTCTAAATTCTATGGTCTGAATAAACACTGCCGTCTTTTGCTAGCATGCGATAAATATCATTCGGTTACACTTCAATTAATAGGTCAAAAGACTATGTGATACTAGGTGTCAAACATTATGGTAAAACTTCTAACTAACTCTAGTAGTGTCTATACTACTCTCAAGTCTTCTTAATACATCAAGGGATAATGGTATAATAATCTAAAGATAAGGAATTCTAGGTTCACTAGATATTCTAAACTTAGTGGTGTGTCTATATTCTCGTTGTATTCTTAATAGGTGTGCTACTCTAATTATCATCCTAATAACAGGTGTTTCTATATTCTAGCAGAAGACTATACACAAGGAACTATTAGGGAAGCACATCAATCAAGCAGGATACAATTGTTCAAAATAGAACAGATAGGAGGAGATAAATCACAGTCAATTATGGATGAGATCCTATACTCTAGTCCTAGGGGCAGGCTTGTTCGGTACAGAAACGTAACCGAGACAATATGCTCTCGACCTGCATGGGCCACCACAAAAATATGTCACGCCCCAGTCCCAAAAATATGTAGGACTAGGACACGTAAGCATGCCAGCCGCATGGATATGGCAACTCTAATATATGGAAACCAAGTCCATACGTACGCTGTAATATGAATATAAAATCCATAAGTGGTATAAAATGTAATATAAGTCACAGGGTAAAATCTAAATCTCATCCACCAAAATCATATAGAAATAAATAACCATTATCTATGAAACTAGATCTCAATAAGAAGTATCTAAGGATGATAGTTGGATGGAGACAAATCCACTACCAACTCGAATATAAGAGCAAATATAATATGAGTACAACACCACAACACAATATAAGAATACCAGCTATCAATCACCGCTCGATGAGAAGACATCCTCGGATCACATGTAACCATCCAAATCTGCGTTCCTGCAAATACTCAAGAAAAGATACACCTGGCAGCAGACCAGGTCCTCAGAGGGACGTAACAAGATACAGAAAATACGAGCCAATTTGAATACAGTAAACATGCATAATGTTTGAAAATAGATAAGTACGCTGTACAGGACAATCTATATGAATGCAAATGAGGACAACTTTTTGACGTATGGGCAAGGTAGGCTACTCGATCTAATCCTCACAACCTCAAGCTCGTCAGTGGACATCATCAGCCGACATACCTCTGGGGTAGCGACCCTCGGACTCCATCAATCGACATACCTCGGGGGTAGCGACCATCGGACATGACCACCATAGTGCGTGCTAGTTACTATGGTTTACCAGAGTGGTTAAAAGCCCATACGCCTAATGATTGTCCTCTCATGATACTAAATGGCAAGTGTGTGTCAACATATCTAATATATAGTAATGACTGAAAGAAACTACACATACAATAAATAAACAGAAATATAACAAATATACATAAATATACTAAACATGCAAAATACTGTAAGCAATTTGGCAAGGTATCTTGCCTGGGGTCCTGCTGCTGGTATAAATCAGAGTCCAAGTCACAGTCCAAATAGCCTATGTATTACAAATTTATCACGTCAAAAGATAATTTATTTTAATTTATTTAATTCTGGAATAATTACTCTAAACTCCTATTTTAATCTTATTATTCTGATTTTTATGTTAATTCCTAAATTTTGTCCAAAAAAAACTGAATTTTATCAACTCGAGACTCATGGCACGCAAATCGAGGCGATCTGTTGACCAAAAAGTCAACTAACACAAACTTAACTTTCATGCATGATTTTCTGTAGATTTCAGCGTCAAAAATATGCTGGAATTTACGGCTCGTCCGAATTCAAATTCGTTTGGGAATTATAGCACATACAAATTTTGTATTGTGCACCGATGGTTAAATTCTAACCTAGAAGTTCTATAGAATTAAAAGTATATAAATACTTCGAAATAAATTCTGGGAAAATATATGTCGATTATCTCGACATTATCTTTCCAAAACTTTAAACGGTTCGTAATTCTGATTCCTGGTTCTCCCGGAATCACGAATATATCGAAAAACGTCTATTTTTGGACATACTGTGCTCTACGAATTTTCCAGAATTTAATACTAATAATTTAGAAAAACAATTTATATAATCAGAAAGCTAACCTCCTTAGCGTTCTAACAAAAAAAACTAGAGCACGTTTGGAGTCCGAAGCTAGAAGATATCGTATTTTTAATTCGTCATAACTAGTAGAAAATGAGGCTGAATTTATGACGAATTTTGTCTATTTTTGGACGAAAAAGAGAGGAATTTGGGGAAGAAAAATATGAAGGATGAGGTATTTATAATGGTGGACACTACTTAATTAAATACGACTAGGATTGGTTAATTTGGATAGGATTATGATGAATTTAAATAAGGATAGGATATGCATGAAGTTGATTTCCTAGTAGGTTCAGGATTTGAATTAATTTAAAATAGAGTTTAAATTTATCTCAATAATTTATAATCTTAAATATAATTAAATATAATACAAATAATTTATAAAATCTTATTAATATCTATTAACACTAAATTAGCATCTATCTAATATTAAGACTATATATATCCAAATAAATCCTAATTAATTTAAAAAATCTAAATAAATTTCTTAAAATTCTAAATAAATTACAAAAAATATAATTAAATATTTTAAACTAAAATAAATATTTGGTAGGAACGACATGCAAGTATGGTCGTATAGTAAATCATAGAAGTCCTAGAAATTTATGTTTTCTAAGTTTTAATTACCAAAAATTCTAGAAAAATCTCCAAAAATCTAAAATAACCTAAATTAATTCTAAATGAATATTTATATAAGTAAATATACTAAAAAAAATTATTTTCTAATTAACTAAGAGAATACTCTAAATAAATTTAACATCTATGATAAATATAATAATATAAAATATACACAAATACCTATTTTTGGTGAGGGAGTTTACACATAAGAAGATAGTATTTATCCAGACTATAGAACTTAGAGGTCCATACCTCCATTTGGTCGACTAGAGACTTATACAAGGAGTTAGTATGACATCTGTAGAGGAACAACACCGGACGAGTCTCCTCTTCTTGGTGAACTTGAATTATTTTGTACCTTCCCTCATCATAATCCCGCGTGCTTATGTTATTTGGAATATCTTGGCTCATGCTGCTTTTACAACCTATTTTTGCAAGCTTATTCTTTTATCGAGCTTGTTCATGATATATGTATTATTGGGGGCCCACTCTAATACATTTGTCTATTTAGAATCAGTGTATTATGGTCTGATCAACCTTAGTGCGCTTGGTTCGCTCTTCGCATGACTACTTTACGTGGATTGAGATATAGTTGACTCAGCTTGTTAGATGAATATATTTTCCCTCTAGACAGGTCAGAGCATATCATGTCAGGTACATAACTGTTTTGATATGAACACGCGAATAAGAATTTACCAAAATAAGATTTTAATCCACAACTGCTTTGACAACTCCCTTTTGAATTCTTTAATCGTCTTGAACCCCATACTTGTATTCTATCACCTCCTTGAATTCTTTATTATTGTTTTTCGTCTTCTCCTATTTTGAAAAGACGAACGCTCATGCTTGGTATAAGTTTGATACACGGAGAGTACTAGATATACCCCATAGGCCAATCACATTACTTTGTGACTATCTTTTATAATTAAGGGCATATCACATGTGATATATTTGGTGTTAAAATTTTTGAGGATTGAATGACACGATTAAATAATTTGAGAAAGTTTTTCTTAAATGTATAGCCTTATATGATGGATGGGTAAATTCTAAGTTGGGTAGAAGTTGTATTGTAAACTTGAGGTATTTTTTTTTTTTTAAGATTATGATCAAGTAAGATTAGATTGAGAGATTTAAGTCATTTTAATTTTGAGAATTTTTTTAGAAGAATGATTAAGATGATGAGGATTTAATAAACTTTGAAATCTTGATATTGCGGACCAAATATTTATAAATTGAGCACATGGTTTAAATTTTGAATATTGGAGATTGAATTAACGATTTAAATGTTGAGAAAAGAAAAAATAATAATAAATAATAGAACTCTAAACATGAACATTGGTGGATTGAGTTCAAAATTTTACAATTTGATTATTTGAATTAAAAGTTGAATGTTGATTGTTGGATCACCTATTTAAAATGTTGATGATAGAAATTGAATTAAAAATTTTAAGAGTACGAAATTCATAAGTTGAAAATAGGAATAACATTTGATTAAAATTGTTTATTATTTAAAACCTAGAGAAGATTATGATAGTTGAAATTTGTGATGTAAAATTTGATATGGTTTATTTAAATCTTGAAGATGTCATATAGATTTGATTAAATTTGGATGTTGATGATTTAAAAATCGAGGATAGATTACGGTATGTTGAATTTTGATTTGAACATTGGTTATTTTAATTTTGAAGAGATTATGACAGATTTGAATAGATTTTGTCATTTAAATTTTTGGAAGAGATTGCGATAGGCTTGCCTTATATACGACTGTGAAAGATTTAGCAAATCATGCATTATTTTTAATTTTGAGGACAAAATTCTTTTAAGTTGGGTAGAGTGTAAATCCTCTCACCCAAAAATAGGTATCTTGTGTGTATTTTATATTTCCTGTATTTTTTTTAGATTATTTTTTAAATCAAATAAAATCCAATAATTTTATTAGGATACTTCACCGTGGTTTGGACATTAATGATATAGGATAGCCCCAAAATCTAAATTGCCCTTCATAGGAAGTAGCCTACACAGGAGACACTACATGTAGGATCTTTCGTGGCACAAAAATTCGATCCCTTGGCATTAGTGTAACTACCATAGATTTGTGTGTTAAATATTTAGATAATTTATATATATAATTTATTTGTGGTTATTTTTCAATCCCAACTTCCTACCATTAGCATCCCATAATTCTCTATGCCAAATTAGGCAATTTCTTCTTTTTATAAGATGTGCATGTTATTTACTATTACCTATTTTATTGGATATCCATTTAGTTATTTACTTAGTTAATTAGATAATACAATTATTTAATTTATTATAACTAGATAAATATCTAATTTTTAATTATAAAATATTTTCATAAAATAATTTGGGTATAATATTTTATTAAAGATTTACAAATTAAATTTTCTAGAATTTATTTTGTGTGCAAATAATATTTTTGAATATTTTTTAACCTCATCTATATATGTAAATATATATGTTAATAAATATATAGTTACTAATAATAATAATAATAATAATAATAATAATAGTAATAATAATAATAATAATAATGTTGTTAATAAAAATAAAGAGAAAAAGAAAAAGAAAAGAAAAAAAAAGGAAAGAAAAAGATGATATACTAAAACCCTAAAACTAAACATATCTAAACATATCCCTAAACTACCCCAGCGGATTCCCCCCTCCCCAGCAAACTCACCCGCAGCCTTCTCTCCCCATCTCTCTCTCTCTCAATATATATATATATATATATATATATATATATATATATATATATATATATATATATATATATATATATATATATATATATATATACTATACACAGTCAAAACCCTAACCCTACCCCAGCCTCCGGCCCCCGCAGCCCGCCGCCGACTGACCGCAGCCGCGCCGGCGCCGCCGCGCGCATGCGTTTAGCAGCGTAGCCCCGAGCCCACCTTGGAGGTATGATATCTCTCATCTCTCGTCCTTTTCTCGAGCGGTTTGTCCATGTACGTTCATAACCTAACTCTCTAGGATTTTTCTTCAAGCGGGACGAGTTTTCGTGCCCTGGATTGGTCGAAAATTCGACCGGAAGTTGGGCGAAAAACTGACCAAAAATAGTCCAAAATTTTGACCCAAACCCCCATGTTCATACCTAATCTTCCACCAACCTGTTTAATATTTTAAAAATCTAATTAAAATTTTTTTTCTCAATATAACCGAGAATTCTTTTGTTCTTTTAGTTTTTATTCATTTATTTTATTTGTTAAATTATTCGGCCTCCAAAACGACCAAAAACTTGGTATTTTAAAACTAAAAATTTATGATATGAAGTGCGCCCCACCAAACGGGATCGCCTAGTCGCGTACCAATTGCACCAAAAGGCGCGTATGGTATATCCTGACGTGTGGGCTTTCGTGGAAGTTGATTCGGACGTGTGTGCGCGTCAGAATCGAACCATATCCGTAAAAAAAAATTGTATAGTAACTTTTTGCAAACTACTACCCCATTTTGTGTAAGCTCGTCGGAATGTGTCAAAACTTGCGCCATTAGATTCATGGTATCACGCTGGTCCTGTGACCCAAGTTTTATGCAATTCTGAGATAGTTTACCAA
Organism: Iris macrosiphon; assembly: GCA_036927795.1. NCBI lineage: Eukaryota > Viridiplantae > Streptophyta > Magnoliopsida > Asparagales > Iridaceae > Iris > Iris macrosiphon. The sequence continues at coordinate 131,096,486 of JAYESA010000005.1, forward strand.
GCCGCCTATTCGCGGGCCCTATAGTTTGACTTGAAGGGCAAATTTGTGATAGGCTGACCAGAATCCAAAATTGGACATACCGCTGAGTTCATATCGTCATTTAGAACTGGTTTGAGCTATAATTTGTCCTATTTAGAGATATTTACCTCTGGCACGTATTTTGGTGTAAAGTGGCCCACAAGTGGACCTGCTTTGACCCAAAATTACTATTTTGTCCCTGTGTCCAAATTGGACGAAAGGGTAGACTTTTCTGACTATCTCGCTTATTCTGAGAACGTTGCTGATATTTATTTCAGCATCTGGATATGTTCATTCTGAGTCCATAGTTTCTGATCCCTTGTGCTTGACGTCTGGACGCTTACACTTCGCAGCTTTCTTGCCAGACAAATATACCTTGCCATTGTACTATGATTTATATTCCATATGGTACATATATTTTATTTTTGTTATTTAGTTCATATATTTTAACTGCTATATAAACTGTGCGTCAAGAATAACTTGGGTGCAACGACGGTGGCATCATATTTTGTCTTTATTATATATTATGCATGTTGACCTAGTTTTACGAGACCACTACGTGATTTGGAGGCATCATTAGTTTTCATTGGTCGTAACACATCTGTTACACGAGTGAGAGTATCATGTAGAACATTGACTTGCGTAACGGGATGGCCACCTGTAAGTATGGAAAGTACGATAGGGAGTAACTGCTAATAAATTTGCATGCTAGAAGACTTAGCAGTTATTAGAGGTACCATCGTGTCATGGATATGGCATGAATAGAGCATGGGGTGGGAAGAACAACAAGTAAGGCACTTATGTAACCCGCACGCTCCGTCGGAGATGCGTGGTATGATGACCCCTATATTATCTACAGGCGGCCTCTGACGTTCAAAAGACGTCATGCATTTTAGGCCCCTGATTCTCTGAGAGAATCATGCCAATCCCATTTTAGCCAAATAGCCCACGTGTTGGAAAGTTCTTCTCAAAGTACATTCACATAGATGGTTAGGCGACCTTGGATGTTCATTTTCAGCACTTTTTTGTCATGCTTCAATGTATCTTGTTACGTCCCTCAGAAGACCTGGTCCGTTTCCAGGTGTAGACGATCATAACTATTCGCAGAAGCACGGATCAGGACTTGCTATTTTGTTATCTTTAGAGGAGGTCTTCTCTTCGAGCCTAATTGTTCATTAGATGTACCTATTATGTTTACTCTTATATTCTAGTTGGTAGTAGATTTGTCTCCATCCAACTATTAGTTCTTCTCGACTAGTTCATATTTGGTTCATTGACATATTTGATCATTTATTTCTTTATGATTATTTTTGTGGATGAGATTTAGTTATGCCATGTGACTTGTGACAAATATATACCACTTGTGAATTATTGTTCATAATACAGCGTACGTATGTGTATGGTTTCCATATATTTGAGTCTCCATATACATACAGCTGGCATGCTTATTTATTCATATTCCTACGTATTTTGGGACTGGGGCATGACAAATAAACTAGCTAACTAGTACCAGCAAATTACTGTTACTGCTGTGCAATGCATCCTACTGTTGCTGCTTTTTTGAATTACTGCTGCTACAGTAGCTGCTTCTGTAAGCTGCTGCTGCTGCTATTGTAAGCTGATGTTGCTTCGGTAAGCTACTGCTGCTGCTCTAAGTTGCGGCTGATGCTGCTTCTCTAAGCTGCTTCTCGAGTCTTCCCACCTCTTGCACATACCACCTTATACGTATATATATACATACACAAAACTATATACATATATATATATATATATATATATATATATATATATATATATATATATATATATATATATATATATATATATATATATATTTATATATCTATACATAGTTATAAATTTATCAATATACATACATATATATAGATTCAAGTGAACTTTCACATTATATACAATACATATATAATCATGCACATACATATATATGTTCAATCTTATATATATACATATAGGTAGATACATCAACCCTCTCAACTATACATATATGTATACATATACAAACACATATACATAAGTACATATATATAAATACACATTTACATATATATGTATATGAACATAACACATATATACTACTAGATTCCATACATATATATACATATATATTCCAGTTACATATATACATATATCATACTATTCAAATAGCTATTATGTATATATGTATAACTACATATATATATATATATATATATATATATATATATATATATATATATATATATATATATATATATATATACATAACAATATATCTATATATATGCATATGAATACATTTACTACAATTAGCTAAGAATAATGGAAATTGGACTAAAATTGAAATGCAATAAATACGTGGAGTGCATCACACCCGTATCACACTAGATCTATGATACGCTTGCAATACGAGTCCACCACACAACCAAACATACCCCGAAGGACACAAACAAATATAATATACTATTTATGAATAATACGAAGAGTCAAACACATATCTACGTGTCCGTGTCAAAATATGATATGCACAAAGTCCCGTGTCGGAGAAAAATCCTAAATCAACACATATCACTAATTTGTTGGGATACGACCTACACGTACCCAATTATGGATACGATACTAGCCACAAATACACAAACACATATCAATTTGATCTATAGGACCAATTGACAAACAAAACAAGTATCAATCTCAAAATTCTCCCAAAATTGACACAAAAAATACTATAACTTTCTCAATATGCCTCCTATGAACTCAATTTCAAATCCTATAGGTAGCTTATGCATATGGGTTTATTTCTCATGGTTAATTCTCAGATTTAGAACCTAATTAAAGGGAAAAAAACTTAATTGTACCTATTGGGAGATGGATTCCCAATACAACCTCCAAATTTGATAAAATTGGCCTCCAACTTGTAGATCTTTGCTTCTCTTTATAGATCCTTGCTTCCTTCTTCTAGATCCTTGCTCTACTAGCCTCTAATGGTGATTTGGGAAGGAATTGGAATAAAATTTGGTAGGGAATTGATGTGGGAATGAAGGAATTTAGTTGAGAAAAATTCTAGATCTAGATTTGAAATAAAAAGAGAAGAGAGAAACTTTCCCTCCCTCTTTTAATA